>CM046844.1:14842570-15212419 GCA_025618425.1 Heliocidaris tuberculata | reverse complement strand
AAAGGCAGAAAAGGTTACGGGCACCTGAATCGATCCGAATCGATCGCGACGACCGCCCCACCCCCCCCCCCGATGTCTCACTGAGACCTGTACATCATCCGCGTAAATCACTTGCTGAATTAAAAAGCAGATTGCAGTAGGAGCAGATTTTGAAACTCTAAACAGGGTAACCCGTCTATCTCTGATTTTTATACCATTATTAACGGCGATTTTATATCTAATAAGGTATTTTTCATCCTATTTGAGAATTACATCATCATCATCATAGACCTCTTTTTAGCCAAAAAAGAACCGTAAAAGAATTTAACCTACTTTGGAACACACTACCGAACTATATCCCCCCCCCCCCCTCTTCCGCGGATCTATCATCTCTGAATTTGCTATACCCTTTTCTTGATTTTTGTTTTTTTGATATCCTAAACGCGTAATCCGGGTTATGCGCTTATTGTTGAAAAGGTACCCTTTTTATCCGTTATCATGTACGTGTACCGGCTTCAATGAGACATGTCCCCCCCCCCACCCCATCCACCACCCCCTCTCCCCCCCCCCACCCCCCCCCCCCCCCCCCCCCCCCCCCGCCGTGAAACCATAGAGTCACACACGCACTAAACTGTTATGTAACCATGAAGCTACAAATAGTACATGGAACAGTACATGTATGTGCGAAAAAATACACGTGTGCTGTATACACTGAAGCCAATATACACATGCGGATATGGCCATGGAGAATACGTCACGTTGTTCTTTGGCAATACACCAATGAAGTTTCTCCCTTTCACAGGTAATCGGTATGGGTTGGGGGCATAACAGAAGGTACTTTTTCCGTGCTACGACAGTGAGCTGTTCCATCGACAGAAATATTACTCCCTCCGGAAATTTAATGTTTAAAAATGAATTTATGAAATATGGACGGCACTGGGGACTTTCCCCGCCCGTGTGTACCAAAAGGTGGGGAACTAAAGAGCCAGGGGAGGCGCCTATTCGAACACAAAAAAAAGACTCCAAATCCTTAGCGTATTATATATAAAGAGATATATAAGAGAAGATGGCGAACGAAATGAAAGGATAAAAAACAAAATAAAAAAAAGCAAATGCAATAAAACAATAACTGAAAATTCACTAACATATTAATTGATTAATTAATCAATTTGTTCACTAGATAACTAATTCATCCCCCCCCCCAAAAAAAATACTTATCATGCAATTATTGCAAGAAAGTTCGAAAATTTCTGCCAGTGCGCCGAACCGAGACCTGACTGTTTAGTCAAAGCCACCTAGAGTAGTATTGTAGGGGGAAAACAAGAAATTAGCCCAGTTGGTCATTAGACGAAATGATTAGACCAAATGGTAATTAGACCAGACGGATATTAGACCAAATGACAGTTAGACCAAATGAAATTGGACCAAATGCTTATTAGACTAAATGGGTGTTGACTAAATGGTGATAGACCAACTGAGGTTGGACTTACTGACAAATGGACTGAATGATGCCCAGGTCGAAATTCCCGTAGAAACCATTAGGATAAAACCAGTAGAACCTTATACTGGTTTCTACTGGTCCATTTTCTACTGGTTTTAATATGGAAAGTGAATAGATTCCAGTAGAAAACCAGAAAGAAAATTCTACTGGTTTCAATATGTAAAGTGAATAGATTCCAGGAGAAAACCAGAAAGAAATTCTACTGGTTTCAATATGTAAAGTGAATAGATTCCAGTAGAAAACCAGAAAGAAATTCTACTGGCTTCAATATGTAAAGTGAATAGATTCCAGTAGAAAACCAGAAGGAAATTCTACTGGTTTCAATATGGAAAGTAGTGAATACTTCCAGTAAAAAAACAGAAAGAAATTCTACTGGTTTCAATATGGAAAGTAGTGAATACTTCCAGTAAAAACCAGAAGGAAATTCTACTGGTTTCAATATGGAAAGTGAATAAGATTCCAGTAGAAACCATAAGGAATTTCCTACAAGTCCAATTACTTAGACCAGTGGAAACCAGTATTACTAGTTGACCTTGGTATATTAGATACAAGTTATTTCAATCTTGTACAGTGGCAGCGTTTCCACTTCTCCAGGAATTCAGGAGTTTCCAGAAGTTTTTGAGGTTTTCAAGGATAATTTCAGGAATTGAAAAAATTCCATGATTTTTCCAGGATATTTGGGGATTCCGTGAATAGACTAACAAAAATGTAGGCAAAAGTTAAACAAATAAAGAAAATAAAAAGAAAACAGGAAAAAACAAAAAACCAAAGGAAAAAAAAGGAGAAATATAAAATCCCAGTACTTTGTTTTAAACATAAGAAGGCTTGAAGGGAGACTAATCAGAATGAGCACCGTCTGATTATGACTTTGTCCATTTAGACAAGTGCATGCAGTAAGCAGTGTGTGTGTGTGTGTTCTATGGTGCATGCGTGTGTGTGTTTGACACTTCTAAATTAACATCAACAATACCACAATTTTATTCAGAAATGCTGAAGGCTTGGCAAGATATGAGGAAATATGGATACTCTGAAGGGGAGGTTAATCCGGTTATATTTAATAATCATAATATTTGTATAAGAGGTAAAATGATCTGTGATATCGATCTTTAAATCACATTTTTGACAATGGGCATATAAAGCCTGTGGTTTATTTTCAAAATCTTGGGATTAATGCAAATCAATTGCTCCAGATAATTGATATTGCTCATGCCATACCAATTAGTTGGAAAAATGCTACTCCTTCGGTCAAATTTATGAAAATTGATTTTTTTTACTTTAATATAAACATGAATATTGCTGGGCAGGAAACAACTTTTCAGGTAGTTAAATCTAGAACTATTTATAACTGTTTTATCAACAATTTACGTGAATCGTATAACTTAACAGTAAAGGATGGTCACAGCAATTTCAACTTTACAAATAAAGAAATATGTACTTTTTTTATCCGAGCAAGGAACACAACTCTCATTAGAAAACAAAGGGAATTTCAATTTATACTTTTACATGGAGCTATATATACAAAAGAACATTTGATGAGATTTGGGTTTGTGAGGGACAATTATTGCTCATTTTGTTATAAGGAGATTGAGTCTTACTTTCATATATTTCTGAACTGTGCGAAAGTGAAACTGTTATGGCAATTTTGTATTGAATATTTTGGCTTGGCTGAATTAAAAGATATGAATTGGGGGGGGGGGGGATATATACATGGGATTACCTGGTAATTCAAATAGAAATAAATGTGTAAATTCTTTGGTCATGTTGATTAAATATGCAATTTTCCATTCTAGGGCTCAAGGCCAGGTTCCTTCATCTACGAAAATACAAAAATATATAGCTGATTGTATAGAGGAAGAAAAAAATCTAGCAACGAAGACAGGGAAGTTACATTTACACTTACAGAAATGGGAAGAACTGAAAGTGAATAAGGATGTGATTGTGAGCAGGTATGATGTGTCTAGTGTTGTGCGTGTGTAAATCTTGGTATGTTTGTTGGATGTTAGTGAGTGTGAATGTGAATGCTGAGAAGGGGGGGGGGGGGGGTAAGTAGTGAAAGGGGTAACAAGGTATACCGATGCAGGGTTTATATAAAAATATGCATTATGTTACTTTTCATGAATGATCATTTTCCCCTTCTCTTGGGTAAATTGTTAAATGCACATCTTATTATTTATGATATGAATATAACATGAAGAATTGTATTTCATTTAATTATACCGTAATTATACATTTTTGTTTACCCCTTTATTCATTTAAAGGCGATCTTTATATGAACCAGGAAAATAACAAAAAAAGAAAGGAACATTAACATATTTTGAATGAAAGATCATTTACATTGAATATTATACATTGTGGGACATAGGGAGGGGGTATAGGGCGTACGTTAGTGTTTGTCAATATATTATTTACTTAGTGATTTCATTCCAACATTCTTCCATGCTTGTCTTGTGAATAATTTAACAGTATGGTATGAAAACGAAATGAAGATTTGTATTTGTTTGAAATTATTTACATTTATTTTATGTAATGATCTATTTTGAATGAAATCTCTAATAAAATATTTTGAAAAAAAAAAGTGTGTACACCATAGATGTACACTATGTATGGGCACACCCAGACGGTTCATTGGAACATGATGCAAGTGCAGTGAGGTGTGAACTAATATACAGTATATAGGGTAATGATCAGTGCACATTCTACAGAGATCATGTAAGGAAGGTTTGGAGGCGATCGTAGCTCATTTAAAAAAAATCAGGATATTTTTTTGAAATTCCAGGAATTTTCAGTGTTCATTTCAGGATAATTCATTTTGAAAAGTGGAAACACTGATAGCAACAAAGTTACTCTGGTGTGTCTGCAATACTTCCAATGTGCAATGGAAGTTTGAAGAATTTGCATATTTTGAAGTGTGTGGGCATCGTCCATATACTTGTATTGAATGAACATATTTTAGTTCCTGGTTAGTGTTTCCTTAATTACCGTTTAATTACTTGTAATTGATACCAGTGAATGAATTGTTCTAGTAATCGTTTGTTGACCCATCTTTGTATTTGGTAAACGTTTTGCACTACACTAAATCATCAACAATGAAGAAATGTACTGCAAATTTAAATAAATAATATGAAAACATGAATACACAAGCACCCAGTATTTATTATGCAAATTAACTGGTTTCTATTGGTCTCAACTGGTATTCTACTGGTTTCCAACTGGAGCCAGTGGACAACTGGGGGAAAAAGTTAATTGCGCATGGTATCGAACTGGACCAAGGCATTAGGGAAAAATTGCCGTTTCCATTAACAGATGGCATTGGAAAAACATAATGGAAAGACCAAGTTGGAAAACTGGCACAAAGTTTGTGGCAATCGGAGATACTAGTTTCAACTGGTATCTTTTCCACTAAGCAAATGCGCCAATTGGTGATACAGAGGTTTCAACTGGTACATTTTCTACTAGTTTTAACTGGGTTTCTAGTACCAGTTTGACTCTTTATTTATTTTGAATACATACTGTTTAGACTCCGCTTATTTTCGATGGTTTTAAATGGTCTTCAATCCAGTTGAATTGAATTGTTTTTATTGGTTTGACTCTGTATTTTGAACCCTTCCTTAAACCAGTAAAGACTCCTGGTTCTTATTGGTTTCTATTTGTAATAAAGCCCTTTTCAAACCCAGTAGAGAATTCTGGTTTCTATTGATTTCTTATGGTTTTACTTTGATTTCATACCCTTGATATAAACCACATAGTCTCTGCTGGTTTTTGATAGTTTTTACTGGTCTTCAATCCGGTTAAATCTAATAGTTTCTATTGGTTTGATTCTGTGTTTTGACAATCTCTTCAAACCAGTAGAGTCTCCTGGTTTTAACTGGTTTCTACAGGCAATACAGCTCTTTTACAAACCATTAGACTATTCTCGTTTCTATCAATTTTTTTACGGATTGACTCTAATTTTATACCCTTCATATCAACCACATAGATTCTGCTGGTTTTTTATGGTTTTTAATGGTCTTCAATCCAGTTGAATCTAATGGTTTCTATTGGTTTGACTCTGAAATTTTGACACCCTTCTTCAAACCAGTAGAGTCTACTGGTTCTAATTGGTTTTTACTGTTAATACAGCCCTTTTTAAAACCAGTAGACTACTCTGGGTTCTATTGGTATCTTACGGATTTACTTTGATTTTATACCCTTAATATCAACCACATAGACTCTGCTGGTTTTAGATGGTTCTTACTGGTCTTCAGTCCAGTTGAATCTAATGGTTTCTATTGGTTTGACTCTGTATTTTGACACTCTTCTTCAAACCAGTAGAGCCTCCTGGTTCTAACTGGTTTCTACAGGCAATACAGCTCTTTTACAAACCAGTAGACTATTCTGGTTTTTATCAATTTTTTACGGATTGACTCTAGTTTTATAACCTTCATATCAACCACATAGACTCTGCTGGTTTTTAATGGTTTTTACTGGTCTTCAATCCAGTTGAATCTAATGGTTTCTATTGGTTTGACTCTGAAATTTTGACACCCTTCTTCAAACCAGTAGAGTCTACTGGTTCTAATTGGTTTCTACTGTTAATACAGCCCTTTTTAAAACCAGTAGACTACTCTGGGTTCTATTGGTATCTTACGGATTTACTTTGATTTTATACCCTTAATATCAACCACATAGACTCTGCTGGTTTTTGATGGTTTTTACTGGTCTTCAGTCCAGTTGAATCTAATGGTTTCTATTGGTTTGACTCTGAAATTTTGACACCCTTCTTCAAACCAGTAGAGTCTCCTGGTTCTATAATTGGTTTCTACTGGTCATACAGCAATTTTTAAAACCAGTAGACTACTCTGGTTTCTATTGGTTTCTTATGGTTTGAATCTGATTTTATACCCTTAATATAGTATAGTCTCAGCTGGTTTTTGATGGTTTTTACTGGTCTTATCCAGTTGAATATAATGGTTTCTATCGATTTGACACTGTATTTTCGTACCGTTCTTCTTACCAGTAGACTCTACTGTATTTTAATGGTTTATACTGGTCTTCACACCAGTGAGATGTAATGGATTCTATGGGAATTCTGCTGGAATTTGTTGAAATTCCCGTAGAAACCATTAGAATCCTAAAACCAGTAGACACCAGTAAAATGTCCTCACTGGATTCTACTGGTTTCTACTGGAATTTCCACCTGGGTATGGCCGGAGGGGTCAGGAACGTCTGTAAAAGTAAAGTACACGTACCCTTAAACACACGTGACGTGATGACCCAAAACAGTACGCGTACTGAATACTGGCTTCTGATTGGTCAATATAGGTACGTGTATCGAAAATCAAGTACGCGTGGTGAGTAGACGTAAGTAGACCCCGATGGCTTGCCATAATATCCATGCGTACACACATACGTATGACCTAGTACATGTACCAGAGTCTAGCACGGCCCATTTGTAAACTTATTTGATACACATTTACAACTTTGTACATGTAAAGTACAATAGTGTACCCGTACCTGGCCCTGCATTGCTGTTCCTGTCTGTGTGTATTAGCGGTGATTATTCCCCGATATTTCATTTATAAGGAAAGAGAATTTTATTTCTTTTTAACTTCATTTTCATCTTGGAAACTCAAATTTTGTCAGAGGTAAACTTAAATAGACCTGAAATCAGGTTAGTTGGCCAATGTTGATAAATGATATCCTCCTTACATTGATTTTGGTGTACCTTTTACGCTGTTGCAGCAATGAATATTCGACCTGACTGAAGTCACTAACCACAGCAGCGACTTGGTGCATGCCACCCCGTTACACCGGGGTAGCGTAGCGGAGGTTCACCCCCTCAGTGGCTCTCACGGGGTATTTTGTGCGGAAAATGGTTGAAATAAAGCCATATTTTCTTCGACAAATACATTTTGCTGCAAAATTGTTTTGAGTTCATTGTCTGCGCCAACAATCCAACTCAGCGATCATCTACATCACTTAGATTTTATAAGTCTATACCAGTCAGGAGTTCGGAGGAAGCAAATAAAGGCTAAAATTGCTCCCCAAAAAGTCAGAAATTTCATCATTTTTAGACAGGAAAAAAGATATCCAAATCCGAACGAATATATTCATGTTATATACCAAAATGAAGAGCAAAATGTCACGGAGAAGGACCTCTACCATAGCCCATCACTTTCTGCATTGTTTTCGACTGAGAGATACATTCTGAACCCCTTGCAAATATCTCGCCAAATCTCACGATATCTCGTTTCGCGAGACTCAATATCCAGTGAAGAGGAAATCTCTGCAAGAATCGGCATTTTGGCTCATAGGGCTCACATAAGTAATTCACAGCCCCATTCACTTATGTGTTATAACGAAGGTTGTCTAAAAATCATATTTTGAAAACCCCCGGGGTAGAAATCGTTTAAATTCACAGAACAGAGACAAAATATAAAAATCTCCCAAATGAAGTACCTCATTTGGGCACTTTCCCAGCGATTAAAAAAGATATTTAGGCTGAAACAAGACTAGCCGAAATTTCCGCCCATTCGCACATTGAAACAGTGGAAGTGCACCAGTGATAAAATAAATCCTTTAAAAATAATAAAAGGCTAGCCAACTTCAGCTAAGGTGTCAAATTGGAAAGAGTATGTTTATTAAACACCATTTACGCTTTTCAAATTTACTGAGAACAATGAATCGATTTTATATGAATATTTCTAATCAATTAATTTCAAATCATCTTTGCTCCGCCTCACCGGCATGCATTACGAGCGGATTAATTACTTATGTGTGCCCTATAGAGTAGGTCAAAATTTTATAATCTGAATAATTTCAGCCGTAAATAGTAGAGTTGCATCTACTGATAAAATCGATATCATTTTCTCATTATCTAATCAAGGGTAATGAGGACAGGCAAGTGAGAACGATCCCCGTGACATCACTCACTATTGTCAATTTGCGTGCATGAAAATACGATTGACGTGTAGATGCGGGAGTTTGATTCCTTCTAGAATTAGTAGTGAATACTGCTTCCTTTGCACCCTGAATGAAGTGTCGGCCGATTGATGATGTTGAATGGCACCTGTTGGATCAAAATAGAGAATATCATTTTTTTTTCTTTATCTTTTAAAAACAAAGAATATAAAAGAAAAGGTTGCATATTCACTTTTCCTTCATATTCATAATCACATTATTCCGTCTATAATAAGGATAGAAGTGGAGATTGGGGACAGACGTTTCGCATAATTATCCATGGATGTTGTGTGTGAGTGTGAAGGGGGGGGGCGGCGGCAGGAAGAGAGTGCAATTCAGCTTACCAACAGGCAACAGTCGACCAGGGGCCGCAATTCTTGACAAGGCAGCAGCGGCAGGGGTAGCTCTGGCTGGTGGGAGGAAGCTTAGTTCGAAGCCAAGTTCGGGAGCTCCAGGTGAGAAGGGGCTACTACTGGCGAGCAATTAAGGAACAGTTCCAGGTCTTATGTTCTCGTCTCCAAGGCCAAGGGCAAGGCGATTCACCGGCGATATAAGTACGGGAACTATACGAAAGAGCGAGAGACAATGGAATGAGGACTTTGCAGACAACTATCAAAAGGGACAACTAAAGTTAGAGAAGAAATATTCATTAATATATGAAGATCACAACTAGACCTCAACTGCATAGTCAGGATTTAATTTTTTTTTTCAGGGGAGGGGGGGGGTGGTTGTGAGCACGCGAAGCGTGCGAAATCGGTGATGAGCACGCGGAACGTGCTCCCACGGGGACCCCGTGGGGGTACTGGGACCTGGGTGCAGGGAGCGGTCCCCCCCCCCCCCCCCACCCCCGCCGCGCCCGCGAAGCGTGCAAGCTCTGAGGTTTTAAACTTTTATAAATGTGATGCTTCAAGCTCAGATGCATCGATGAAGATGAAAGATGAAAGTTCACAATAACCTGATAACCCATGAATATTTGTCATATAGGCAAGCCTAGATGTGTGGAACGCTCTGTCTTGCAAACGCCATCCTGGGATATGACAACAATTCTACCTTTCCATGGCCCGATTTGTATTTTCACCCTGTGAAGGGCCAACAGCCGTTTTCCCCAACTCTTGTTCGTTTTTTTCTCCAGAATCTCACTATAGTGCATGCACCACTCCTCTTTAGAAAAGATGAACCGTGCCATATTTCAGTCGTGCAAATTAATTCAATAATTCAAATCAAATATGGCGCTGTACAGGCGTAGCTATGCCTATGTTAGTTGTAGGACTTGGTCTAACTCCAACTTCATTCGATATCGTTTTATTTAGATCATACCAATTCCTGACCATCCATGCCATGTGAACTGTGTTTCAAAAACAAGGGTGAAATATTTTTTTTCAGTTTGCAGCTGTTTAAATCTAAATTAACATGTCAGTTCGTTTTGAGAAATATGATTAAAATCAATTCTATTTGAATTTTATACAACCAGAACTAGGCTGTCATTACTCAATGTGTACTAACAACTTAGACGAAGCGCAGCGGATCTAACGTTAACGTTAGATCTAACGATAACGTGAGATCTACTTTCATCAGCATTAAGTTAGATTTCGAACTAGCGGCAAGTGTCATACAAGATATAACGTTAAACTAGACAAATGTTGCATGTTTTTATTAGTGTTGGTTCCCAACTTACCTCAAAATGATACTTTAAGCAGTTAAGCATCCAAAAAGAGTAATCTACATCAGTTTAAAAGCAACCCCAGACCAACAAAAGCAGACGACATTTCCATAACAACGCTGGGCTAGGTTCGCTATAGGGCTCACATAAGTAATTCACGGCCCCATTCACTTACGTGTTATAACGAAGGTTGTCTAAAAATCATATTTTGAAAACCCCCGGGTAGAAATCGTTGAAATTCACAGAACAGAGACAAAATATAAAAATCTCCCAAATGAAGTGACTCATTTGGGCACTTTCCCAGCGATTAAAAAAGATATTTAGGCTGAAACAAGACTAGCGAAATTTCCGCCCATTCGCACATTGAAACAGTGGAAGTGCACCAGTGATAATATAAATCCTTTAAAAATAATAAAAGGCTAGCCAACTTCAGCTAAGGTGTCAAATTGGAAAGAGTATGTTTATTAAACACCATTTACGCTTTTTAAATTTACTGAGAACAATGAATCGATTTTATATGAATATTTCTAATCAATTAATTTCAAATCATCTTTGCTCCGCCTCACCGGCATGCATTACGAGCGGATGAATTACTTATGTGTGCCCCATAACGCACGGGCTGCGGACTGACCGGCCCTCTTGCATTAAAAGGTGCGATTAAACGCAACTCAAAAAAATAAACGCAACTTGATTTTCAACCACTCAGAATCGCGTATTTTGGAGTTGCGTTTAATTTTTTGAGTTGCGTTTAATTACAACTTTTTATGCAAGAGGGCCCTGATCTTGTAAAACCTTTTCTATTTCGTTGTTTGGAAGGCATCATTTCCTAAGTTTTGCATCAGTTTTTTCCTTATTTTATTTTACACCTCCGGAATTATTGGGGGAGCAAAATGATATGTTTGCCCCCCCCCCCCGCCCAATATTTCCTGGGAGGGGGGCAATCGCCCCCCTGCCCCCCCCCCCCAGGATCGACGCCCCTGTTGGGCGAGAATCATATTTGGAATAACATTTGGTGAGATGGCGGACACATACAAGCTAGCTTATGACAGGAAAATATAGATTATCCAAATTGTATTTTTCAAATAGCATAAACTTTTCATGTTCTTGGGTCACGTGTGTGACATTATAATTAATTAATTATGCATGTTTATTATTACATAATGCATATAGACAAATTTTCTTTTTCCTTCAACTTAATTACTTGCAAAAGGACCTAGGAAGGGTATGATTTCACTATATAGTGACAACAACTATTAAAGCTCATACTGAGAGATGACTATTATATGGTGAAAAGGGGAATTTTTTTTTTACTTTGACTTATGCCAAAATATGCACATGTATATAGACAAGTAACAGTGTCAGTTTAAAATGCCCTAACAGTGTGATGAAGTTAATTCAGGGCTGGCTGTTATTCTTATTCTTCGCTTTAAGTTTTGTATTCTAAGCTATTTACTTTTTCTTTTGGCAACAAATACAATTTCAGCATAAGCGATGTAGCACGTGTTTTGTGTCAACACTTTCAGGTCACAAGTACCGTACAAATGTTTCCAAACATCGTCTATTAACAATGCCGGAAGGTGAGTGAATAATTTTATCAGCATAACCAAGCATACAAGCGAATGTGATAGATTTCATAAGCCATGGATGAGAGCTAGGTTAAAAGTTTAACATGACAGCGCTTCGTAAATAAATGGAACAGTAATCTATAGTTGATGTTGAGTCTCAAAACAATTTTGGAAAGTTGTTATTTCCTGCGTTCAAATGATTTTTTTTTTTAATTCTTCTATCTTAAACAAGGAAGTTTAAAAACTCTTTATCCGTAATAAGAAAACAAAACAAAACATTTATATATATTTTTATACGTTTTATTGATTTTCATGTTTGGGAAATTACAACCAATTATAAAAGTATAAAGAAACGAATAAACAAAAAAAGATTACAAGATATGACATATCGTGAAAGATAAGGGCAGCAATTGAAGAAGAAAAAAAAAACAAACAAACAAACTTGAATACACTTTGATGGTTCATTCATTAAAGAGTAAGTCCACCTTGGTATTTAATTGGTTTAATTTGAATCAAAGCAGAAAATTAGACAAACGGATTAGTGAAAGTTTGACAGAAGTCCGTTAAGAAATAAGAAACATTTCTGAAGTTGTAATCAATCCAACACGAATTGGCAACTCCGTGACGTATCTTGCGAGTTCCTCTCCCATTTGCTCTGTACAGAAAATTTCATTGATTTTCATTTTCTCACTGTAAAAACATTGTGTAAAAACATATTTGCAAAGATTATATATAGGGTGCATGTATGATTAAATATGTTCTTTTTAGCAAATGGAAATTCATAATTATTCTTTAGTACAGGGAAAATGGGAGAGGACCTTGCAAGATACGTCACGGAGTTGCCAATTTGTTTTTGATGGCTTACAACTTTAAAAATTCATAATTTTCTCATTTCTTATCAGATTTTGCTCACTCTTTCATTGATCTGCTTCTTTAATTCTTTCTTTTAAATCATCAACTGGATATCAGGGTGCCTACCCTCTTTAGACTATACGCCCCTGCTTATGCTCTCTTTATCTTTCTTCTTTCCCTCACCCCCAGCCCCTCTCTCTCTCTCTCTCTTTCTCTGCTTCTCTGAAGTTGGTGCTTTTCGTCTCTGTCTCCCCTCTCTGTCTGTCTCTGTCTCTGTCTCTGTCTGTTTATCTGTCTGTCTGTCTGTCTCTCTCTTTCTCTTCCCTCCCCCTCCCTCCCCCTCTCTCTCCTTTTTATTTGAAGTTAGCTTACAGCATATCTTCCTGGTGAGCTCTTTTGTTAGAACAAGATACGGTAACGGTAGTGGTATATAGTTATATTTTGCCCGCACAGAATGACATTTCCCTCCGTAAATCTGAAACATTTTGCACCCTTTTTTTACCACATGATAATTTTGCCAGGTTCGCTGAATTTACTAACTATAATATATTTAATGCCTTTGTATCTGGTCTTTTTGTTATGGTTTCTGATTAGTGTCAATAACGAACTTTTCCTCGATTTGAACAGATATGCTTAGTAAGATAGACAAGTATAAGCAAATGTTATTAATATTACATTTTTGGATCATGGCATTGTGACGACACCAGCCATGCAACGCTAGTCTGCAATTTCAAACACTTGGTTCTTATTATTTTTTCATTCATTCGCGCGCTCTCCTTTCTTCTTCCTAGAAATTAAGAACTTTTAATTCTTAAACAAAGTATAGCATTTTCACAATATTGTGCAAATCATCGTTTTAAAATGGCATGCAACTCTTTTAAAACTATTACTTTTACGGAGTGAGCAAAAAGTAACAATTACAATGAAAAAAAACACATGAATTAACTGTTTTACTGGATATTGTGAACGTTAATGAAGCATTATAACACAAGACATACAATGCAATTTACTCTCATGATTTCAATCTAGTTTTGACCAATTTTTTTGTTTGGGGAGATGTTTGAAACAGGTTATTTCCTTGTTTGATACATCCTTCTTTTTTTTTTTCTTCTTTTTTTACACGAAATTGATTTGTCATCGATTTGATAATACATGCCACTGCTCCAGTTCAATCTGCAATAAAAAAAAAAGAAAGAAAAAAGGGCGAATTGCAGTATTAGAATTTATCATTGATAAAACAATCTAAAGTCATTTGTATCTTAGTGGTCATACGGAATTTACCGACCATCATTCAAATACATGCATAGAACGGCTACAGGCACGATGCCACATGCAGACTGGTGTCCCTTGCTGTTTGATGTCTGTCACGGTCACCGACGGAGTAAGGAGGCAGTGGCCGGTTATGCACCCCTCCCCCCCCCCCCCCCCCCGTTTAACCTTAGTCAAGTGGCACACTTTGATTAAACATTGAAAATGTGCCCTTTTAAAAATTCGACCTAGAAGTAAATTGAAATAAACTGAAAACAATTTTTTAAAAATCTTTTGCTAGTCAGAATTTTTTTCTGAATTTCGCCCCACCCCCTCCTAATTTTTTTTTAAAAATCCTCCCTTGGTCACGTACTTACAGATCTTGAAATATGTGCGATGTGCTAATTTTTGTTGATGTGTACATGTGCTATACAGAGTGGATATAAACTTGGTAAATATATGGTGTGTTTATATTTTCTGCATATTCTACAAATGTATTTGGAAGTGTTCCCATTTGTCTTTTTCCTCTAATTCCATGCACAACTTGAGTATGGACTGTCTTGTTCAGATATTTAACCCCTTCTACCGATGAGCTATAATGCCGACAAAATATTTCTAATTTACATGTAAATTGTCTTGGTAGAAGTTTTAATACAGCATTTTTTATTAGTTGCCCTCCTCTGAATTATGTTTTGTTTTATAGCACAGTTTGTTAACTGTCCATGGCCATGATGGCTATCTTGTATAAAAAGTTTCGTTAAAATAAACTCAAATAATTACATGCAAGCCCTTAATACGCCATCATTATCGGTTGAAAATAAGTCGTATTTTTTTTCTTTAGTAATTGCGTTTGAACGAAACTCTTTATGCAAGAGGCCCCATACCTACCTACTATCTTATCTACTGCCTGCTAAATAGCCTATATATTACCTTATATGATAACATCATAATAATTGTCAATAATTTTACACAGCATTCCCTCTCAGTAAATAGACAGATTGATAGCGCGAATCTATCGTAGCGGTCGAAGTTTAATCGTGCGAGAAATTAATTTTTGCCACGGAGAAGTGGTTTCTGTTTAATGATGCCGAAAGTCAGTGTGCTTATTTCAGGTTCGTGTGCCTGAAGACAAGCACAGTTTGATGTGCAAATAAAGTTCAAGGCATTCAGTAAATATTTACAGGCAGATGTCAATTAACACATATATGAAAACAAAATATATTTACGGACCAAATATTAAGCCGAGCAAAAAAAAAAAAAAATTACATTAACTTTCTTTTGAACTATCTTTAAAAAAAAAAGAGCTCTTCTTAACGTTAATATAGTTGCTTTTCATAGTTGAATCCTTTTTTTCATTCGACCTTCAGCTCACAGATGTACGTTTATCACAGAGAAAAATACGTACGTCATGTACCAACAACAATTGCATCTTATTTGTATATCCCACGATATATTTCCTTATCTGTTCTTTAATCAGGTTAAGATGACTTTCAAAATGTATACTGACAATTTTTCACATATAAATAAAATGATATTGACGAGGCCGTTTGTGCATGTTATAGAGTGTAAACATATATATAGTCATATTGAGAATTGAGGAGAAGGTTATAGCTTTAAAGGATAATGAAACCCTAAAAATAAATGCATTTTAATAGAAGAAGAAAAATCAAAGAAAGCATATCTGATCAGTGAAAGGTTGAGGAAAAACGGACAACTAATAAAAAAGTTATGAATATTTGAAATCCTAAAATCACTAAATGAATGGAGATCTGAAACTGGCAATGTTCTCATTATGCTAATGAGATGCTGTGATGTAAATGTGCCATACTTTCCAATAATATTGTAAAAATCCACTTTCCTTGAATATATCTTGGAAAATTTGATTTCGGTATTATAGGTGGTGTTCACAAATTTATTCCTCACAATATATTTCAAGCACAATGTTGATAATTCAATTTTCTTTGTTTAAAAGCTGAAATATGATAATTTTTTTTAATTTTATTTATTACCTTTAAAGAGAGAGCACAAAGACGTCATAGCATCTCATTAGCATAATGGGTATGCTGCCAATTTCATTTAGCGATAGTAGGTTTTTAAAATGTTCATAACTTTTTTATTCTTTATCCGTTTTCCTCAAACTTTCAATGATATGCTTCTCAGATTTTTCTGCTTCTGTTAAAGTGCATACAAGTTTGGGGTTTCATTCTCCTCTAAAGGACTTAAAAATGGCATGCAACTCTTTTAAAACTATTACTTTTACGGAGTGAGCAAAAAGTAACAATTACAATAAAAAAAAAACCACATGAATTAACTGTTTTACTGGATATTGTGAACGTTAATGAAGCATTATAACACAAGACATACAATGCAATTTACTCTCATGATTTCAATCTAGTTTTGACCAATTTTTTTGTTTGGGGAGATGTTTGAAACAGGTTATTTCCTTGTTTGATACATCCTTCTTTTTTTTTTCTTCTTTTTTTACACGAATTGATTTGTCATCGATTTGATAATACATGCCACTGCTCCAGTTCAATCTGCAATAAAAAAAAAAAGAAAGAAAGAAAAAAGGGCGAATTGCAGTATTAGAATTTATCATTGATAAAACAATCTAAAGTCATTTGTATCTTAGTGGTCATACGGAATTTACCGACCATCATTCAAATACATGCATAGAACGGCTACAGGCACGATGCCACATGCAGACTGGTGTCCCTTGCTGTTTGATGTCTGTCACGGTCACCGACGGAGTAAGGAGGCAGGGGCCGGTTATGCACCCCTCCCCCCCCCCCCCCCCGTTTAACCTTAGTCAAGTGGCACACTTTGATTAAACATTGAAAATGTGCCCTTTTAAAAATTCGACCTAGAAGTAAATTGAAATAAACTGAAAACAATTTTTTTAAAATCTTTTGCTAGTCAGAATTTTTTTCTGAATTTTGCCCCACCCCCTCCTATTTTTTTTTTTAAATCCTCCCTTGGTCACGTACTTACAGATCTTGAAATATGTGCGATGTGCTAATTTTTGTTGATGTGTACATGTGCTATACAGAGTGGATATAAACTTGGTAAAATTATGGTGTGTTTATATTTTCTGCATATTCTACAAATGTATTTGGAAGTGTTCCCATTTGTCTTTTTCCTCTAATTCCATGCACAACTTGAGTATGGACTGTCTTGTTCAGATATTTAACCCCTTCTACCGATGAGCTATAATGCCGACAAAATATTTCTAATTTACATGTAAATTGTCTTGGTAGAAGTTTTAATACAGCATTTTTTATTAGTTGCCCTCCTCTGAATTATGTTTTGTTTTATAGCACAGTTTGTTAACTGTCCATGGCCATGATGGCTATCTTGTATAAAAAGTTTCGTTAAAAAAAACTCAAATAATTACATGCAAGCCCTTAATACGCCATCATTATCGGTTGAAAATAAGTCGTATTTTTTTTCTTTAGTAATTGCGTTTGAACGAAACTCTTTATGCAAGAGGCCCCATACCTACCTACTATCTTATCTACTGCCTGCTAAATAGCCTATATATTACCTTATATGATAACATCATAATAATTGTCAATAATTTTACACAGCATTCCCTCTCAGTAAATAGACAGATTGATAGCGCGAATCTATCGTAGCGGTCGAAGTTTAATCGTGCGAGAAATTAATTTTTGCCACGGAGAAGTGGTTTCTGTTTAATGATGCCGAAAGTCAGTGTGCTTATTTCAGGTTCGTGTGCCTGAAGACAAGCACAGTTTGATGTGCAAATAAAGTTCAAGGCATTCAGTAAATATTTACAGGCAGATGTCAATTAACACATATATGAAAACAAAATATATTTACGGACCAAATATTAAGCCGAGCAAAAAAAAAAAAAATTACATTAACTTTCTTTTGAACTATCTTTAAAAAAAAAAGAGCTCTTCTTAACGTTAATATAGTTGCTTTTCATAGTTGAATTCTTTTTTTCATTCGACCTTCAGCTCACAGATGTACGTTTATCACAGAGAAAAATACGTACGTCATGTACCAACAACAATTGCATCTTATTTGTATATCCCACGATATATTTCCTTATCTGTTCTTTAATCAGGTTAAGATGACTTTCAAAATGTATACTGACAATTTTTCACATATAAATAAAATGATATTGACGAGGCCGTTTGTGCATGTTATAGAGTGTAAACATATATATAGTCATATTGAGAATTGAGGAGAAGGTTATAGCTTTAAAGGATAATGAAACCCTAAAAATAAATGCATTTTAATAGAAGAAGAAAAATCAAAGAAAGCATATCTGATCAGTGAAAGGTTGAGGAAAAACGGACAACTAATAAAAAAGTTATGAATATTTGAAATCCTAAAATCACTAAATGAATGGAGATCTGAAACTGGCAATGTTCTCATTATGCTAATGAGATGCTGTGATGTAAATGTGCCATACTTTCCAATAATATTGTAAAAATCCACTTTCCTTGAATATATCTTGGAAAATTTGATTTCGGTATTATAGGTGGTGTTCACAAATTTATTCCTCACAATATATTTCAAGCACAATGTTGATAATTCAATTTTCTTTGTTTAAAAGCTGAAATATGATAATTTTTTTTAATTTTATTTATTACCTTTAAAGAGAGAGCACAAAGACGTCATAGCATCTCATTAGCATAATGGGTATGCTGCCAATTTCATTTAGCGATAGTAGGTTTTTAAAATGTTCATAACTTTTTTATTCTTTATCCGTTTTCCTCAAACTTTCAATGATATGCTTCTCAGATTTTTCTGCTTCTGTTAAAGTGCATACAAGTTTGGGGTTTCATTCTCCTCTAAAGGACTTAATAATTGTTCATGATAATTTTTGTCAGTCTTTCTGCATGTTGTTACGCTATCCCTGTTGTTGTTGTTGGTGTTGTTGTTGTTTTGTTATTGGTTGTTTATTTTGTTATTGTTAGCTTTACGTAATGCTTGACAATCAAACTTGATTATTGTGACCATCTATAGCAAAAGTATTAGCTATCATGCCTATCGAGTAATGATCAATAATTATTCGTACCCTCGCGGAAAGTACTGAATACAGTTCTTTTGGAGTTTCTATGTGAAATGTGTCACAGTTTGCTCATAGAGGACTTGGTGGGATTCCCAATTAATGGTGTACACATCTCGCAGGCAGAAAAAAAGGGCATCATTCTATTGTTTATCCTGGGAGACGGGTTCATTTTGCAATATCTTTTTTTTTTTTTTTTTTTTTTTGGGGGGGGGGGTTCAATTATGATTTTTATATTATTTACCTATTAGTAATATCATTATCATCGTCATCTATATTGCAGGGATTGCTTAAAAAACAATTTTGATATAAATGATTATTATAGTATTAATATCCTGATGAAAGAATGAAGTACGAAATAAAAAGTAATAAAAATTAATATACGTCATCAAGAAGTGACATTAGGGTGGAGCTTAGGAGGTTGGGGAAAATATTTTAAAAAAACATTTAAAAATCTATGAAACATATCTAGATGTTTGAATAACATAATATAATAATATTAGTTGTATGCATCCCCGTAAATCAAGAGGAATAAACTTGCATTTGGGTTGCGTTTGGGTTGCAGGGGCCTTTTAAACCTTCACATGTTTGCCTACTTTCGTTTGTTTGTTTATTTAATTATTTATTTCACCTCTTTAGACAGAGTAACCTTTTCAGCTACATATTAAAAATGACATAAAAAACATTAATAGGCTGGTTTACAACAGGGCTCTGTAAATTGAAATATACAAAAATTGCAATATACAACGTACAGAACTGACAGGGGTAACGCAGGCTTACACACACACGTGCGCGCGCAAACACACATCCACACATACACATCCACAGCCACCAACATTCTCACCCCACTCACACACACAGGTACTTTTTTTTTTTTTTTTTTTTTTGATAACACAAATGCACACGCTGGTATCAATATGCCTTTAGCACTTCATTTATTTGATGTACGATAAAAGAGCAATGTAGATAAAATGCCTTCCTCAAGGGCATAAGTGCCGTGCCGGGGATCGAACGCCCGATCCTCGCATCTCCAGTCAAGCGCCTTAAACCACTGGACCACGGCACCTCCACACCCTCACACACATCATCACACACACACACTTCCTTCACACACACATCCACACCCACACTACCTGTTTACCACCTGTTTACAAAATACAGATTACACTTTAAAAATCAAGCATAAAATCAAGATGACATCACTGCCACCCCCCCCCCCCCCCCCATCCTCGTAAAAACAATTTATTGCCAGGTTTAATGAGCTTTTTAAAAATGGCTAAGGACTGGCCAGATCAGCCTTCATCATACAAGAAATTCCATTGAGTTATACCAACAGTGGTACCCCAGAGGAAGTTGTCCTTGTATTAGATACTTTACCCCCTATTTCTGTCAATTGATCCCTAAAACAAAAGTAACATTTAAACCATACAAATGCATTCTCAGAGCATCCTATTACAGCAAGTTTTTTAAGCAATACCTCATAATTCACAGAATCAAAGGCTTTACGCATATCAATAAACGCTACCCCACAAAATTTACTCCTATTAACTTCAGTTGCCCGATCATCAACTATACACAAGAGAGCACTTTCACTTGAATGCTTTGGTCTAAAACAAAATTGACTTTCACTGAAGAAATCACTATTTAATAAATATGTCTGTAAATGCTTTTCTACCCATTTCTCCAAAACTTTTGCAACAATCAATTTTCTATACATGATTGATCACCGCCCTTAAAAATTGGGCGAATTTTGGCCAAGCACCATGCAAGTGCCCTTTTGACAAAGAAAGATTAAAAACATAAATAAGACTATCTATTACATCTGTGGCACATTTCATAATTTTCCACATTTTAACAGAGATGTCATCAAGCCCTGTGGCCTTTTTCACAAAATGGCTATCAATTTCTTTTACAACAAAATCATAAAAAATTGGAGAAATATCGAAAGTTTGACAATCAATGACATCGAAAACTCCCCTGTGGCAATGGACAATCGGGAATTACATCTGGACTTGTGGTTTCATTGACTCTCCAGTTCATATCTCCCAGTAATTCTGAAACACTATGAATGGAATAATCATTCAGTTTTTCAGCAACGATTTCTGGCTGAAAATTTTCAACATCGTTAATATTCAATTTTATAGAAAGCTGACCAGTACTAGACGACAGTTGCTTCAAAATTGACCATAATTCCTTAGGGTCCCCATACTTATCTTTAAATAAACCCTGTATATACTCTTGTTTAGATTTTTAAGTTATACTTGTGACCATGTTTCTTATTATTCGATATTCTTTCCATAAACTTGGGGAATTAAACTTTAAAGCTTTATTTTGGAGATACTTTCTTTTATTTATCAATGCAATTATTTCATCTGTGACCCATTGAGAAGGTTTTTTCCTCATTCTTTTACCTTTATTTTGCATATGTTTATTAATTAATTACATTACTTGATAATACCACTTATCCCGAGCTGTGTCAACGTTGCTATCACAGAATAAATACATCACTAAACAATAAATTGAAAAGATCGTTGACAAAATTTTCCTGCTTAAATTTTTTTAAGTTTCTGAATTTGATATCTTTATGAACATTCCCAGCACTGCTAGAATGTAAACATGTGAATAACAGATAATGATCGTTAATATGAGTTTTTGTGACACCTGAAGTAATGTGTTCATCCGGGCATGTTGTATAGATATGGTCAATAAGTGTTCTAGAATGCTGGGTCACACGAGTAGGAAGCTTAATCAACTGTGACAAAAGTTATCCCTGCATTAAATAGATGAGAGCTTGTGAAGATGAATCTAATTTATCAGAAAGAAGGTCACAATTAAGATCCCCCATTACTATCAGTTCACAATCAAAATCAAGAGCCTTACTCAACATAGGAGACATTAAATCAAGATAATCAACAGAAGAGTTCGGGGGGGGGGGGCGATATATAACACAAATTAAAAAAGATTCCACCTTCCTTATCTTGGTTTTTATCCAAAAAGTTTCTAAGTTAAAGCCAAGATCTTTTACATGTTGAAAGTGGAGAGTGTTCTTCACATAAATTATCACACCCCCACCATGCCTACTTCTATCTTTCCTTAGTAAGTCATAACCATCCATATGCAGTTCATTGTAACTAACTGTATTAAAATTTTGGTATGGTGGGTGCAGACAGGAGGATCTAAAGAAATTGCAGAGAATAGCCAATTATGCTGGTAAGATGACTGGCGAAGTGACTGATTTGACACGTGAATGCACTAATACGATTCTGAAACAGGTCTCACAGATTTTGAAAAACGGAAATCACCCCCTTCATCCGTGTTATACTCTAATGCGATCGGGAAAACGGTACAGATCAATGAAAGCTCCAACTTCACGATTCCTCAATTCCTTTGTTCCGCTTTCGATTCGGAAATACAATGAGCAACTTCAGTCAAATTGAATAGGCTTATATCTTGCCACTTCGCTATTCATCAAAATTTGCACCGTACTGCTTCATTCAATCAAATGAATCATTATCAAAAGAAAATGAATAATACCCTATGTTATCCTGTGTTATTCTAAATTTTGTATATACGTTTAATTTATCAAGACAAAAACAACAATTCAGTTATACTACCTTTACATATGTTACAAATTAATCCGAATCTTTCGTAAACGTATCTTTTCAATATTGTAAGTTTATGTATAATTATGCTGATATCATTCCATTAATAACGATATATCTGCGTTTCCTATAGCTATATGTTATTGTAAATTTGCTACTGTGTATTATCTATTTGTGTATATATTATAAATTGTATATGTGCTTCATGTAATGCTGACAAAATGAATTTCCTATTGGACCAATAAACTTAATCTGAATCTGAATCTGATCTGAATTATCACAATGGCCCGAATTCACAAAGGAGGTTTAAACCATGGGTAAGGTTTAAACCTCCGTAAGCATACTAAACTAGGCGTAAATAAGCGCGCATTGCCCATGCGCGCGCTCAAAGAAAATACATGATTGGATAGGACTCCGTGCGCACGTACGCTTAAAAAAACCCGGCAGGATGGGGTTTAAACCATGGTTTAAGCCAAACCTCATTCGGGCCAGTGAGTCTCAGTAAGACCAATGATATCAAAGGGAGAATTATACCTAGAGGGCCAAACCCCATTTTGGGGTTTTTTTGAGACACGGGCTGTTGTAACAGGTTGTTGGGTATCAACTTGTTTGGGGAACCACCATGTACAACTTCCAGGTGGACTACCTATGAAATACGCAGCTGAAAAAAAAAAATGGCGGCCATTTCTTTTCAAAAGGGTCGCCATATATAACCAGCATTGACAATTTTGAATATAACTTTTTAATAGAGCCTTCGAATACAATGTATGAAGCATCAAATTGAAGAAAATTAAATTCCCCACAACATGGTACCACATTTGATTGTCTTGGTGATGATTTACATAACGATTTTGGGCCAAATATGTGATTTTCTATCATTTTTCCTAAAAAAATATGAAATGCACCAAAATACATTTTCCTCCGTATTTCTAATGCCTTTGTAACTTAAGACTTTAAACTTCCTTAAAAACTACCCACACCTATGGTCAATACCCTATAAAATCACAAGTTCACTGCTTTTCTGGCAAAAAAGTTACAGCGTTCTAAAGGTTACACTTTGATATAGGCTTAATTAGAGTGAAAACATGGTTGCTAAGGGCTGCCTTCTCCCTAGCAACGGTGTCATTGTGAGGTGGAATCAAATCTTTCATTTTTAATTGCTATCGGCGTGCATATGAATATTTAATACCGAGAGTGATGTCAGATAATGAAGTTTTATCATATTTCATTGATAAATAACTCTTTATTATTGCTGTGATCATGATGATGCACATGTGCCTATATAGCAACGGTTGATATTACAGAAACCAATACAGACTCTTGGTCCAATGATATATAATATGATACTTGGTTTCAAGTGATAGTCATAACTAATGATTTACACTCAAGTTCAGAACTTGCACCCCACCCACTCCCGTGCAATGTCCATGCCCCCGCCCCCATTGCTATGATATCAACCTGCCTGGTAATCGATGAGAAGCATCCAGAAACCATTTAAAGAATACATAAAATGGCGTCAAGTTATAGTCATAATAATACTCCAACACCTGAAAATACTGGATAGTGGGGTTTAGAACCCCCCCCCCCCCCCCGCATATCGATATCCAAGGGACAAGGGGGTGCCCTGGAAACACTTTAAGATGCGCAAAAACGCAAGAGAGAGAAAGCGAAAGGGGAGAAAAGGAAGAAAAACCATGGTCCATCCTATTATAATCTGAGTAAGGAAATCCTTTGATATTTAAAAACTTTTAGGAGTTTGCACGCCTCGTAGTCCGGCAGATTGGCGAAATAATTGTGCACTCTTCATAAAAGCATGAAATTTGGCATGTATGTAGAGTTTTTGATGCAGAATAATTCCGGATATGGGGCCAACAAAAATTCGGGCCCTGGGGCCCGTTGTGCCCATTTTTTTTTTTAAATTGGCCCTCTCAAGGTCCTTTCCCTTCAAAGTTGATGTAATCAAATTCTAGTTTGATATAATGAAATATTACGTAATATTTCACGGCCTCTAAAATCAGACAAATGCTTTAGGTGCCCACTTTTCAAATAAAAGGCCACCCTATATATCAAAATATTATGAAGTCACTGATTTGTTGGATATAAGTGAAATGCTTCTAATTTTGATCAGTTGACATTACGTCTTTGAGATTGATGAGATATGTGGCGCAGGTGCCCATTATGACCAAAAAAGGCCCCAAAAGGCCCCAAATTATACATCTGCAAAATAATGTTTTTAAATCTTTGTTTCTAATTTCTACTGGTATAGACATCAGTTTTGAAAGCGAGGTTATATAAAAAAGCTCACTTTAGCAGGCCACATAGGCCCATCGATGGCCCATTCGAGACAATTAAATTTGATTAATTTCCTCAAAGAGGTTGGCCAAATTTAACAAATTAAAAATAGTTGCCAAAGTGTTAAAATACCTACTTGCATGTAACTTGAGTTTGGGTTTTAAAGCAAAGCTATTTACAAGCTGGTTATTATAGGCAGAATAGTTGGGTCACTTCATTTCATCAAGATGACCGTCACAATTAAAATGGCTTCCGTTGTGATTTAAGATGTGACTATTGGTATTTTAAAGTTTACGTTGTATCTGGAAGCATATAACTTGGTATAAAAGTCTGGAATTTAGTACATATATGTTGGAAATTTCTATAAACAGAAAATATCTAACATCTAAAATTTGTTTCTCTTCTTATTGAAGAGTTATTTATGAACAATATACATTAATATCCTGATGAAGTAAAGAAATAGTCTTCTTTTACAAATAAATGTTATTATGCCGAAATAAACCTATAATCAGATGCAAAACAAGTGAGTGATAAAACTGCACTTTCCTCTTTTTTCATCTTCGTGGCCATATTGAAAAAAAGACAAAACTGATATGTCCTTACGAAACAACATAGACATCGTAATATTTATAAAGATGCCAATAAATATCTGTATTCTTTATAAACATCTGCAACACCTATGAAAGGGCAATCCAAACTTTGTAAAAAGTTGAAAATTTCTATAAACAGAAAATATCAATCTAACATTTAAAATATGTTTCTCTTCTTATTGAAGAATTATTGAACAATAATAATATCCTGATGAAGCAAGAAAATACAAGAAAATTATTTACAAATAAATGTTATTATGCCGAATTAAACCTATAATCAGATGCGAAAAAAGTAAGTGATAAAACTGCACTTTCCTCTTTTTTCATCTTCGTGGCCATATTGAAAAAACAAACAAAACTGATACGTCCTTACGAAACAACCTAGACATCGTAAGATTTATAAAGATGTCAATTAATATTTGTATTCTTTATAAACATCTGCAACACCTATTAAAGAACAATCCATACTTTGTAATAAGTTGATTTGTGTAAAATCAGAAAAAAGATATACATAATGATAAAAGTCTGAAAGAAATCCGACCAAGAATAAGAAAGTTATCGATGTTTGAGAAATGAGATCACTATTTTAATCACAAATTGGCAGTTGGGTCAGTCGATTGTGAGGTATTCCCGGTCAACTCTCGATTTTGTCGTACACCATTGATTTTTCTTTTTCCCATAAGCCCCCCTGCCCTCGGGGCACTACTAAAAATATATTTTAGCAATATTTTGTATACAATATTTTAGTCACTGTGTGTTGGAAAAAATGGGAGAGTTCTCCGCCGCTATATCACAGTGACATTACCGTTTCGGTAAATTTGAAATTCCTATAATTGGTATAGGGTTTATAACTTTCATATTGCTTGTCCAATTTCGTTCAAACTTTTAACAATCTACTTCTCTGATTTTTCTGCTTTCTTCCAGAGCAACTTGCCATTAAGGTTGGATGTCCCTTTAAAAAAATAGAGCCTGAATACATAATTCTTTAGCATATTAGTCATTTTGCATTTTGATTCTTTATGCCAAAATGCAAAATTATCAGATGCAAATTACATTGCAATGCTTATGCAGTATTTTTCTATTTGATGGCAATCTTGGAAATGAAATTCCCCACTATTTTAAAGTTTCAGAATTATAAGATATACGTTTACTCTGGTTTCATTGCGTCTCAACTAAATACACGTATTTCACTTATGTCTATTATAGGCAAAAAAATTTCCAACATCCATGACTTTCTATCTATAAGATATAAGCTTCAAGACACAGCAAACTTAATGCAAATAACCACATCTCGAAACAAACGAGTGGTTATTTTTAATATGACGGCCATCTTAATGAGAGGAAGTAACCCTACAGTAGAGTTATTCTGCTTATAAAACATACTACCCGTACCTTGCCAGTAGTTATACTTTAAAGCCCAAACTCAAGGTTATATGCATATTCAAACACTTCGGGGGCCGTGTTGAATCCTCTTGTGAGGGAAAGAATTGTCTTTGATGGGCCATCAATGGGCTCATGTGATTCCTAAAGTGGCATTTTTATATGACCTTGATTTCAAAATTAATGTCTACCATTTAAAATTTAAACTAAATACTTTTAAAAAATCTTATTTTGCAGATAAATTATTTGGGCATTTATGGGCCTTTTTTGTTATAATGGGCACCTGAGGCTCCAATGTTGTTGATTTCAAAAACGTAATGTTGACTGATCACAATTAGAAGCATTTTACTTATATTCAACATATCAGTGACTTTATAATATTTTGAATATTAAGATGGCCCTTTATTTGAAAAAATGGGCACCTGAAGCATTTGTCTGATTTTAGAGGCCGGGAAATACTACATGATATTTCATTATATCAAACTAAATTTGATTACATCAACTCTGAAGGGAAAAGAACTTGAGAGGGCCAATTTTTTTTAAAAATGGGCACAACGGGCCCCAGGGCCCGAATTTTTGTTGGCCCCATATTCAGAATTATTCTGCATCAAAAAACTCTACGTACATGCTAAATTTCATGCTTTTATGAAAAAAGTGCACAATTCCATCGATTTTCTGCACCAATCTGCTGGACTATCGGACTGAAAAAATTTCACGTGTCATTCGTTCTGACTGCAGATCATCCTAAAGGTTTTCGATTTTTAAAATAAGTTGTTTGAAATCCAAAATGAAATATAAAAACTCAAAATAGTTCTGGAAAGAGGTTCTGGCATTTGGCAACAGGGCGAAGCTACTAATATCTGTCACCAAGTCACGCGGGGTTGAAGGTAGCCCAGTCTAAATACATTCACGCGTGGGATGGCCAATTTTTAGAGTGCACAGATCGCTTTTCTACACATATATTAGAGTTGTATACGCAGTGTGTGCAGCGCAGTGAACCCATCGAAGGTGGAGATCGATGAGTGAACCAGCAGTATTCTACATACAGTCGGCCGTGTTATGGCAAAACAATGTATCTACACGTAGCGTCTTTTCCAGTAATTCAAGTTTAAAACTTTACCGAAGTACAATTCAGTTTGTAGCTTTGTTCAGGATTTCGTACTCTGAGAATTGATAAAGAGATCATTGTTATGTACAATAAAAAATAATCTTACAAAAGTCCCACATATCTGAATGATTTGCATAAATTGAAATATACGTTGTTTTACTGCATGCAGCTATGGCAGAACAACGTATGTCTCAATCAATGACCTAGTTGCTACAGCAAAACAACTTTTTTCGTGAATTGTAAGTTTAGTTTTTCAGGGTTACACCATGTAATTCTTTCAAGGAATAAGAACCACAGAGCTCTTAGCGGAGCTCACCAGCCCTTTTCAGGGCTCTTATTCCTTGAAAGAATTACATGTTGTAACCCTGAAAAACTAAACCTACAATTCAGTTTCTCCACCATGAAAATGTCGCTGATACTTCACTAAACTTTTTTCGTTGTGATGGTAAAATCTCATTTTGATGCAAAGCCATGTAGTCCCATAAGTAGAAATAAATTACACCTTTCACCACATTCATATTTTAAGGTTAAAGGGAATGGGTAGCTTGGGGAATGGTCGTGAAATTTGTTAAATCCTATCAAAATGGGTTAATGGCACTTCATATAGACATGTATGTGAATCTTGTCAAAAAAGGTTGACAGAGAGCAGAGTTTTTAGCAGTACAAAAACAATAACAATAATAGAATAATTAGTGTTGCTGCCTAATTCAGTTTATAGTGAATAATTGAGGTTCTGTGCAACATACATGCAAATAGGCCTGCTCTTCGGAAAGTTCCTAAAATGGTAATATATTTCACTTCAACTTATCATATCAATAAAAGCTCACAATGACATTTCAAATTTCAACCAGAACTACCCATTACCTTTTATTCCCCTTTAATATGTGCACTGTCCATATACATGTCTAAGTAATTGTAGTTTACCACCTTCAAACAGATTGGCTCATTTAAATTATTTGCCTTTTAGGCAACTTCTATTTGAACCAAACAAAAAAATCAAAATGCAAAACAAATACATGATATATTTCACTGTTTTACTCTTTTTTTTGGGGGGGGGGGATCCTATTCAGGGGCAGATCCAGAATTTTAAGTGGGCGCGCAAAAGATTATGTGTACGCACCTATATGGTACGCACACACACCACAGGCGCGAAACCATAGCGCGAAACCCAACTCCTTTACAACCAGAGGGCCCTGTGGAATCTCGGGGGGGGGGGGTGCGGTTTGACACTCTCTTGTGCTTTCTGTACCTGATTTTAACCCTTTTCATACACAAAACAGCACATCAAAATTTAGAGGCCGCACATCTCTGTTGCGCCCCTCTTGATCTACCACTGTTATTCAAGGACTTCCAGTAGTTTGACCGGCGGGAAAGAGGATGGGGGCTGCCCTACATTTGGTATTAAGACAGCATCAAATCACCTAAAAATAATACAATGCTTTAATAGCTATTACAAATAACCTCTTCAAAATACACTTTAACATCAAACTCTTACACATTTATCATTGTATTATGTAAACACACGTGTTATAATTCTGTTTAGGATCACATTCACCAACTTCTTTTCTTTGGTTTTTTTCCTATCCATCATTGTGTTAACTATCAAGTACATCCTATCAACATGATCAACACCTTATTTTGTACTACCACTAAAAATTCACATTTTTTTCCTTAAAGAATACACTATAAAAACAAAATATATTTACATCGTTTTATTTCTTTTTAATACATTTTTAAATTTCATTGCATATTTCAATTTTATTACATTTATTTTAAAAGGCGGCCTTTTTGCGAGTAAAGGTAATATGGGTAGAGTGAATAAGAATAGCGTTTTTAAATGGCTTAAAATGCAAAAACTTTCTTATTAAAGCTCTCCCAAATTGCGTAAATTTTATAGAAAATAGTTAATAATAAGTGCTTTAAGGGGGTTCAAAATTCAAAAATTTCAAACTGCGGTTGCTTTGCTCTCTTGGTTATAAGTTATATCAGGATCTTGTTAAATGTTTTGCTCCCAATATATGAGAGAGTATACAGCAAATGTTTAAATTCCAAGATTTTCTCTAATGTTGCGCCCTAAATATAGGAAGCAGTGAATAGAATAGAGTTCTTAAAGTTCAAAATGTTCAAAAATTACAGAATCTCTAATTTTCGGTTTCTTTGTTGCCTTTCAATTTTTTTCTAAGGGTAAAATACACATTTTTTTTTTTGAGGGGTGGAAATACCAAAAGATCTACTTCTCGATTGCTTTACCCCCTAGCTTGTATAGTTCTTTCTCGAACTTTAGCTAACAACATTTGGTTAAGGGCATCAATTCTCATTTCATCTCGTAGGTGTAGTGCCATATCTTTTTTATTCAGTTAAAGTGGTAGTTATCTGATTTGTATTTTGGATTTTTTCATTTATTTATTATTATTATTTTTTTTTAGGGGGCGCAATTTCATTGATTGGCCGATCCAGGAATTTGAAATAGGAGGAGGGGGGGGGGGCAGCGGCGAAGGAGCGGAGCGACCGAGCGGGGGAGGGTGTAGAGAGAGGGCTATCCCCCTCCCACGGTAAGGAATTTTTCAAAAAATAATGTGCGAAAGTCGCATTCTAAGAGCACTTTTAGAGGAAAAGCTCTAACTCAACCATTGTCTGTAAATGAATGACATACCGGGAATGGGCTGTTTGTAAGGAAAATTAAATACCTTTAAAGTTTATTAATTTTTAATATATTTAAAATATGGTCGGCGTCATTTCATTAAAATATTCACCTTGAGCAATGTAGTCAGTCAAATTTAAGCACATTTATTGATATTAATGATAATAGGTAATATACCTGAGGCCTATTTCACAAAGACTTAATTGACAATTAAGATCGACTGAAAAATTATAGTGTGATGTGGGTGCCTTGGCAAATATTATAACTACCAGACCAAAATGCCTCCTTTTGAGACTTTGAGTAGGACTAGAGTCTAGACTAGGTCTAGGCGCGAGACTCGAGTGCTTATTTTAAGTTTTATTTTGTATTCATGATTGACAATACGTAGCACTGTGCTACTTATAAAGTTCATGAAAATTGAAAACATGGGAAAACGCCAAAAGAAATTGCCATACCTTAGCTCGTTACGTCTCCGGAGTAGACTAAGGAGGCACAGCACTGGTCACTGGAAACAAGAAAGAGGAGGGAGAGTAGTTGGGTCTGCATATATGGCCTGTGATTATATTGTACACGCTCGCACGCTCGTGGATCGTGAAATAAACAGTACCTGAACTACTTTCTTAAAACTTTCAGCCTCGGTACCAATCTAAATTCGCGCTTTATCATGATTATAATCTTGAAGTAAGGGGAGGGGCGCTTCTTACAATGAAATGTGGTGTGCTACTATTGACGATATACTTGGTAATAAAACCAAAGAAAAATTATGAAAAGCCCGCGCTATATTTAAGGTGATCCGAAGAGTAAAAAAAGATTTTTAAAAAATCACAAAACAGAAAAAAATAATGCAGGCGCGCGCCCTTGGCACCCCTGCCTGAATCCACCACTGCTATAGATACGCCACTTCGTGACATTTCCAATGCCACCTACCCCACCCCCCACCCCCCCCCCCTCCCCCTCCCCTCGTTAAAAGCAAGAGACTTTGGTGCAAATCAATAAATAAATGGAAAAGCCTTGACAACTCAATTAAAATCTAATGCTTTACCCTTATTGCCACCCCTTGCCCTTTGAAGTTTGTTTAGGCCTTAAATGAAATAGGGTTAGATTTGGATTAAGATGATGAACATGATTTACACAAAAAAAACTTGCAGATACTTCGTGGTATGGTTCAGAACTTGGGCCCGAATCCTCGCACCCCCTCCCCCACCATAAAATGTCAATGCCCACACCCCTACACCCACCCCAGTTCAAAAGAAGACATTAATGCCAAGGGAATTATTATGAAATACAATGTAGATTAAGCTCGAACCAATTCAACTTAAGAAAATTTATTTGGGATAATTTTAGCAGGAGTTGGAGCAGGATGGGTAAGAAATTTGTGAATAGTTTCCTCCTTAAACCACTCTGCTGATTTTTTAAAATACTCTTTGAGTTATTGTCAGCACATGTTATGACCTTTATTATTTTGGCTTGTTTGAAAATCAACTTTTCAGCTACCTTGTCAGCAAATTTGGTTGCACATCCTCCCCCCCCCCCCCTCCCCATTTAGAACGGTCTTGATGCCCCTGCCCAAAACCGTGAAGTATCTACACGTCTGGGAGTTTAAATCTGTTGTATCTTGTTGTTGTTATTGTTGCTGATGTTTTGGGAGATTTAAAACATGCCTGGTGGATTTCGATTTGGGTACAATTTTAGAGGGGAGGAGAACTTGTGGACAAATGGGGTAGGGTATAGGCAGACATGTTCCGTTATAACCAAAATGATGTATAAAGACTCTTAAATTGTACTTCAACTTCATGTTTTTCTTTTTCTTTTTCTTTTTCTTTTTTCTTCGTTCTTTTTGACTGGGAATGGGGGAGGGGGTAAGCAAAGACATGTGATTATTCATATGCATAATGCTCCATAAATACCTTTTATTTTATGTAATAGAGGTGCTTTGTTAGTTTTGTTTTTGAATAGTATCTGAGTATAGAGGCATAATGCCTTGGCTTCATCCAGGAGTGTATTGAGGGAGACAAAATGAAAGGTCAGTATTTGTTTAACTGTTTAGAATGCATTTTGCAATGCTCTTCATGGTTACCATTCCAACAGGAGGGGTCTTGAAGCTTTTGTTTTCAAACAAAATATTATTAAATTTTTTTCTTTACTTATTCAGACTCTGTAACAGAACTATCATGTTTTATATGTCTGTACATGTGTTAATAACAGGGTTGTACATCAAGTTGCTGTGAAAAGCTCCTCCACATCAATTGTTTGTTATGTGAACGCCAGTAACTTCATAGATTTAATATAATTTGTCTGATTAACTTCCAGATCTGACACTTGCGGTCTCACTTCTGGCCATACCACACCTGCTTGGGGAGAAGGACATGATGTATGTTGTAGACAAGGTAAATGACAATTTAAACCCTTTCTTCCCAAACATGTTGCAACCACTATTCCATTCTACCATAAAGATACTATTAAGAGATGGTGTAACATAAGTGGTGGGGGGGGGGGAGGGGGGAGTGGTCTGAATCTGATGCAGGAAACTGTTCACTTAAATTACATGGGGTTAAAGTTTAGAGTATGACACTAGATATAGCTCCATTTTTTTCTCATGTCCTCTACCCTTTTTCCTACATACTTCTGTAGTTCTATGGAGAATCATAAGATGATTTTACTTTATCATGCACAGTGACCTGGTAAATTTCTTTCCTTCCACATTCTTAGGAACCTGTGACACCAACAACAACTGCAGTGTTTAGAGGAAAGCTGCTACAAGAAGACCTTGTAACTGCAGTCTGGATTGAAGGGGGCGAGGTGTGCCACTGCTCTGGAGCACTCACAGGGTTTGCCACTATGTTTTTCCTCTTTTACGTCTATGGGCTTGAGTACCTAAAGCTGGGAAAAAACACCTTAATCTTTATACAACAATATTTGGTCAGACTTGGTATTGACAAACCTGCACCCCTCAAGGTGTAGCGTTTTCTAAACAAGATTCAATAAGAATGCTCTTTGTCATTTTCATCTTCCTCATGTGATGACCGAGGTCTAATACATTTTGGAGAGTTCACTCTACAGCACCACTCGCTTCTTTCGGTCACAATCTAAATGGTGTATTCTACATGTATGTATGTCAAGGTACATGATGCCTGCAATGACATTTATGTGGTACAATGGGTGTCAGCCCCTGTTGGGACAGAGTATTCTTCTGCAGATAATTTATGCTTCTTGTTCCTTGGCTCCTTCCTTGTTTGGCATAAAGGACACATATATATTTTACAACAGTGGCGGATTTAGGATTTCTAGGGGGGGGTGGGCAAATTGAAAAAGATTTTTTTTTAAAATCAATTGCGCGAAGCGAGCACATAACGGGAGCCCAAGTTTTTGTCAATATAGTGAACCGTGAACAAGGCATTTGAAGCCCTTTTTTATTACATGATAGTTGGGAAATTTTAATCTCCCCCCCAAAAAAAAAAAAGAAAGAAAAGAAATTGCGGTCATGAAGTGCAATTTGTCTAAAGCCTTATTTTTTTTAAATCCTGGAAATAAGTATAACCCACCTATTGTATTTAATTGTGCGAGTGAAAGAACCGTCACAAGTGTGAAGTGTGGGCCGAATTTTATTTCATATAGTGACCTGACTGGGGTATTTAAAGCCCTCTTTAATCCCCCTGGCCGTTTGAAACCTCATTGCTTCTGGTCTCTGAAAGTTTTCTTTTTTTTTTTTTTTTTTTTTTTTTTAGAGGGAGGGGCTGCTCTCCCCCTCCCCCCTCCTGGATCCGCTCCTCTTGTACAATGTATGTGTGGCTTCATAACAGGCCAAATATACACAGTACATGTAGTATGATTTTAGTAGTTTCGTACCTACTGAAAATGTTATATAAGTTATGTACCACATACATGTTGTCTCTTTACAGTAATTTAGATTACTGCAACAACTGAACATGCGCATTTGTTGTTATTTGAATGCCCCAAAATAGAAAAAGAGACTGTAAAATAAAGTGCTTCACCATTATGCACATCACTTGCCTTTTGAATGCCCATAAATATTTGTTGTTTTTTTTAACTTTCTAGGTTTGAATTTCAAGATGTGTATCAATTAAAAAGCATAATGCATTTCATTATTGTTAATGGAAAAAGTATACATGGAACAATCTGTTTTAGATTACCTTAATGACTAAGCATTCATTAGTTAGAATTGTGTTTCATAGAGTCAGTATTTACTCAATTTGTCTTCTTTTCTGAAGCAATGTACAGCTAAACACACACAAAATATATCTTGTAAAAGAAATATACATGTACTGTATAGTGAAAAGTATATCGCACATAGGTATACACCATATGTAATATATCATACTTGCAGATATAGTACAGAAATATGTTTTTAGAAATGGAAAGCTTAGAACGCGTTCCTGAATTTTATATACACTGTTTCTGTTATGACTGGTTTTTTGTTTTTTTAGTGCATCACTCGTTTGCGAATGTATCATCATAATGTGTGTGAGTAATGATTAATGATTTGTTGTACTTGCTACAATTCATGTACCTTTTATTGTTAAAATTTTAACTGAGATGAAGGTATGTAATCCTGCTTGCTTATGTTGTACTCACTGGCCATTATAGTATATATATATATATATATATATATATATATATATATATATATATAGGCCACTGAGAATGATAATCTTAACAATCAATTCTTGGTGTCGCATAGCAATTTGCTATGCATTTTCTATATGACTGCTACACAAAATTTTGTGTAGCGAATTTTTTACATAGGACTGTACAGAACTTTGTTTAAAGTATTTTTCCCATCGACCAAAAATGCTAATCAAATTTGAGAATATTATTCCCTGATAATGTAGTGATGGAACAAAGGCCTTTTGCTTGTCACTGTTTGTCAACTATTTTAAAGCCAGCTTATATAGAACTATTCATTTTTTTTTTATTATTGTAAAAATGTCTTGCTAAGTTGGGATTGTTAGAAAGTCATTCAAAGTGCATCTTAACCTCATGTATTCTCATTACAATTACAGTACTGTGCTTGAACATGTATACGGAATATCATGTATTCAAAGATCAGATGCTCCAATGTATGCTTATATGCCTTATTAAATACAACTCATTCAGTTTTGTTTTAACTTAACATGGAAAAGTATAGCTCTCTGTTTTTTTGTTTTTTTCTTCAGTATCTGTGTTTGCAAACAAAAGGGAGGGTTTAGAAGAGTTCAATTTTGCACCCCAAAAGCGTCCCTGTAAGGCGCAAAATCGCACCCTTTTATGGAGGTAAAGGGCTCAATGTTGCACCCTGTGAGGTGCAAAACTGCACCTTCTAGAAAGGTACAATATTGCACCCAAAAAGGTGCTCCCAGTGTTGCATTTATTTGCACCCTTTTGGGTGCAAAATTGCACCTTTTTTATAGGAAAAAAGGTTCAATATTGAACCCTAAATGGTGCAAAATTGCACCTTTCTGAAAGGTACAATATTGCACCCAAAAAGGTGCTCCCAGTGTTGCATTTATTTGCACCCTTTTGGGTGCAAAATTGCAACCTTTTTATAGGAAAAAGGGTTCAATATTGAACCCTAAATGGTGCAACATTGCACCCTAATAATGGTGCAAAATTGCACCTTTCTGAAAGGTACAATATTGCACCCAAAAAGGTGCTCCCAGTGTTGCATTTATTTGCACCCTAAAAGGTGCAAATTTGTACCTTTATTTCTTAGTGTGTAACATTATCTGAGCAGCAGCAAACCAATTTGATTGGCATATTCAGGACTCTCCTTGTCATGTCAACCGTATGTTGTTATTGATGACGTAAGGTGGGCGTGTACATAGGCGTGTAGTCGATCACGTGAGATCCACATCCAATGAGATCTTGCGCTAGCAGACGACGTACGTCAGCCCGAAGGCAAGCCCAGCCGAGATAAGAAGAAACTCTAACTATATTATTCCAGTTCACTATTATATTTCTTACAGACCAGAGAAAAAAAATCAATGTGTAAAATTTATAAAGTCATGTAATCAATGTTCTATCACCGAATTACGCCTAGCCAAATGACTGATGTTAGCTTAATGCAAGCAGAATAGCTGAGCTTAATAGTGACCGAGAAGGTGTCTAGCCCTAGCTGCATGGCTAGGGTCTACCCCTCTGCGATCCCGATCGAGGTGGTGGCGTTGCCGATGGAACTCTGTCTGCTTGCCTCAAACTTGGCTCATCAAAGTTTTTTGTTTTGCTGATCGCCGTTTAGTTTTTGTGTTCAAGCACTTAATTGGTTGCTGTCATACTTATCAAAACGTACTCATAATGTAGTCATTGGAAATGATCGGTCTTCAGGACATGTGCTCACCAAGGGAGTGCCGCAAGGATCCGTTTTGGGTCCGGTTCTTTTTACATTATATACCTCTCCACTAGAATCTTTGATTGATAAATATAACATATTCAAGATGTTTTACGCTGATGATACTCAACTGTATATTGCATTTAAACGGTCAAGACTTGTTAATGTAACCTCTCAGATAGCAAATTGTGTTCAAGCAGTCAAAGAATGGTCTCAACAAAACTGTCTCAAGTTAAATTGCAGTAAGACAGAGTTCCTTCATGTTTCATCCCGGTTTAAACACACAACCCCTATCTTTCATTTGGATCTAGATGGAAAGCAAATTGAAGCTACCAAAACATGTAGGAATCTTGGAGTAACATTTGACAACAAGCTTACTTTTGAAGCTACCAAAACATGTAGGAATCTTGGAGTAACATTTGACAACAAGCTTACTTTTGAAACTTTTGTGACACAAAAATGTCGTGCAGCTTCATTTGCTCTACACAAAATTGGTAAAATTCGTGATTTTATTGACAGAAGGACAACAGAACGTTTGGTTCATGCTTTTGTAATGTGTCATTTTGATTTTTGTAATAGTCTCCTTTTTCAGTTACCACTTCGCCAAATTCAAAGACTACAAACTATCCAGAATTCAGCCGCGCGACTAGTCACACGTACAAAGAAACATGATTCAATATCCCCTGTCTTACACAATTTACATTGGTTACCAGTCCAGTCACGCATCAAGTTCAAGATACTGTTATTAGCTTATGAATGTTTTCATGGATTAGCTCCCTCTTATCTAAATGACTTACTCACTACATACACACCAACAAGAAATCTCCGATCACGTAAGAAGAATTTATTTATTGTTCCTCCTGTTCATACCAAGACATATGGTGAACGTTCATTTGCACATGCTGCCCCGGTTTTATGGAATAGCCTTCCCGACTCTCTTAGAAACATTAATACCATAGATACGTTTAAGTCTGCTCTTAAAACATACTTATTCCAATTGTTAAGCAGGTAAAGGAACTCAGTAATTTTTTTTTCCTCAAACGCATAGAGACATTCTTACGTAATGTGTTATGCGCTATACTAGAATAGTTTATTATTATTATTATTAGTTTGGCTTCAGCCAACGAGACCGACAGCCCCGACAGACAGACAATGTAGTGGGAGGGGGCTTCTGAACCAAATGAGTTTAACACTGACAGTCCATGACAGGGGCGAATACAGGATGTAGTAAAAAAAAAAAAAAAAAAAAAAAAAAAAAGGGGGGGGGGGGTCGGGGGCACACAAATGCAGGGCTGTCAAATTCGGGGGAACTGCTTGAAGGGAGATTCGTATTGTTATCTTCTCGCAAGCCCTCCAAAAGTCGCTCAGTGGGTGGTTATCAAATTTTATGGGATCCAGTATTCCTCCATAATTCTCTGACAAGCAAAAAAAATAAAAAATACAAAATAAATAATAAGTTATCAGTTCTAAAAGGAAGCACAATCTGACAATGATGTATAAGTTTCTTTCAAAAGATGGGGGCACGGGCCAGGATTGCGCTCCCCCCCCCCCCCCCCCCGGTCCATCAGTCTTGCGGGTGGGCCTTTTTACAAGTTTTCTCGAAGGGTTAATAGACCGACATTGTTAGCCTCATGGGCTCCCAAACTAATGGTGCTCGTTCCGGTTTTATTTACGTTTTAGGTAAGAGCCCGCGTATGCCTGTAGTTTGTAGTTCAAGAGAATGTAATGCCTATTCCAGCTAGGGGTGGATCCAGGATTTTGTAACAGAGGGGGTACAGATCCGGAAAAATACACAATGAAGGAGGCAATTATTTTTTTATTGTGTACTAATGGTATACCACTTAGGTTTCAAAAAGGGGGCCCCCCTCCCCCTGGATCCAGCCCTGCTATTCTGTCATGGATGTGAAGAATGGGATTGCATAGTGTTGGTGGTCGATCTCATTAAATGTAGAGATTGAAAAAAAAACAACAAGAGATCATTATTTTGTCCTCATTTCTATTGGAGTCATTTTTACAGAATGGTTGTAAGAGAGAATAAGAGAATAAGAGAGTATGAGAAAATGAACGCCTGGGGGGGGGGGGGAGGGAGAGAGAGAGACAAATAGAGCTGGGGGCGGGCAAGACAAAATAGGACTTGAAATAAATGAATTATATCGTCAGCTGCTATTGTTGGTTACTAGTTAATTTAAATTTAAAATACGGAGGCCGTTTTTCCCCTTTTCATCATACAATTAGTAGCCATTAGGCCCTATTGCGCTCATTACAAATAACTCAACGTCCGTTATTTATATTGGTGGATTATCCAGCAATGCAGGGGGGGGGGGGGGAGGGGGCTCACGCCTGACGAACAAAATATCATCAGATGCCTTCTATTCTGAATTTTCGGACAAGCAAGGAAAAAGAAAGCTGTTACGTTTTTCATGTTCCTTCTGTGCCGGGGGTGGGGTGGGGGGGGGGGGGTTGCACAGATTTCCTTTCATTCGATGTGTAACTAAGAAATGTCAGATTTGGTTTTGGCTGGCACGTAGTAGGGGTCCGTGCATTCATGGATACACAACCAATGAAAATACGAGAATCTTGGATACGCCACTCTTAATTAATCTTTATATTTATATAAGGAATTGCTCGCACGCGATCTCATTTTGATAAAGCCTTTTCTGTCTTGACTTTTAAAAGAATAAGGCCAATGAATTTACATTATAGGTCCATATAACCCCTTTAATTTGCAATACTATCAAATGAAATATTCTGATTTAGAAAAGAAAAAGATAGCATTTTGTTATCATTGTTTTTTTTTTTAAATACTTTTCTCGACATTCCCGTCAGATATCGCAGTGTTTGCTCATACAGAGCTTAACATCAAGGAATATGTTTGGACCACGCCCCCTTAATATTAATAGAAATTTCACAGCAAATAACTTTAACAAAAATACAAACATATCTTCTTGATACTTTATCTCTCCTAGCTCCCTCTCCTCCCTGGTGCAGTTAGAGTTGATTCCTATCTGTTTTGGGACATAGGTTTGTATTTGGAGGGACAATATCAAGCCCTTTACGGCTTTACCAAAAGTGATGTACCAAAAAAAAAAATTAAAAAAAAATAGATAAATAAATAAATGAAATAAAAAATACAAACATCTTGATAAAGACTATAACCTTTCCCTCTGGGCCGATCGACATGTAACACAATTAGACCGTGGGCCGAGGCCTGTTTTCTTGCTTAGTTTTTGAGTTCCGTGGTCCATCTCTGGGAAGTACCTAAAAATGTGCTAGATATGTTCAAAACATGTATCCAAAACAGGAATGACATGTTCCCACGTTTGAAACTTGGGCATTAAGTAGAAAACAAAGAAAAAGTAAAGAATTGGTTGCTAGGGACATTTTTACCTTAGCAACCATGAAATAGAGAGATATTTCTTTGAATAATTTGGAGCAGATATAGCCTTTAGGCACAGAGATGGTATTTTGAGCAATGTGATGTCATGTAATGATGGTCAATCATATAAAATTCAATTTGCATATTAATTAATACCTTATATAGTAATCCATACAGAAACCAAGTATACATGTATGTGATCGATGTCTCATGAAATGATCAGTGTAATTATACATGCATTTGCTTTGTCTAAAGGGAGGACAGTGTCTGTTGCCCTATACCCCATGTATACCCCTCCCCATTCTAATCAGTTCCCCCATCAGCCCCCCCCCCAAAAAAAAAAAAAAAAAAAAAAAAAACACACGCATGTACATCCATGAAGTGAAACAACATAAAAGAATACTGTGTAGTTAATATGTATCGCACTAAATAAGCAAGATGCTTTCTATCAAAATTTTCATGTGCCCATTCTCTCTTTATTTACACACAGCCATCCTTTTCACATAAATGATCTACACTGTATACTTACAAATATGCAGGCAAGCCCCCCCCCCCCCCAATTTATACTAAACAATTGGCCTATAATGAATCCCACAATCAGCAAGATGTTTCAATCCAAATTCATACTTAAAAGGCCTCTGAAGGTTAATCTCCTGTTTATCCTGGATACAAGCACATGCCCCTCCAACCCCATCCCCAGCAATTATCATGTATTCCTTTTAATAATTTGTTGTCCTGTTTCTCTTAATATGTATCACCTTCTTTCTCTTTCTCTCTCACTCTCTCTCTCTCTATCTGTGACCTTACATGAAAAACAATGCAGGAATATAAGCATGACACATAACTGTATATTCATGTTGCCCATTTTTATTTTTTTAATAAAATTCACTGTTGGATACTTCAATTTAAAAACACTCTTGATATAATTCAAACCAGTCTTTACATACATGCACGTGCAGTTTGTATTAGCATCAAACAAGTACATGTGCGTAGGCCTGATATGTAAAATCACATTTTGCACAAAGTTTTCAACAAAGCTTGAACATTTTACTTTTCTCAGTAAGCAGTGATGTATTTTATTTATTCATGTTTAAATGTGATCATGTCTGCCAAATTAGGCAGGTAACCAAATGTTGTAAGTTATAAGCCCATGAATTGTACTTTACTAGTATTTTTGAAGTGTAAAAGTCCTACTCACAGGTGCACTGAAAACCACTTCCAAAGTGAATGATTACTACATCTCATACCCCTAAGTGGTAGCTTTTGGAGCACATCAGTAAAAAGTACATCTCAGCAACAGTCAATAACTATGTACATCAGAGATTTCACATCTGGCACCTGAAGTATGGCAACTTCATGGTCCTGATTAGAAAGCTGTCAAGTCTCGAAATTCACTTCCATCTCATTCATTCAAATTTTAAAAATAGGACAAGGATTATCCCTATTACATGTAGATTAACTTTAAAAAAGACATGTGTTCAAAATCATACCAAAAAAATATTCTTAGTACATTATTATTGTCAGAATATTCAATCCATTTCACTGTACTTGAGAAAGGCTTTAACATGTTATTTAATTTGTACTCACAGAAAAATACAGAACATTGAATTATTTATCATTTTAGGATATTTTACTGCTCCCACTACAAATCAAATACATGCAGTAACCCATGATTCCACACAAAATTACAAAATTATAAGATAGATGGAGCAATGACTATGAGAGGGCATATGAATCATGAAAGCTAATATGCAGAATCACAGTATTCCACACAATATGACTCTGCTTGTGAGAATAACTGGCTGAAAAAATTTTAACTTTCAAAATTGTGATAAAACATGTAACACATGTTTTGGAAAATTTCTTTCTGAAGATGTTATGTGTTATGAGTGAAGCTCATCTGCATATTAACTGAAAAACATACGACTTTACTCTTTTTAAAAACTTTGTTCTTGCAAATAGGATCAACCAGACTATTTTGCGAGAGGTTAAATTTTAGATTGGGGAATCGACAAGCAGCGATGATAATTATACATTCGCAAAGTGAAGGTGAATTAGCACAGCCTGCATTGCATACAGCCATGCTGCGCTAGTATGTATGAATGTTGCCAATATTATAGCATGTTAAATTCATGAAAATAAACCCCCTGCAGAATATATGGCATATACAAAAATTTCTGTAATTTTAATGCATGTACTTCACGGGAATCACGGCCCTTCCCCGCTCCTACTACTGCAATTGATTTACAGAAATGTTCATATGACTGTTCATAAAAGTTCTTCTCAAAACCTGCTTCTTTGTCCTTTGGGATGAATCTTGTTTAGTTCTGGTAGGAGGTGAAGCATGGCTGAAGTTATATCTCACATTCAAAGCAAGAAGGTCTTTCAGACAAGTCTTGAGCAGAATCTTCTCATCTTTGCTCATTTCTGCAGCTTGTACCAGCTTACCAGCATAATTTTTTTTCTCTTTCATTCTTTTTCTTGTGAATGGTTTATCCTCTGTTTTGTCTTTTTCCCCCATTTGATGCATTGGACTGGAAGAACATGGTGAACCCTTGCCTAAAGTTCACATTGCCTCAGTCATTGTTGTTGGACCTTCAAATGTGGCTCCATTACTGCTTCTGTCTCGCATGGAATACCGATGGTCCTTGTAGCTGGGAGCATTGTTTTCAAAGACTACAAGGAAACAGAAAAATATAAGAGATTTAATGCCATTAAATGAAATACCATGCTATTTGATTTAAAAACACATTAAATCCAATCACCTTCTCCTACTTTAATGTATATTGAACTTTTGAAGTGGCATTAAATCCCCATAGCATACTGCCCGGAGTGAATGGGGGAGGGGGCTATTTCAACAATAACGCTGATTGGTCAAAATGTGATTGGGTCTATTAATAGATTGTCTTCATCCAATAATTTTAGTAATATTGTAAAATAGGACATGCCATTCATTCACGCAGCATAGCAGTACTTCAATGCTAGATTACCTGATTCAACATGTTCACCTCTTACTATGCTACAAATTTGGGGTTTCGGAGTTGAAACTGAAATTTTAAATAGTATTTTCCTCTCATGTATGAATGATCTAGAATGGACCATAGCCTGCTTACACATACAAAAGCTACTGAAGGCTATTCACCTGTGAAATCTAATGTGGAGTACAAGCTTGTATGTATTGTAAGTGATATTTGTATCAATCATGCATAGCTTTGCTAGAAAGTAACTGCTTAATTCATAATAAAAATGGTTGTTTAGACATGAAACAGTATATCTTTTCAAAATGAACAAATTTTTGTTCATTATTTGGTCAAAAATAGTACAATCAAATTTCACGCATTTTCTGCCTAATTTCGATTTACATATCATTCAACATGAAATTCAATAACTTTTTTGCAAGTTTTCCTAGCTTAACTTTATACACTTTACATTGAAATGTACTAAAACCACTCACTTCAGCACACTTTCTTAATCTTCACATTGTAATACCTGGTCACAAAGTACACAAGTCGCACGATGGGATGCGGTATATCACATTTACCCATATCCATTTTGATGCATCATCACCCAATCATTAGACACATGTCAGCTTTATTATTGTGCACTGTCATTCCTGTATTCTCTCACTATTGGAATCTGTTTTCTCATCAACAAAAATCAAGATCTCGTTTTTAGTTCACTTCTCTTATTAACACACATAAAATTCTGCATACACACTGGGGGGGGGGGGGATTAAGCACACAAAACAAAGATTTACTCAAGGAAAAATAATATATTTGTTATCACCATTTAATGTAGCATCATTCACAAGAATAGAAATAGAGACATATTCTTGATATCGTTTCATGCCAAGTGTCAAGCAGAAAAAAAAAACAATATATCTTAAGCTACTACCGTTTATTTGATCTAAATCCCCCTAAATTCATTTTCGCTCGGGTTGCTTGGCCTAAATTCATCTCCCTCGGTTTGCTCGGCCTGAATTTAGGCCGAGCAACCCAAGTGAGATGAATTTAGGCCAAGCCATCCGAGCGAGATGAATTTAGGCCAAGCGACCCGAGTGAGATGAATTTAGGCCAAGCCACCAGAGCGAGATGAATTTAGGCCAAGCCAACCAAAGATGAATTTAGGCGGAGCTACCCAAAGATGAATTAAGGCGGAACCACCCAAAGATGAATTTAGGCAGAGCCACCCGAGCGAGATGAATTTAGGCCAAGCCACCCGAGCGAGATGAATTTAGGCCCAGCCATCCGAGCGAGATGAATTTAGGCCAAGCCACCTGAAGATGAATTTAGGCCAGCGACCCAAAGATAAATTTAGGCGGAGCCACCCGAGCGACATGAATTTAGGCCAAACCACCCAAGCGAGATGAATTTAGGCCAAGCCATCCGAGCGAGATGAATTTAGGCCAAGCCACCTGAAGATGAATTTAGGCGAGCCACCCAAAGATGAATTTAGGCAGAGCCACCCAAGCGAGATGAATTTAGGCCAAACCATCCGAGCGAGATGAATTTAGGCCAAGCCATCAGAGCGAGATGAATTTAGGACAAGCCACCTGAGCGAGATGAATTTAGGCCAAGCTACCCAAAGATGAATTTAGGCGGAGCCACCCAAAGATGAATTAAAGTGATTGATTAACTTTGTGAAAAATTGTAAAATCAGCTCAAATGCCAGTGAATTGTGTGCAGTCCTCTAACTACATATATAATTAAGGATATGTGAAAGTATGAGAGAAAATGGAACCCGTTTACTATCCTAAAAAAGAGAAAATCGCTATCAATCGCTAGCGCAAGTCGCTCGGCTTCTTCGCTGCGCTGCAGTCACAAAAACCAAGCACCAGCGCTTGGCGATTTCAGAGCGGGTTTCCAGCCCGTACGGTATTCTGTGATAGAGCGAGGTATGCCAACCGTAAGAGTTCTTCAGGGTTCGGTGGTACTCTATCCCGATATCAATGTTCAATCGTAAATATCTTGATATATAAACGACCGATCAGCTTATAAAACTCAGGCGATTCCTGTCTGAGCTAAAGGTTTGCAATTATGATTACATCATTAGCTAGAACAGTGATTTTTTTTTTTTTCAATCCTGGGCAAAGTTAATCAATGCCTTTAAGGCGGAGCCACCCAAAGATGAATTTAGGCAGAGCCACCCGAGCGAGATGAATTTAGGCCAAGCCACCCGAGCGAGAGGAATTCAGGCCAAGCCATCCGAGCGAGATGAATTCAGGCCAAGCCATCCGAGCGAGATGAATTTAGGCGGAGCCACCCAAAGATGAATTTAGGCAAAGCCACCCAAAGATGAATTTAGGCCAAGCTATCCGAGCGAGATGAATTTAGGCGGAGCCACCCAAAGATGAATTTAGGCCAAGCCACCTGAGCGAGATGAATTTAGGCCAAGCCACCCAAAGATGAATTTAGGCGGTGCCACCCAAAGATGAATTAAGGCGGAGCCACCCAAAGATGAATTTAGGCAGAGCCATCCGAGCGAGATGAATTCAGGCCAAGCCATCCGAGCGAGATGAATTTAGGCGGAGCCACCCAAAGATGAATTTAGGCAAAGCCACCCAAAGATGAATTTAGGCGGAGCCACCCGAAGATGAATTTAGGCGGAGCCACCCGAGCGAGATGAATTTAGGCGGAGCCACCCGAGCGAGATGAATTTAGGCCAAGCCATCCGAGCGAGATGAATTTAGGCCAAGCCACCTGAAGATGAATTTAGGCCAGCGACCCAAAGATAAATTTAGGCGGAGCCACCCGAGCGAGATGAATTTAGGCCAAGCCACCCGAGCGAGATGAATTTAGACCAAGCCATCCGAGCGAGATGAATTTAGGCAAAGCCACCCAAAGATGAATTTAGGCCAAGCTATCCGAGCGAGATGAATTTAGGTTGAGCCACCCAAAGATGAATTTAGGCCAAGCCACCTGAGCAAGATGAATTTAGGCTGGGCAACCCAAGACAGATGAATTAAGGCGGAGCCACCGAAAGATGAATTTAGGCGGAGCTACCCAAAGATGAATTTAGGCAGAGAAACCGGAGCGAGATGAATTTAGGCCAAACCACCCGAGCGAGATGAATTTAGGCCAAGCTTTTCGAGCAAGATGAATTTAGGCCAAACCACCCAAGCGAGATGAATTTAGGCCAAGCCATCCGAGCGAGATGAATTTAGGCCAAGCCACCTGAAGATGAATTAAGGCGGAACCACCCAAAGATGAATTTAGGCAGAGCCACCCGAGCGAGATGAATTTAGGCCAAGCCACCCGAGCGAGATGAATTTAGGCCAAGCCATCCGAGCGAGATGAATTTAGGCCAAGCCACCTGAAGATGAATTTAGGCCAGCGACCCAAAGATAAATTTAGGCGGAGCCACCCGAGCGACATGAATTTAGGCCAAACCACCCAAGCGAGATGAATTTAGGCCAAGCCATCCGAGCGAGATGAATTTAGGCCAAGCCACCTGAAGATGAATTTAGGCGAGCCACCCAAAGATGAATTTAGGCAGAGCCACCCAAGCGAGATGAATTTAGGTCAAACCACCCGAGCGAGATGAATTTAGGCCAAGCCACCTGAGCGAGATGAATTTAGGCCAAGCCACCCAAAGATGAATTTAGGCGGAGCCACCCAAAGATGAATTAAGGCGGAGCCACCCAAAGATGAATTTAGGCAGAGCCACCCGAGCGAGATGAATTTAGGCCAAGCCACCCGAGCGAGAGGAATTCAGGCCAAGCCATCCGAGCGAGATGAATTCAGGCCAAGCCATCCGAGCGAGATGAATTTAGGCGGAGCCACCCAAAGATGAATTTAGGCTAAGCTATCCGAGCGAGATGAATTTAGGCGGAGCCACCCAAAGATGAATTTAGGCCAAGCCACCCAAAGATGAATTTAGGCCAAGCCACCTGAGCGAGATGAATTTAGGCCAAGCCACCCAAAGATGAATTTAGGCGGTGCCACCCAAAGATGAATTAAGGCGGAGCCACCCAAAGATGAATTTAGGCAGAGCCATCCGAGCGAGATGAATTCAGGCCAAGCCATCCGAGCGAGATGAATTTAGGCGGAGCCACCCAAAGATGAATTTAGGCAAAGCCACCCAAAGATGAATTTAGGCGGAGCCACCCAAAGATGAATTTAGGCGGAGCCACCCGAGCGAGATGAATTTAGGCGGAGCCACCCGAGCGAGATGAATTTAGGCCAAGCCATCCGAGCGAGATGAATTTAGGCCAAGCCACCTGAAGATGAATTTAGGCCAGCGACCCAAAGATAAATTTAGGCGGAGCCACCCGAGCGAGATGAATTTAGGCCAAGCCACCCGAGCGAGATGAATTTAGGCAAAGCCACCCAAAGATGAATTTAGGCCAAGCTATCCGAGCGAGATGAATTTAGGCTGAGCCACCCAAAGATGAATTTAGGCCAAGCCACCTGAGCAAGATGAATTTAGGCTGGGCAACCCAAGACAGATGAATTAAGGCGGAGCCACCCAAAGATGAATTAAGGCGGAGCCACCCAAAGATGAATTTAGGCAGAGCCATCCGAGCGAGATGAATTCAGGCCAAGCCATCCGAGCGAGATGAATTTAGGCGGAGCCACCCAAAGATGAATTTAGGCAGAGCCACCCGAGCGAGATGAATTTAGGCGGAGCCACCCGAGCGAGATGAATTTAGGCCAAGCCATCCGAGCGAGATGAATTTAGGCCAAGCCACCTGAAGATGAATTTAGGCCAGCGACCCGAAGATAAATTTAGGCGGAGCCACCCGAGCGAGATGAATTTAGGCCAAGCCACCCGAGCGAGATGAATTTAGGCCAAGCCATCCGAGCGAGATGAATTTAGGCAAAGCCACCCAAAGATGAATTTAGGCCAAGCTATCCGAGTGAGATGAATTTAGGCTGAGCCACCCAAAGATGAATTTAGGCCAAGCCACCTGAGCAAGATGAATTTAGGCTGGGCAACCCAAGACAGATGAATTAAGGCGGAGCCACCCAAAGATGAATTTAGGCGGAGCTACCCAAAGATGAATTTAGGCAGAGAAACCGGAGCGAGATGAATTTAGGCCAAACCACCCGAGCGAGATGAATTTAGGCCAAGCATTTCGAGCAAGATGAATTTAGGCCAAACCACCCAAGCGAGATGAATTTAGGCCAAGCCATCCGAGCGAGATGAATTTAGGCCAAGCCACCTGAAGATGAATTTAGGCGGAGCCACCCAAAGATGAATTTAGGCCAAGCCACCCAAAGATGAATTTAGGCCAAGCCACCTGAGCGAGATGAATTTAGGCCAAGCCACCCAAAGATGAATTTAGGCGGTGCCACCCAAAGATGAATTAAGGCGGAGCCACCCAAAGATGAATTTAGGCAGAGCCATCCGAGCGAGATGAATTCAGGCCAAGCCATCCGAGCGAGATGAATTTAGGCGGAGCCACCCAAAGATGAATTTAGGCAAAGCCACCCAAAGATGAATTTAGGCGGAGCCACCCAAAGATGAATTTAGGCGGAGCCACCCGAGCGAGATGAATTTAGGCGGAGCCACCCGAGCGAGATGAATTTAGGCCAAGCCATCCGAGCGAGATGAATTTAGGCCAAGCCACCTGAAGATGAATTTAGGCCAGCGACCCAAAGATAAATTTAGGCGGAGCCACCCGAGCGAGATGAATTTAGGCCAAGCCACCCGAGCGAGATGAATTTAGGCAAAGCCACCCAAAGATGAATTTAGGCCAAGCTATCCGAGCGAGATGAATTTAGGCTGAGCCACCCAAAGATGAATTTAGGCCAAGCCACCTGAGCAAGATGAATTTAGGCTGGGCAACCCAAGACAGATGAATTAAGGCGGAGCCACCCAAAGATGAATTAAGGCGGAGCCACCCAAAGATGAATTTAGGCAGAGCCATCCGAGCGAGATGAATTCAGGCCAAGCCATCCGAGCGAGATGAATTTAGGCGGAGCCACCCAAAGATGAATTTAGGCAAAGCCACCCAAAGATGAATTTAGGCGGAGCCACCCAAAGATGAATTTAGGCGGAGCCACCCGAGCGAGATGAATTTAGGCGGAGCCACCCGAGCGAGATGAATTTAGGCCAAGCCATCCGAGCGAGATGAATTTAGGCCAAGCCACCTGAAGATGAATTTAGGCCAGCGACCCGAAGATAAATTTAGGCGGAGCCACCCGAGCGAGATGAATTTAGGCCAAGCCACCCGAGCGAGATGAATTTAGGCCAAGCCATCCGAGCGAGATGAATTTAGGCAAAGCCACCCAAAGATGAATTTAGGCCAAGCTATCCGAGCGAGATGAATTTAGGCTGAGCCACCCAAAGATGAATTTAGGCCAAGCCACCTGAGCAAGATGAATTTAGGCTGGGCAACCCAAGACAGATGAATTAAGGCGGAGCCACCCAAAGATGAATTTAGGCGGAGCTACCCAAAGATGAATTTAGGCAGAGAAACCGGAGCGAGATGAATTTAGGCCAAACCACCCGAGCGAGATGAATTTAGGCCAAGCATTTCGAGCAAGATGAATTTAGGCCAAACCACCCAAGCGAGATGAATTTAGGCCAAGCCATCCGAGCGAGATGAATTTAGGCCAAGCCACCTGAAGATGAATTAAGGCGGAACCACCCAAAGATGAATTTAGGCAGAGCCACCCGAGCGAGATGAATTTAGGCCAAGCCACCCGAGCGAGATGAATTTAGGCCAAGCCATCCGAGCGAGATGAATTTAGGCCAAGCCACCTGAAGATGAATTTAGGCCAGCGACCCAAAGATAAATTTAGGCGGAGCCACCCGAGCGACATGAATTTAGGCCAAACCACCCAAGCGAGATGAATTTAGGCCAAGCCATCCGAGCGAGATGAATTTAGGCCAAGCCACCTGAAGATGAATTTAGGCGAGCCACCCAAAGATGAATTTAGGCAGAGCCACCCAAGCGAGATGAATTTAGGTCAAACCACCCGAGCGAGATGAATTTAGGCCAAGCCATCCGAGCGAGATGAATTTAGGCCAAGCCACCTGAAGATGAATTTAGGCGAGCCACCCAAAGATGAATTTAGGCAGAGCCACCCAAGCGAGATGAATTTAGGTCAAACCACCCGAGCGAGATGAATTTAGGCCAAGCCATCCGAGCGAGATAAATTTAGGCCAAACCATCCGAGCGAGATGAATTTAGGCCAAGCCATCAGAGCGAGATGTATTTAGGACAAGCAACCTGAGCGAGATGAATTTAGGCCAAGCCACCCAAAGATGAATTTAGGCGGAGCCACCCGAGCGAGATGAATTTAGGCCAAGCCACCCGAGCGAGATGAATTCAGGCCAAGCCATCCGAGCGAGATGAATTCAGGCCAAGCCATCCGAGCGAGATGAATTTAGGCGGAGCCACCCAAAGATGAATTTAGGCCAAGCTATCCGAGCGAGATGAATTTAGGCGGAGCCACCCAAAGATGAATTTAGGCAGAGCCACCCGAGCGAGATGAATTTAGGCCAAGCCACCCGAGCGAGAGGAATTCAGGCCAAGCCATCCGAGCGAGATGAATTCAGGCCAAGCCATCCGAGCGAGATGAATTTAGGCGGAGCCACCCAAAGATGAATTTAGGCCAAGCTATCCGAGCGAGATGAATTTAGGCGGAGCCACCCAAAGATGAATTTAGGCCAAGCCACCCAAAGATGAATTTAGGCCAAGCCACCTGAGCGAGATGAATTTAGGCCAAGCCACCCAAAGATGAATTTAGGCAGAGCCACCCGAGCGAGATGAATTTAGGCGGAGCCACCCGAGCGAGATGAATTTAGGCCAAGCCATCCGAGCGAGATGAATTTAGGCCAAGCCACCTGAAGATGAATTTAGGCCAGCGACCCGAAGATAAATTTAGGCGGAGCCACCCGAGCGAGATGAATTTAGGCCAAGCCACCCGAGCGAGATGAATTTAGGCCAAGCCATCCGAGCGAGATGAATTTAGGCAAAGCCACCCAAAGATGAATTTAGGCCAAGCTATCCGAGCGAGATGAATTTAGGCTGAGCCACCCAAAGATGAATTTAGGCCAAGCCACCTGAGCAAGATGAATTTAGGCTGGGCAACCCAAGACAGATGAATTAAGGCGGAGCCACCCAAAGATGAATTTAGGCGGAGCTACCCAAAGATGAATTTAGGCAGAGAAACCGGAGCGAGATGAATTTAGGCCAAACCACCCGAGCGAGATGAATTTAGGCCAAGCATTTCGAGCAAGATGAATTTAGGCCAAACCACCCAAGCGAGATGAATTTAGGCCAAGCCATCCGAGCGAGATGAATTTAGGCCAAGCCACCTGAAGATGAATTTAGGCGGAGCCACCCAAAGATGAATTTAGGCCAAGCCACCCAAAGATGAATTTAGGCCAAGCCACCTGAGCGAGATGAATTTAGGCCAAGCCACCCAAAGATGAATTTAGGCGGTGCCACCCAAAGATGAATTAAGGCGGAGCCACCCAAAGATGAATTTAGGCAGAGCCATCCGAGCGAGATGAATTCAGGCCAAGCCATCCGAGCGAGATGAATTTAGGCGGAGCCACCCAAAGATGAATTTAGGCAAAGCCACCCAAAGATGAATTTAGGCGGAGCCACCCAAAGATGAATTTAGGCGGAGCCACCCGAGCGAGATGAATTTAGGCGGAGCCACCCGAGCGAGATGAATTTAGGCCAAGCCATCCGAGCGAGATGAATTTAGGCCAAGCCACCTGAAGATGAATTTAGGCCAGCGACCCAAAGATAAATTTAGGCGGAGCCACCCGAGCGAGATGAATTTAGGCCAAGCCACCCGAGCGAGATGAATTTAGGCCAAGCCATCCGAGCGAGATGAATTTAGGCAAAGCCACCCAAAGATGAATTTAGGCCAAGCTATCCGAGCGAGATGAATTTAGGCTGAGCCACCCAAAGATGAATTTAGGCCAAGCCACCTGAGCAAGATGAATTTAGGCTGGGCAACCCAAGACAGATGAATTAAGGCGGAGCCACCCAAAGATGAATTAAGGCGGAGCCACCCAAAGATGAATTTAGGCAGAGCCATCCGAGCGAGATGAATTCAGGCCAAGCCATCCGAGCGAGATGAATTTAGGCGGAGCCACCCAAAGATGAATTTAGGCAAAGCCACCCAAAGATGAATTTAGGCGGAGCCACCCAAAGATGAATTTAGGCGGAGCCACCCGAGCGAGATGAATTTAGGCGGAGCCACCCGAGCGAGATGAATTTAGGCCAAGCCATCCGAGCGAGATGAATTTAGGCCAAGCCACCTGAAGATGAATTTAGGCCAGCGACCCGAAGAGAAATTTAGGCGGAGCCACCCGAGCGAGATGAATTTAGGCCAAGCCACCCGAGCGAGATGAATTTAGGCCAAGCCATCCGAGCGAGATGAATTTAGGCAAAGCCACCCAAAGATGAATTTAGGCCAAGCTATCCGAGCGAGATGAATTTAGGCTGAGCCACCCAAAGATGAATTTAGGCCAAGCCACCTGAGCAAGATGAATTTAGGCTGGGCAACCCAAGACAGATGAATTAAGGCGGAGCCACCCAAAGATGAATTTAGGCGGAGCTACCCAAAGATGAATTTAGGCAGAGAAACCGGAGCGAGATGAATTTAGGCCAAACCACCCGAGCGAGATGAATTTAGGCCAAGCATTTCGAGCAAGATGAATTTAGGCCAAACCACCCAAGCGAGATGAATTTAGGCCAAGCCATCCGAGCGAGATGAATTTAGGCCAAGCCACCTGAAGATGAATTAAGGCGGAACCACCCAAAGATGAATTTAGGCAGAGCCACCCGAGCGAGATGAATTTAGGCCAAGCCACCCGAGCGAGATGAATTTAGGCCAAGCCATCCGAGCGAGATGAATTTAGGCCAAGCCACCTGAAGATGAATTTAGGCCAGCGACCCAAAGATAAATTTAGGCGGAGCCACCCAAGCGACATGAATTTAGGCCAAACCACCCAAGCGAGATGAATTTAGGCCAAGCCATCCGAGCGAGATGAATTTAGGCCAAGCCACCTGAAGATGAATTTAGGCGAGCCACCCAAAGATGAATTTAGGCAGAGCCACCCAAGCGAGATGAATTTAGGTCAAACCACCCGAGCGAGATGAATTTAGGCCAAGCCATCCGAGCGAGATGAATTTAGGCCAAGCCACCTGAAGATGAATTTAGGCGAGCCACCCAAAGATGAATTTAGGCAGAGCCACCCAAGCGAGATGAATTTAGGTCAAACCACCCGAGCGAGATGAATTTAGGCCAAGCCATCCGAGCGAGATAAATTTAGGCCAAACCATCCGAGCGAGATGAATTTAGGCCAAGCCATCAGAGCGAGATGAATTTAGGACAAGCAACCTGAGCGAGATGAATTTAGGCCAAGCCACCCAAAGATGAATTTAGGCGGAGCCACCCAAAGATGAATTAAGGCGGAGCCACCCAAAGATGAATTTAGGCAGAGCCACCCGAGCGAGATGAATTTAGGCCAAGCCACCCGAGCGAGAGGAATTCAGGCCAAGCCATCAGAGCGAGATGAATTTAGGACAAGCAACCTGAGCGAGATGAATTTAGGCCAAGCCACCCAAAGATGAATTTAGGCGGAGCCACCCAAAGATGAATTAAGGCGGAGCCACCAAAAGATGAATTTAGGCAGAGCCACCCGAGCGAGATGAATTTAGGCCAAGCCACCCGAGCGAGATGAATTCAGGCCAAGCCATCCGAGCGAGATGAATTCAGGCCAAGCCATCCGAGCGAGATGAATTTAGGCGGAGCCACCCAAAGATGAATTTAGGCCAAGCTATCCGAGCGAGATGAATTTAGGCGGAGCCACCCAAAGATGAATTTAGGCCAAGCCACCTGAGCGAGATGAATTTAGGCTGGGCAACCCAAGAGAGATGAATTAAGGCGGAGCCACCCAAAGATGAATTTAGGCGGAGCTACCCAAAGATGAATTTAGGCAGAGCCACCCGAGCGAGATGAATTTAGGCCAAGCCACCCGAGCGAGATGAATTTAGGCCAAGCCATCCGAGCGAGATGAATTTAGGCCAAGCCACCTGAAGATGAATTTAGGCCAGCGACCCAAAGATAAATTTAGGCGGAGCCACCCGAGCGACATGAATTTAGGCCAAACCACCCAAGCGAGATGAATTTAGGCCAAGCCACCCGAGGGAGATGAATTCAGGCTGAGCGACCTGACCACGATCTTGGTTGGGTTGCTTGGCCTAAATTCATCTTTGTCGGGTTGCTCTGCCTAAATTGATGTTGACCAAGTCACTACAGTAATACAATATTATATTTGGTGATCCTCGATACAGGTGACATTTTGTCTGGTATATATGAAAATTATGTACATCACTTATAAAAATGGAATGCGTAATGTATGTACATAACAAAACAATAAGAGAAAAACATTCCTTAAAAAATGTGATTTTTAAATACGTTAATAAGTTATGGCAAGCATCAATTCAGGTTTTCAGTGTTACAGAAAACTTGTACATGTGTAAGGTTAAATAGAATACATGTTTAAGACTAAAAATCACCTTGAAAAATATTGTTTATAGATCAAGTATGTCTAAAATTAACCTGAAAAAAACTTACTCAAAATTATATGACTTAAACGGTTTAGGGGTGTAAATGAAATTAAGAATAACTTAAACCCATGACATATGTAACCAAAATCGACCTTTAACGTCACCATCCGAAAGACATGACTCAGTCTCGAACCTGGGTCCGCTGAATCAGTTAAAGTCGCATTTACATTTTTGTATTCATATTTTCAATATCTGAGTAAGTGTTGAATCTCATATTTTGAATATAGTGCAACAACATGAAACCACTATCATTCAAAGAAAAATATTTTTTGGTGATTGGCACAAATTTAACTCAGGAACATGCAACTATGGCTCTCATTCCATGAATTCATAATCGTCACTGGAACTCGTTGAAGGATGCGATTCGTCTAGTCTTGCCGTATCCCCAGAAAACCACCAGAGTTTCCTACACACTCTCTCCATAGATCTTGCCTCCTCATCAAAAGTAGCTGTAAAAGAATGAAGAAAACAGAAAATGTACACATCCTGATTTATTGAAATACAAATGACAGTTATTAGCAAACCTCTGAAAGCGAATTGAAGAAATATTCTCCATTCTTAAGAGGAGGGAAGAAAAGATCCCCAAACTGAAACTACTTTTTAGACAATTGGGCTTTCTCAGAAACTTGCAGGAATAATGCCATTACACTCAATTTTTTACAACCCTATCCTTAGTAATTTGACCCCCCCAAGACTTATCCTTAGTAATTTGACCCCCCCCCCAAGACTGTCATAAGACTGCAGCAGTTAACACCACTCTTTTTTATGACTTCTTTATTTCAAGTGGGGGAAACTAACCAGTACATTTTTCTGTAATAGGGAGACTCCCCAGACCCCAAGGACAATTACCCTGCAGGACAACTACCCGAGGACAATTACCCCCTGGACAATTACTTCCAAGGAAAAATACCCCCCCCCCCCCGCCCCCCGGACAACTAATTCAGCGGACCCAGGTTCGAGACTGAGTCACGTTTTTCGGATGGTGACGTTAGAGGTCTTTCCTAGACGTAAATAATGATATCTGATTGATACATGTCTGTAAAAACCCAATTACACCCCCCCCCCCCCGTACAACAACCCCGGAATCCGGGGGTACTGTAGTTGTCTGGGGGGGGGGGTAATTGTCCTAGGGGGCTAGTTGTCCAGGGGTAGTTGTCCGGGGGGGGGTAGTTGTCCTGGGGTAATTGTCCAGGATTTAGTTGTCAGGATACCCATTCAATTCCCTGTAGAATTTTCAAATCCCCCACCTACGGATGACAACGGATGCAGGACTGCGGACGCTATATCTACTCCATAAGCTCATCAGATGAGTTAGAAATAAACAATTTGAGGAATGGCATGAGATCTACCCAAATGACCCATTGCCCAACGATAACTCACCTTGATTATGTACTGCACACACTACTTGATCCTGGGGTTTGGTATAAATCTCAAGGAGGGTGTTGTAGCAAGTGATTTCGTGGATCACCTTCGGAAGACTTGGGAAACTCTGTTGCTCACCCCCTACAATCAAATGTTGAGCTGCATGTAAAAAAAAAAGGGTACTTAAAGTTTTAATGAGCAAAAAAAAATGTAGTCATAAATATGAAACAATATAACATACACTGTCATTCAAATAATGTTATTTATCATACATAAATTTTAATTAACTTTGAATTAAAATGTCAATAATCTATGCGTAAATTGATCTTCCTCTTTTACAATTTTGAACTCTAAAACCGCATGCTTCCTGTAGCACCAAGCAGCATTACTCCTAATTAGTGTCAACGCAATGTTGTGTATTGATACAAAAAGATTGATTTTCAGATCTAGGGGGTATGAAAATTCATTTTACCATTCGCATCCTTAATGACTACAGCCTCTGCCATGTGGTTGAAGCCCTGTTTCTTCATCTCTGAATGCCAGGCTGCCGCCACTTCAAGCTGGTCACTCAGGATGGCCAGCTGATTGGTGCCTTCTTTCATCTTCTTCACTTGCCCCTTCATCCATTGCTTTGGTATTAAAAGAAAAGAAAATCACAATTTTTTTTCATGGTCCGATATTGGTGCTAACTTCTGTGCACACCAAATTAAATGCTTGTACATTTATCAGTGTTGTCATAAACTGAATTTAGATCAAAAACTCAATATCAAAACCTGCCATATATCTTTAAAGGTGTAACATTTGAAGCTTTTTTAAAAACAGAATAACCTTATGGAACCCAAAACATATTTTTTTGAAAAGCTAATCCGCACTGCTAATCAGGCTTGCAGTGCAGATTTATTCAGCATCTTCTTGTGGACTTGAATGATTTGCGTGCACTTAACTAAGCGTGATTTGCAGGGTAATTTTGCAGTTTTGCTTAAAGTATTACTTTCATAACTGCAATTGAATGTAATTTTGTTATCTTTTCATCAGTGTTTTACATAATAATATTTTTCATCATAGTTCCTAACCCAGGTACTAAAGAAAATAATTAGTTTTGAATGGTTTACTAGAGTAAACATTCCAGTGACCAAAAAAGTTGACACAAGATGTATTCTTGGAATTTTTTCAGAACAATTTAGTACTCTAGAAATACAAAATATTTAGCTTTACACCTGAAGCAACCACTTTACAAATTTAAAGCTGGTGCAAAATTATGCCTATTGCATGAAATTTTGTTTGTATTGAGACATGGCTGGCCGGCTCTCCTAAATTCATCTTCAGGTGGCTTGGCCTAAATTCATCTCGCTCGGATGGCTTGGCCTAAATTCATCTCGCTCGGGTGGCTTGTCCTAAATTCATCTTTGGGTGGCTCCGCCTAAATTCATCTTTGGGTGGCTCCGCCTAAATTCATCTCGCTCGGATGGCTTGGCCTAAATTCATCTCGCTTGGGTGGCTCTGCCTAAATTCATCTTTGGGTAGCTCCGCCTAAATTCATCTTTGGTTGGCTTGGCCTAAATTCATCTCGCTCGGGTGGCTTGGCCTAAATTCATCTCGCTCGGATGGCTTGGCCTAAATTCATCTCGCTTGGATTGCTTGGCCTAAATTCATCTCGCTTGGGTGGCTCTGCCTAAATTCATCTTTGGGTAGCTCCGCCTAAATTCATCTTTGGGTGGCTCCGCCTTAATTCATCTTTCTTGGGTTGCCCAGCCTAAATTCAGGCTGAGCAACCCGAGGGAGATGAATTAAGGCCAAGCCACCCGAAGATGAATTTAGGCCCGAATTCATCTCACTTGGGTTGCTCGGCCTGAATTAAGGCCGAGCAAACCGAGGGAGATGAATTTAGGCCAAGCAACCTGAGCGAAATGAATTTAGGGGGATTTAGATCAAATAAACGGTAGTAGCTTAAGATATATTGTTTTTTTTCTGCTTGACACTTGGCATGAAACTATATCAAGAATATGTCTCTATTTCTATTTTTGTGAATGATGCTACATTAAATGGTGATAACAAATATATTATTTTTCCTTGAGTTTTGTGTGCTTATTTCCCCCCCCCCCCCATGTGTATGTAGAATTGCATGTGTGTTAATAAGAGAAGTGAACTGAAAACGAGATCTTGATTTTTGTTGATGAGAAAACAGATTCCAATAGTGAGAGAATACAGGAATGACGGTGCACAATAATAAAGCTGACATGTGTCTAATGATTGGGTGATGATGCATCAAAATGGATATGGGTAAATGTGCGACTTGTGTACTTTGTGACCAGGTATTACAATGTGAAGATTAAGAAAGTGTGCTCAAGTGAGTGGTTTTAGTACATTTCAATGAAATGTGTATAAAGTTAAGCTAGGAAAACTTGCAAAAAGGTTATTGAATTTCATGTTGAATGATATGTAAATCGAAATTAGGCAGAAAATGCGTGAAATTTGATTTTACTATTTTTGACCAAATAATGAACAAAAATTTGTTCATTTTGAAAAGATATACTGTTATTAATATTTTCATAATAAAATAGCCTTCCTACAATATTGTGATATCCTATAAAGGAAATAATTATTTGTGGGTAAATTCAACTGATTTTTTAGTTAAGCCCACGCAAAACTCAAACTAAACTAAGGGAGTCAATCCATAACACAAATACCAATGCATGGGACTGGTAGTTGAAAAGTTGGGCCGACGGTTCATGCAAATAAAACCTGGAGAAAATTAGACTGTTCATAATAATGCTTTCCCCAAATACACAAAAATATAACTCTAATTAAATACCTTCATGTTCTGCTCTTTCTTGCTTCTTCCTGGCCCTCTCAATCTTAGTTTTGTTGGTGAATCGCTTGATTCAATGGTCATGGTATACGATGCTCTGTGTGGCAGACATGGTACATGCACACAAACACTCAGAGTACTAGGGGTTGTGATTGGCCATTTGCACTCAGGTCTCTAATAGCCGAGCTGTGATTGGTCACTTAAGGAGCAGATATGACATCATCATTGCAGGAAAGCTGTCTGCTAATTGTAGCAACTTTATATCAAAATTGTGAAAATATGCCCAAAATCTGCAAATGGGAACATTCACCATTGCTCTTAGATATATGTCCATTAATCATTTATGACAAAATTAAGTACTTCCCAGATATGGACCACGGAACTGAAGAATTTTGAGGCTCGGCCCATGGCCTAAATATATACGCGTGCTTTATTTCGGGACTGAGCACTCCTCGTATTTATACTCTTTGGTACTATACAGCATAGAGTACCGAAGTGTGGCGTCACACTGGCGAAGTTGTCAAGGTTGCTGGTTCCAAACAATTTTATGAGAAACAATGGCTTCGTGGTCACACCAGTGCCAGACATTGAACTTGCCCTGCTCCAGCCCGCTACTTGAATGATTTCGTGGTGAACCTCATGCGCGGGCCCTGTTGTTTGGAACCAGTATCCCGGACGACGAACGAATATGACGTCAGCACTTCGGTACTCTATAGCTGCACGTTGTTTCATTGCACGATAAGCGTTGGGTGGGCCCCCTGCTGAGCGAGGCCATCTGATCAATTAACGTTCTCATGTATATTCATAAGAGGATCCTTATTTGGTAAGCGGGGTCATGGGGGCACTGCTCATTAAATTCGGACCTCGCTGCCGACATGCACTGGTCGTTTTTTTCCGGGGAGGGTGAATTTGTGGAGAAGAGTGAATTCGTGGGGATGTATAGGGATCAGCGCGCGAGCACGCATGCATTCGAAAAAGGTGAAAAATCGAAACGACCATAAACTGTTTTTTGTTTTTTTTCGGGGAGGGTGAATTTGTGGGGGAAGAGTGAATTCGCGGGGATGTAGGATAAGCGCGCGAGCACGCATGCATTCAAAAAATAGTCCGTTGTCAAAGGTTCAAACATGGGAAATTTTGTGAAGATTCATAGAAACATACATTTTTAGAGAGATAATGTCATGACTAAAACTATAAATGTTGTTTCCAAATTTTAAAATGGGTTTAAAGTTACTTTTCAGGTATTTTTAGAATGCTGATTTTGGTCAAATTTATGATTTTCGAATTATATTTTTTTAAATACCCTTAATTGCAATAGGGATATGAATTTCCACTGTTTGTATAGAAATTATATTAGATATGACTTTCGTCAAAAAAAAAATAATGCAGAAAATATATAAATATGTCAAATATAGGTTTTTATTCATTTCTAATTTTTTACGCCCTCTACGATAATTATGAAACATTGTCTTCTGCTCTAAGACTGTTTCCGACATTGTACGTTGTAGAGATCGATGCAGTGTACTTACAACAAATCGTATATCAGTTAAAAATAATTACTGGTATAATATTCATTATAATGATAGATAATATGATAAGATATAATACAATATTATATAATATAATATTCATTTTATTATTTACTTATAATATGTGGGCACATTGAGTGACAGTCAAAATCAAAACTTATATGTAAAAGGAATCACTAGAAAAGTGCTATACAACACGATCCACACTTACACCAACAATTCTTTTCTTCATAGTTTTACTTTTTTCTTTCTCTCAGTATTTTGTTATTATCATTATTGTTATTATTGATGATTTGGCGTCACATGTGCCTGGGAGGGGAAAAGCAAACTGAATCACTGTAACCCTCAGGTCTCTCCTCCCAATATAACTGATTGGGATGTGCAGGTGTACCACTACACTGGGGTTTCCCCCTACTCTTCTATGAATAGTGCCGTGAGTTCTTAACGTGCAAAGGGGTTCCCCTCTTTTTGGCTTCTACAAATATCTTGCGCACCAGTGCACGGTGTGCCCATTTTCCCCAATGTCTTTTTAATAATATAATACTAATAATACATAACATTTATATTGCGCTTAATACAATGTTTCTAAGCGCCGAAGTAGTATTATTACCCTGGCTTTCGCCCAGCTGCCCTATAAGACAATGAAAGCATTCAAGGAATAAATTCCTACCAGGTACCCATTTACTACACCTGGGTGGAGAGTGGCAAATGTAGATTAATGTCTTGCCAAAGGACATTAGTGCCGCGGCGGGACTCGAACCGCAAACCATGAGATCCACAGTCCGGTGACGTATCCACTAGACCACGACACCTGTTTTTTCAAAATAAACATTCATCTCATTTTTCTCTGTCATTGCATTGCATCCTGGCGTTATGTTTCTAAATAAGAACCGGCCTTATATATCGGGTTCGTATCTCAGTAGACCGACAGCCCACGAGACCGACATTTACAAAAGGTTCCCTAAATCGATAGCCAACGAGAACCATAAAACAAAGAAATATGCCTACATAAAAGGGAAAAGTCTTATTGGCCATCAGTCTAAGTGAACACTGAAAAAACCTGTCAGAAGGTCCTGGAGACCTGGTTGGCTGTCGGTCTCTTGGAATTTCGGTCCCTTCAGCTGTAGGCTTTTGGCATCAGCTCCTACATTCTTGGACCTCATACAACTCACCGTTCAAATCTCATGAAGCTGTGAAATAAATCTTAATTACGGAAGTGATTGAATGTTAAAGAGTACTCTTTGAAAATATTATAAATCAATGTATTATTTTTATATTTTTAAAATCTTAATGCGCTATCAAAATTCTCCTTCCACCTCGCTTAACTCTCTCTCTCCTTCACTTTCTCCAAAATCCAAATACATGTAATTCTTATGTTTTTCAACTCCACGCTATTCACTATGAATTAAATATTTGCCTTCTTTCATTCGTATAGAATAGGTATATATCAATTAAAACAAAAAAGTTTATTTCTTTTGTTATTATAGTAATTGCCTACCTTAGTTGTTTTTAGCCTGTTTCGTTTAGGGCTTCCATCATTTCTACACAATCTAAAATTAACATCCATTTCTTTGTAAAGACTTTTAAAGGGATATATTATCAATATGATTTTTTTTTTTAAATAAATCTTTATAAAAATATATGGTAGTAGATCATGCATATGGGCATTGAGAGGGGGCATTGATGAAGAAGAGGAATAGAAGAAGAAGAAGAAGAAGAAGAAGAAGAGAGAGAAAGAGATCGTTTAGCAAGATGGGGAGGGGAAATTCTGATAATAGCTCAATAGTAAGATATCCTAATTTTTATTTACAATAAGATAAGCACATTTGAATACAATCACTTGTGTAGAAATTGTAAATTTCACAGCTTTATGAGATTGAAAAGAAATTATCAACCTAAATTCAAATATGAGATCCAAGAATGGTGGAGCTGATGTTACATATCACGATTTACCTTGATGTTTAGCTCAAAGTATGACAAACTCATATATCTCCTCTGGATCTTCTTGAATGAATGGAAGTTTATGACTTTGTTGTAGCATGCCGAAGGGCGGATTTTTGGTTCATGGTAAGAGCAAGTTATTATTATAAGCATAACGCCAGGATGGAATGACAGATAACAATCATAACATTGTGATGAATCGTAATTTTGGAAATTATTCATGTAGAGAAAGAATTCCAAGAAAAGGGGAGACAGTTACTAAAAGAGAGGCAGCTGTCATGACGAAAATTGTTTGTTGTACAATCAGTGTTGATCCTGTTGCATATCACTATTCGAATTGCGTGGATACCTTCTTTTATACCACTCTTGATTTTGACTGTCACTCCATGTGCCAACATATATTCAAGGTATATAATTTCATAATTATGCCATCGTCTGATCCATCATTGGTCACTAATATACGATTTGATGTTTAACACTGTAGGAAACAGTCATAAGAGCATAAGACAATGTTTCATAATTATCGTAGAGGGCGTATAGAATTAGATATGAATAAAGGCCTATATTTGCTATAATCATATATTTTTCTGCATTATTTTTTAAATAAAAAATTCATCTCTAATATTATTTTTATGCAGTGAAAATTCTATCACTATTGCACTAAAGAGAATTTTCTTTAAAAATAATTTTAAAAACCATAAATTTGACCAAAATCAGCATTTCAAAAATACCTGACAAGTAACTTTAGACCCATTTTAAAATTTGGAAACAACGTTTATAGTTTTATTCATGATAATCTTTCTGAAAATGTATGTTTCCAAAAATCCTCACAAAATTTCCCAAAAGGCTACTTTTTACCACTTGACAACGGATTAAAAGGTGAAAGATTGAAACGAACATAAACTGGTATACCTCACTGAACTCTACACTGCGTGTAGAGTTCAGTGGTCTACCTCAACATACGCAAGCGCAGTTTTTCATGCAACCGATACTTCTGGCTTACACAAGTCTCACTCACACTCGGATGATACATCTAGTGAGGATCCTTTGAGTAAAGATGACGGCGTAGATGACATGTCAGGACTATCGGTTGAATCACCTGAGCTACCTAAAAATCCTGTGAAAGAGAGCAAAGTCAAACAAAAGAAACGAAAACAAAAATCTCTGCAAAAACCTCAAAAGAAAGGATAAAGTAAAGGACAAATTAATTCTTTTGAACTTAACCAGCATTTTTAATTAGTGTAAATGTCTAATTGTCATATTCTCAGTTTAAATGTTCGAGGATAAAGAAATAAAGAGAAAAGAAATCAAATATTTCGGTGGGCCAGGCACCAAAAGGCGGATATACTGATTTTTCAAGAAACATACTAGTCAACTGAAATTGAAAACATTGTGAAGAGTAAATGGCGTGGTCCATGCTTCTTTGAGCATGGAAACAATCACTCACGAGGTGTTTCCTTTTTCTTTGATGATAAACTAAATGTAAAGGATATTGTGGTTAAGCGTAGAATTAATGGTCAATTATTGATGTTGAGAGCAAGAGTACATGACACTGATGTAATGTTAGTAAATGTATATGCTCCGACGCAAAAACAACACAGAGAACCTTTTTTTTTTTCGTAATTTAAATTATGAGTTGACTAGTCATTATGACATCTCAAATGAATGTGAATTAACTCTAGGAGGTGATTGGAATTGTGTATTAGGTATGAGTGAAGATGTACGAGGGACCAAAACCAAGTACTATAAGAAATCTACAAATCTTAAAAAGTTAATTAAAAGACACTCTCTATTATAAAGTAATATACACCCAAATATTAAGCAATTTATATGGAGAAACATATCCCTCAAAAGGGCTTTGAGTTTGGACTTTTGGCTAGTGACTAAGAATGTTAAAAGCAAAACATCATTTACTGATATTCGACCTGCAATACGAGCCGATCATAATGCTATATATCAATTAAAGTATGTACCAAACAAAGTAAGACAGGTCCGGGATATTGGAAAATCAACACTGATATTCTAAATGATAGCGAAGATCAGAACAAAATTTCTGAAATAATTCAATCTTTCTCTAAAAAGTGTTTTCCACCACTTACAAAATGGGAACTGTTTAAAGTTAAGATTAGATAATTTACACAAAAATACTGTCGAAAAAAAGGCGTTTGAAAGGAAAAATTATAAGTTGTCATTGGAAACAAAATTATGTGAACTTGAAAAAACAAATTGATGTTAACGTTCATGATGAACAGGTATATAAGGCATAGTTGATGTAAAGGAGAAATTAGAAGAGATGTATAAAGATGAATCTAAAGGTGCTGGAATTAGAGCCTGTATAAGATGGATGGAAGAAGGAGAAAGAAGAACAAAACATTTTTTTTAGGTTTAGAAAGAAATAATGCAAAGAAAAAGGAAATTACACAATTAAAAGTGGAAGTGATAGTGGAGTTATTCAAATATTAAATGAGGACATACTGGAAGAAGTAGTAAAGAATTATTTAAAACTGAAAAAGAAAACTAGAAAAGAAAAGAATGACATTATTGATATCAAAAGTATGAGTGACTATGTTTTTTCACAAAATATTAATCTACCTAGGGGGCAAAGCAGGTTTTTTGAGACACGGGCTGTTGTAAAATGTTGTTGAGTATCAGCTTGTTCGGATGACCACCCTGCACAACTTCCAGGTGGACTACGTCTACCTCGGAAATACGCTGCTGAAAAAAAATGGCAGCCATTTTTTTCAAAATGGTTGCCATGTATTACCAGCATTGATAATTTTGAATATAACTTTTTGATAAAACCTTCCAATACCATGTATGAGGCATCAAATTGAACAAAAAATTTAATTCGATTGTCTTGGTGATGATTTGCTTAACAATTTCGGGCCAAATATGTGACTTTTTATAATTTTTCCCCAAAATATGAATTGCACCAAAATACATTTTCTGCATATTTCTAATGCCTTTGTGACTAATGACTTCAACCTTTCTTAAAAACTGCCCATACATATGGTCATTATACTATGAAAATTACAAGTTTGCTGCTTTTGTGGCAAAATATATTGATATTAAGAGCGAGAACTTGGCTGCTAAGGGCTGTCTTCTTCCTAGCAACGGTGACATTGTGAGGTGTAGAATCAAATGTGACCAGGCACCACAAAACCACCAAAAAGTCGCCAGATATGAATTTTTAGTTAAGGCCTAATTCTGAAAGAGGAGATTCTCACCTTTAAAATGATATATAACTCATTAGCATTGGATGTTCATAACCCACTTTGGAAAGAGTAGAAAGCCCAGTCCCACAGAATGTTACTTATGAGTAAGAAGGGTTTAAAGTTTGCAGTCTATTGAAGCATTCTGACTCGCGAGGTATTGTGCAAAAGTGACAAGAGGAGGATTAGAACTCACTAGAAATTTCTATGAGGGGATTATCAGATTGTCCTGAAACTTGGCGTACTAATTAAGCACATCCTGCTCATTATAGTGAACAAGTATCAATACAAGAGCTTACTCTCCTTTAAAGTTATGGGATATCAAAATGAGACAAGTATTCAGGGTTGTAAGAAAACAAACCTAATCCAGAGAAGGCAAACATAGGTCTACAAAAATCTGTCAAAAATACAACTTTTAGACTGGTTGGTGCCTTCAAATTTTAGATTACTTAGAAAAAAGTGTACTCTTTCAGGAAATACCAAAAACTGAAATTTGACAGTGCTGACTAAAAACACCTTTATTGAGCTCTACCTGAAAATCACACAATGCGACTTTTTGGTGGTTTTGTGGTGCCTGGTCACAAATATTTCACTTTTAATTGCTATCGGCGTGCAGATTAATATCTTAATAGCCAGTGTGATGTCAGATAATGCAATTTTATCATATTTTATTGATAAATAACTCTTTATTATTGCTATGATCATGATGATATACATGTGCCTATATAGCAACGGATGATATTACAGAAACCAGTACAGACTATTGGTCCAATAAAAGATTTGATTTCAAGTGATAGTCATGATTAACACTCAAGTTCAGAACTTGCACCCCACACCCCTCCTTTTGCCACCTCTGCTATGATATAAATGTGCCTGTTAACCGATGATAAGCATTAAATGACCATTTTAAGACTACCCGGGATACATAAAATGGTTTCAAGTGATAGTCATGATAACTCCATGATTGAAGATACTGGATAGTGGGGTTTGGACATGTTCATCCACCCCCCCCCCCCCTCCCGTTAAAAGCGAGAGTTTTTAGTGCAAAGCAATATTTTGATGGAAAATAGATCAATAGATCGAAGAGTCTTGGCAACTCATTTAAAATCTTATGGTGAAGGGGAAAAAATCTGTTAATACATTACCTTTCTTGACCCCTTCCCCTTTTCTTAAATTTGGCTTTTATCAATACAAGAATTGTTTAGTTGAAGAAACCAATTTAGGTCAAGAATGAAATAGTGAGACCTGGATTCAAGTGATATATATATATATATATATATATATATATATATATACATATATTTAAACTCCAAAGCATGAAGAAACTTGGTACAAAGTACATTTAGGTATAGGCCTATCCCCGCACTCCCTTTTTTGGTAAATATTATGGAATTGTAAATTTGCTGCAATTATGATGATTTCCTTTTCACTGATGCCCCTAATAATCAAGCCCACAAGAATAACGGATACTTCATGTACTCTGATTGATAATATTTTGTGTAATGTGCAACATTTTCCCAATTCCGGGATAATAATTTCTGACTTGTCTGATCACTTTCCCGTTTATACTAAAATTCATTTAGGCAGAAATTCATTTAGAAATGTGTCTAATAGATATGTTCGCAAAAGCAGTTCCTGAGAACATTGCTAAATTGAGAGATACCATTGTCAACTGAATGATCTGATGTATTATCTTATCAAAATGTTGAAAATTCCTTTGATGTATTTTTAAACAGTTTCTTATTACTGTATAATAATAACATTCCGTTATGTAAGTGTAATAAGAATACTGATAGTCGTAGGAAAACTCCACGTATGCCGTGGGTAACAAAATCAATATTGAGGTCAATTGATAAGAAAAATAAGTTGTATTATAAGTAGGTGGTTAACAAAACCGCTACATCATACCATTATTATTGTAATTATATACATACTCTCACAAGTATATTGAGAATGGCAAAGAAAAATTATTAGTCTGTTCAATTCCAAGCAACACTAAACGGCACACAAGGAACATGGAAAATAATAAGAAATGTATTTAAATCGTCTAAGAAAATATCAAGTATAAGGAATATAAAAGGGGATAGAGTTTTGGTTGAGGATAAAAAAGTCATAGTGTAAAAGTTTAATGAATACTTTTGTAGTATTGGTCCGAATTTTTCCCAAGCCATTCAAGAGTGCAATACAACATTACGCGATTTCCTAAAAGAACCTGTTCAAGACATTTTGTTTTTATTCCCAACAAATGTTAATAAAATTCTTACTGTAGTTGGGCCTTTGAAGAAGAAGAAAAGTCCAGGTCACGACAACATAACTAATGATTTGCTCAAAAATGTTATTTCGGGAATAGTGCAACCCCTCAGTCATATCTATAATTGATCAATTTCGTAAAGTATTGTACCCATGAATATGAAGATCGCTAAAGTCGTACCTGTTTTTAAAAAAGGTGGCCCCCAACTACTGACTAATTACCGCCCAATATCTCTTCTAAGAGCCTTCTCATAGATTCTTGAAAAACTGATTTATGGTCGGACAGTGAAATTCTTCGAGAGAATGAAACTTTTTTTAAATTTTAAATTTGGTTTCCGTGGAAAACATACAACTACTCATGTCGTATTGCACTTTGTGGATAAGATATCTCATGCTTAAGATAATCATGAACATACTGTTGGTGTATTTTTGGATTATTGCAAAGATGTTGACACTGTTGACCACAGAATTTTGTTGAGCAAACTATTCCATTATGGGTAAGGGGCACAGCTCTGGACTGGTTTGAAAGTTACTTAAGTAAAAGAAGGCAGTATGTCTCAGTTAATGGCACCGTATCAGGGTTACAAGATGTTACCTGTGGAGTTCCGCAGGAATCTCTTCTTGGCCCACTTCTATTTATTTTGTATATCAGTGATTTTCAATATTCATCCATTATTTTATCTTCCATTTTATTTGCTGATGATTCCAGTTTTTTATTTTCTCATAAATATCAACACACACCTTTACATTTGGTTAATGCAGAATTAGCTAATGTTACGTTATGGATTCATGCTAACAAACTGTCTTTGAATGTACAAAAGACTAATTACATGCTCTTTAGTAACTCGTTAAAGTCTTTGCCTGGGGATGTGTACTTTAATGGGGTACAGATTGAAAAGGTCTCAACAACTAATAGTCTGGGAGCCTGTCCCGAAATAGTCACCCCATTTTACCCATAAGATTTGAACCCGTAAAGTTACTTTGGGTGTGTTTACATAATCCTGACAATTGTCCATCTTCACCTGTTTAACAAGGCATAATAGAAGAGCTTTACAGGTATCTGTGGTATGTGACTGCCAGGCTGAAATGTACTATTCATGTGTTAATTGCACAGATACCAAGCAAGCTCCTCTATTTTGCCTTGTCAGATGGTTAATGGTTGTGTTTACATAATCCTGACAATATTTTTTGGCTACTTTTGAGAAAGCAATACATTTTTCACAATTTAATAACTTATTAATCAAAAGACCAATTAACACCAAATTGCACCTCAAGAAGATTATTATACTCAAAATTATGTCATGAAAATTTAAAGTGAATTGAATAAAATGCTTTTGAATTATCATAGTCAGAAGGTAAGAAAATGGTTTTTCTTTACATACAGAGCATTTTGGGGGGTAAAGCGTTGTCAAAGGGCACTTTGGGGAAAAATTTACCTCAATTTTTAGGGGCCGTCTGACACCCCATCCCGACGGAAATTTTTGTCAGTTGTGTGTGTTTTGTAATGTCCAGTCATACTGCTTCCTACTGACAAAGTTTGGTGCATGGGGGAGATGGGGTGAAATCGACCCGACTTTGGGGTCTCTTTTGGGGGCTCTGGGGGCTAAACCCGGCGGCTACGGTCAGGCTGACAACCTTTTTGTCAATGACTTAGATGGTCTAAGTAACTTTACGGGTTCAAATCTTATGGGTAAAATGGGGTGACTATTTCGGGACAGGCTCCTGGCCTATAAGTTTCTTGGGTTACATACTGATGATCAATTGAACTGGAAATGTCATGTTGATAAGCTATGCAAGTTGCTGTCAAGGAATATAGGAGTACTACACAAGCTAAAATCTGTTTTTTTCCTGAGGAAATTCTTTATATATTGTACTCATCTCTAATTCTTCCATATTTAAATTATGGTATACTTGCATGGGGAAAAACACTCAAAACTCAATTAGAGAGGTTACTCATAATTCAAAAGAGGGTTGTAAGGATAGGGTGTAATGCTGCTTTTCGAGCCCACACAGATGGTCTATTTTTCGAAACATAAAATTCTGAAGGTAGAGGATGTTTATAATCTGCAGTTGGGCTCTTTCATGTAGCTTTGACTAAGATATTTGTGAAAAATAATCAGGGACATATAACTATTCAACAAGACAGGCATCAGATTTTCATTTGCCTAGTTCGAGAACTCAATTTATTCTCAATACTCTGGTGTGCACTGGGCCAAGGTTCTGGAACTCGCTTGATTCCAGTGTAAAACAGGCTGCCAGTTGATTCTTCTAGGTGACTATAGTGTTGATCACTGAATACCTTTTGGGGCTTGATAGTAGAAATTTTACATGCATTTTGTTTTTCAAAAGAATAATCTCATGATGAAACAGAAGAATGGTAGGTTAACATGGTTAATGGTTTTAATTTTCTATGTGCTGCTGTACATAGTCAACTACTTTCCTGTTTGTTTTTGTCTTGTGAACGTGTGTTCTGTCCCAATGATATTTCCTTTCCCTCTTCTTTTTTCCTTTCTGAAATGCATCTTGTCATGTTATTATCTTTCCCCTTTTGTACATATAACTTTCTTCTTTTTTTTAGATATCATACGCATATGTAATGCAATGCATTTATTACACTTAAGTAGAATATTTTTTGGTAGAATTAGTCGTTAGCCATATTACTAGTAATTTGAAAATTAATTATCTTGCAGTCGCATTGAGAGGGACCTTATTTCACAAGCTATGCTTTCCTAGGTCTCTCGTCTTTCTTCATCTTACATACTCTCTTCATGTTAGGTTGTTAAATCATCGTTACCATATACTATATAGCTATTTCTCATACATGTATTATTTTATTGGTCATATGTATCTGATGAATTCTGAAGAAAGATAAATGAACTTGAACTTGAACTTGAACTTGAATTGCAAACAATAGCCACTTCAGGCATCGCCAGATACTTTTTGCAGCTGAGCAAGCCATCAGTCCCCACAAGCAGTGTAGTAAAATCACGCAAAACCGTTATAACGTAAACCCGTAATAAATTGACGTCAAAATAGCTAATCGTTTACCAGGAGATCACTTTCCGCGCTCCACTGTGCAAGAAAAATTGCACGCAAACCCTATGTGAATGGAGAAGGCATGAACGATTCCAAGATGCGTTCTCAATATTTAAATTCACAGGGACGGCTTTAAAAGCAAAGGAACGGCTGCAAAATACGATACTTTTAAATAAAAATTTATACTTGATCTATCTATCCTCGCCGAATTTTTTTCCCCATGCCGTTTTGCTATAAATCAATCAAAATCATAATTCATCTTTTGCAAGCAGCTGAAAAGAACGCCTGAGAGATGTAATGACAGTCGTTGTTTGTCCAATATCCACGTGTAGCAGTACTATAGTAGGGAGGGGGAGATTCCCCCTTCCCGCGCGAGGCGCAAAAACTTTGACATTTTAGCAAATTTGAGAGAAAGAAAACGGCTCGTTGCAAACATTTTTTTTAGGCGGAAAGTTAGTTCGACGCAATGATTGCTTTTCAATCGTTTGGACGCAATACTGCAATGTATGTAACGGGGTGGTCGCAGGGAGGGAGGGGGGGGGGGGAGTTTCCCCCTTCCCACGCGAAGCGTGAAAGCTCTGACGTTTGAGCAAATTTGAAGCTCTCGCTTTTTTGGGGGGGCGGTTTTTTTTGGAGGGGGGGGGGCCACCGCCCCACCGCCCCCTGGCTACGCTCTTGAGTGCAATTATATTATATTCAGCAAAAAAGACAAAATTCCTGGTATAGATGAAATAAACATAAAAGTGAACAATACAGAAATTGCAAGATTTAAAAATTTTAGGCGTATTGATAGTCAGTTGTCTTGGAAACCGCACATCCATGAAGTAGAAAACAAAATTTCCAGAAATGTAGGTATTATACATGACGTCATTTTCTGTTTCCTCATAATGTTCTTCGAAAATTTGTATAGCTCTTTATTTATCCCATATTTATCGTATGGCACTCTTGTTTGGGGCAATACATATGCGTCTAATATAAGTAAGGTAACTACGATACAAAAAAGAGAATAAAAATGATCTGCGATGTACCTTCTGGATCTCATATACCAACCCCTTGTTCCATGACTTGAACTCTTAAAATTGGAGATACTTTTAGTTACCAACTGTACGTTTTATGTAAAGGTGTATTTACAAATATCTCCCCTAACAATCTTGTAATCTGTTTGATTTTAATTGTAATTTTCTTAATTATCCAACGAGATCTGTGAGAGACATCCATATTCCTAAACACAGAACTGTTGCTATTCAACAAAATATTCGTTTTTTCCGTCCCAAACTCTGAAACAACTTAAATGACTCCATTAAAACATGTACCTCACCCTATACATTTACTCGTATTGTTAAAAAAAAAACAACAAAAAAACTTTGTACAATAATCAGTAGCAACATAATGCAGATTTTGTTCTCATTTTTCTCTTTGTTCTATTCCTCTTTCTCCTTCCCTTTTCATTCAAAATAAAATCTTTTAGATTTTTTGTGTATGCTATAATATTTGTAAAATATCATATATGTAAATATGTATTGTTATGGCGACCCCAACACAAGCCATGTGCTTCCTGGGACCCTCGACTCCTTCCACCATGTTGTTTTGTCATTGTAAATTTCATTTTGTAATTATATGATTATGAGAAGGAAATAAATGTGTTTTGACTCTAAATCTTAATAATTGGAGTTATACCGCAAGTCCAGTCTAAGTCGGGTTTAACTCCATTTCTGTTTCTGAAAGTCTAGTTTAGTTCCAGTCTAAATTCAAACCACACTTAGTTTAACAGGAGTTCAGAATACGGGCCATAGGTTTAGATTATTTCACGAGATCTAGTTTCTTTAATCCCTTGATGAGCCCCTTTTCAAGTTCCACCCCCTCCACGACGCCAAGGTGAATGAATGAAGGCTGCAACACCCTGTTTAGGCTCTTAAGTATTAAGTGCTCTAAAATGCAAACTGTCATTATTTAAAATGGAAAAAACTTTCTCGCTCGGTCGCTACGCTCTCTTGCATACTAGTATTTAAAACTGTACAATATTGCAGAAGATCTCTAAACAGCAGTCTCGTCCCCGTCCGTAACAAGAAATCGCCACCCCTGGCAGTATCTGTCATGTTCGCTTACCCCAATTTACTACTCAAAAAAGTGAACAAAAATATTAAAAATAATGATAAATTAATGGTAATAGATTTTATACGGTTTTAAGCGTGGGTCAAATTTGTCCGATAACGATTACGATACTTTCAATTAAATGTACACCCTACTATATGGTTGACATTCAGATTCAGAGTCAGATTCAGATTCAGATATTTTATTGTCCAATTGTGGATAAACAAATGGAAATTCACATTGTTCACATTATAGAAGGAGTACATAAAATTTGGCATAAATAAACAAAATACTTAATACAAAAAAGTAAGAAACAGGAAGAACGGTGTACAAAAAATATTTGGTTAACGATTAAGACATTCAAGAATTACTTGAATTTTACTTTAACAGTCATTTTATAGATGACTGTTATTGTATGCTCGAATTGAGGCTGGAACAAAAGAATTCATGAACCGTGAGGTTCGACAGGGCAAAGATCTTAGACGTTTACCTGATCTCATGAATTGGTAGTTATTGCACAGAGTGTGGTCTTGGTTGACTAGGATTTCATTCACTTTCTCCAGAATCCTATTTGCACACTCTTCATTCAGATTTCTCCTTTCCCCTATCATCCTACTAGCTTGTTTCGCTATTCTTTCTAATTTCTGAATATCTTCCTTTCTGCCTGCGCTAAACCAAACTAAACTACTGAAAAGGAGAACACTCTCAATCCCTAGAATCGGTTTTTGAACATGAGCAGACCTTAACTTCCTTAGGAAGAACATTCTAGTTTGACCTTTTGAGAGTGTGACCTTTGCTTGAGGTATCCAGCTAAGTTTGTTATCAATCGTGGTACCTAAATACTTATAATTCTCTGCTATCTCTACTATCTCTACTATTAAAAACATGTGAGTATACTCGTGTCTGTTAACCCTTTCAGGACAGGAATTATTTAAAGGCTTAATTGATCACATTTTCTTCTTCAAATTGGCAACAATAATATTTTTCTTATAGTGCTTCATGGTTCTAGTAAGGTGTAATGTCTGAAAACAATATACATTTTTACAGATTTTGTCAAAAAGTTGCAAAAATGGCCAATTTTGATGAAAAAACAATGATTTTGAAATCTCAATGTGTTGCCAATTTAAGGATTTTAAATCTTATTCTCGTTTTTAAAATTCCTGGCATCAAACGCAGCATGGTCATGCAACAAAAATGGACATAGTTTGTGCAGAAATTTTTGCTCTTTCTACTCATGCATCCGGTATATTTTTTAGGGCCCTGTATCCAAACTTACTGAGCCAAACCACAAAATGTGGTCAATTGTCACGAAAGGGTTAAGGGTTGGGCAGCACTAGGGTGTACCTTTAATCAAATATCTCCTTGGCGTTATCAGAGAAATGTGACCCATGCTTTTAGTCATGTCTACCATCATTATATTGGATTCCCTGTGCATGCCTTGAAACATAATCTAAACCAAAGATTACCTTGCAAATCTTTCTCGGTGTGTGAAATAACTATGTCATGATCCTAGAAACGTGCGATTTGAAAATGTTTTAATGAAGTCAGGGTTATCACTATGCAGTGAAAAGACCTAAAGAATATATTTTCGAGTATTCATCTTCAGTGAAGTTATATAACTCATGCGACATGATGGTCCAATTTTTTTTTTCACAATCCTTACCCTTATACTGCTCCATCGCTTATTTTGAATTTTCAAAAGTTCATGTATCGAATGCTATGTACGGGTGATTTTAATGTACACTTATAGGAAGTGCTTCTGGGTTTTAAGATTGGAAGTATGGTGTAATTAGAAACGTTTGACCAGCTACTATAGTTGATTGTTTTTGAAAACCGAAAGTGACAATGGTTTGTTAATTTCCTCTTTGGAATAATTATCCCCCTTCAAAGGAGTTCGATTTTTTACACATATAATGTATACATTTAGGTTTATGTTATGTAAATAAGTATGTTTTATAGTGGGTAAAAAAAGAGACGGTAAAATATATACCCATTTTAAAACTTTTCTTACGAATTTGGTACCAGTTCTTTATACGTTACCTGTTTAAGTGTTTTGCTGTAAGAATATTTTTATTATGCTTTGAATAGTGGAATGGTGTAACCAAATACTTGGTAAAATATCGTGAATCAAAATTATATTAGGTTTATAATATGAAGTGGCTAAACTAGAAATTCAAACACCACCAAGTCATGGTATCCTAAATCTTATGACTTGTTTATCATCACATAAAGGAAATCCATGCTTTATAGTCTAACACTGAATCTATGGTGAAAATCAGTCTGGCATTTCCGGTCACTTGCATATGTTTACTTTTGTGAAGCACATGATGATTTTAAAGTGTTTTTTTTTCCTGGGCTTCATTTTTACACCATATTACACACACTGATAGCATGTAAGGTCAGGCAGCTCAGATTTTATCAAGCCTCTACAAAGTTACCAAATCACTTTAATGGCATACAGTATACTGCGCTAATCATTTTGCAATGAAAATCAAAATGTAAGATCCAAAAAATTATTTTATTCTTGTTCATTTTCAATGAAGTTTCATATCTCATGCGACATATTGGGGTTTTTTTTTCTCCCCCCCCCCCTCTTTCTTATACTTACTTACTCTTACAGCCTGATGTCTTCTTTTAAATTTCAAAAGTTCATTTAGCAAGTGTATACGCCTATAACGAATACTCTTGATACACATTAAAATGTAATGCTCCTGGGTTTACGATTGGAAGTCTGACCAACTAGTAGTCTGACCAACTACCATATGGTCTATTGTTTTTGAAGATTGAATGGTAATGGGTTGGTTGATTGGCGGTTTGGAATATCACTCATTCGTGTCAATGGAACTTGATGTTTCCATGTATAGGTATAGTTTTTCTTTGCATCTGTATGATCATATTTTGCATTCAGGAAGAAATTAGACTGGTAGAATATTTGCCCATTCTAACAGTATTATTCTTGTAACGTAAAGGAATAACCGTCTTCCGAATTGCATATGCCAACTCGTGAGCAAATGTTTGAATTAAAGAAGATAATGACCTATATGTTCTCATCAATGTGTCTTGAAGACAAATGACTTTCTTTTATGAATACGTTGTCGTGTTTTTAAACGAGCTTACTAAATATCGTGAGTTAAGACACCAAAAATGACATTTTTATAACATGAGATGGCTAAATGGAACAGTCAAATAAAACAGAAGGACATTTTACCCTAAACCTGGGACTTGTTTATTTTAAGCCATTGACTTGATCGTATTCAAATCAATGCTTCCTTTGAAGTACCTCGCAAAATAATTATAAGGTGAACATAAAAACATTTTATATCATAGGAAATATGGAATACTGGGAAAATGTATGATCAGTTACTCTGGTTTCATGTCTTTAATGAGTGCAAATGGTATATGGTTTGGTTTATCATCTGTTCGAAATAAGAGTCATCTGTCAGACTTTTAAACTTCAAGCTTTTTTTGTTATAGTCTAATTCATTCATAGTTACATTATTGAATAACTATCATTCAGTCTACTTTCACAACTGATGATATATACTGTATATATTTTTAAACAGCTGATATAGATTAGCTTAAGACTTCGACATTCTTCTTATTTTAGGATCTAGTACATATGCAGTAACGGTCTTAATGATATTAAGGGTTTGGAGCACAGATTTTTTGTTGTTGATACTTTTCCATGAATTGATCCGGAACTTTGGGGTTGATTGTCTATTCACAGCTGGTCGTCAAGTCAGCTCTGATGCGCTGCGTTGCGTCCAAACGTTTGTGTGTTTTGGTTTTGTTTTGTGTTGTGTGTATTTTAATGTTTTTGTCGCTGTATAGTTGTTTTTGTGTCTTCACTGTTTGTGTACATAAAATGAAACTTCAACAGGTAGTTCCTCCTTTCTTTCCTTCATTAATCTCATGTATGATGCAGGATAACGTTACTTTTATTCCCATGAATTGTCGCGGCCTAGGAGATGTTGTGTTCAAGATACACACTTTGTTCCAGATATAGAAGCTGAAATACGTAGGGAATGGGAAGGTAAATGTTTTTTCTCTTTCAACACGTCCAACTCAAGAGGAGTAGCAATTCTTTTTAAGAACACTCTCCCAGTAAATATCAATAGGTTTAAAGTAGATAATACAGGGAACTTTGTGGTTTTAGATGTAAAATTGTACGAATATGATATTACTATAGCGTCGTTGTATGGCCCGAATACAGACAACCCAACATTTTTTGCTGACCTTCAACGGCTTATAATAAATTTTGAGAATCCACATGCTATTGTTTGTGGGGACTGAAATTTAGTACAAAATTCAACCCTTGACACTTATAACTATTTGCATGTTAATAACCCGCGAGCGAAACAAAAAGTAAATAATATGAAGAACGAATTAAATTATGCGATTCGTGGAGAATTAGATTTCCAGATAAAAGATATTATACATGGCGACAATCTACCCCTTTTAAACAGAGTAGATTAGACTTTTTTTTGATATCTTCAGAACTTCTTTCATTAGTGCAAAAAGTTGATATTCTCTCGGGTTATCGAACAGATCACTCCTTAATTCGTTTAAGTCTCAGTTTGAATCATATAAAACGAGGCCCTGTTTTTGGAAAATTAATAATTCCTTGTTAAAAAATGAAAGTTTTGTTTCACATATTAAGAAAACGATAAAATAACTTTTCTGTTTTATGCAAAAGATGGAGTAAAGTTCGATCAAAATGATTGCCTAGTTGGTGATTGTGAATTTATCGTAAATGATCAGTTATTTTTCGAAACTTTAATGTTGATAATACGGGGAGAAGCAATATCATATGCCTCCTTCGCCAAAAAACAAAGAGTGAATATGGAAAAGGATTTAGAAAAGAAAATTGAAGAGTTAGAAAGAAGACTGACAATATTTGATGATAAGACTTCTATATTAGAGGAAATTGATAAATTAAAAACGGAGTTTTTCGTTTAAAAACAAATGAAGGAATTGCGATTAGATCTCGGATAAAGTGGATGGACTTTGGAGAAAAACCTTCTAAATTCTTTTTAAATTTGGAAAAACAAAATAATATCAATAAAGAAATACGTCAATTATTGACTGAAAATGGTGATATTTTAAATAGACAAAGTGACATACTCTAATCTGTATGCGGAATAAGAAACTGATGAAATTAACTTGGAAATATTATTAAAATATTCTGACATTCCTAACTTGTCCTCACAATTATCCTCATTATTGGAAGGTCCACTTAGTGTTGATGAGGTCTATTCCACTTTAAAACTCATGAAAAACAATAAATCTCCCGGACAAGATGGTTTTGCTGTAGAATTCTATCGTTATTTTTGGGAAGATATTAAATACTTTGTAGTAAGATCATTGAATTATGCGTATTTCTCAGGACAATTGTCAAACTCACAAAAAAATGGGAATAATAACTTTGATTCCGAAAGGAAACAAACCTAGACATCTATTAAAAAATTGGTGACCGATCTCCTTATTGAATGTAGTTTACAAATTAACATCCGATTGTATAGCAAATAGACTCAGAGGGGTTTTGTCTTTTTTAATTCATGAAAATCAAACAGGATTTTTTGAGTGGTCGCTTTATTGGCGAAAACATACGTTTATAATATGACACGCTACTTTATACTGAATTAAATGATATAGCTGGCATGCTTCTCGTTGTTGATTTTTGAAAAAGCATTCGATTCTGTGTCGCATAATTTTCTTTTTAAGGTCCTGGATTTCTTTCACTTCGGTCCTTCTGTAAAGAAATGGATCAAGTTATTTTATGCAAATGCATCCTCTTGTGTATTAGTTAACGGACACTGTACAGATAGATTTGGAATAAGACGAGGGTGTCGTCAGGGAGATCCTTTGTCCCCATACCTCTTTTTGTTAGTCAGTGAGATACTTGGTATCCTAATGCGACACTCAGATTCTTTAGTTGGAATGCATATGAATGGGAAAACGCTTAAACTGTTGCAATATGCAGATGACACCATTTTGACACTCAACGGTTCAACACAGGATTTACAATGTGCCCTTACAATACTTAATGAATTTGCAAATATGTCCAACCTCAAAATTAACATAACTATAAAAACTCAAGTGATATGGATTGGAAAGAACAGAACTTTCAAAAAAGAGATTTTACACGAGTACAAACTAAATTGGATATCTGAAGGATATTTTAGGTACCTGGGTATAGACTTTTCAGTTAAATTATCAGAAATGGTTAATCACAATTATCAAGAAAAGGTTAAAGAGATAAAACGTCAGATAGCGATATGGCTAAAAAGAACATTGACTCCCTTAGCATGCTTAGGGAGAGTAACCATAGTAAAATCCTTATTGGTACCCAAATTGAATTCCTTACTTTTATCTTTTCCAGAACCAAAATTAGAAATTATGAATGATGTTAACCGATGTTTTTACGAATTTATATGGCATGGTAAACCTGATAAAATAAGTAGGAAACAAATTACACTGTGATGGTGGGGTAAAAATGACTGACATTTTTATGCACTCTAAATCACTCAAAATATCATGGATAAGAAGATTTATTTGTTGTCCATGTAATGAAAATTTTACTCTACATATGTTCCAATCATTCTTGCCTCCATCATATACATCTCTTCAGTTATACATGGGGGCTGAACATTACAGAGTATTAGCCATTTCAATGCGCAACCCATTTTGGAAAGAGGTATTGGCAGCCTTTTCAGAGCTTACTCAATCCATTGTAGATGATGCATGTCATCCCCTTTGGAATAATCCTAGAATACAAGTCAATAATAATATAATTTATTTTAAGTCTTGGTGTGCTAAGGGGTACGATTTGTTAACGATGTTTTAAAAGCAGATGGATCATTCCTCTCATATTTTGATTTTCAACGTAAATACAATGTACAAGTAAACTTTCATTATGGCTTTTGTAACGCTATTCGATTTGGTTTTAATAAAAATGTCATACCAAAGATCATGTAACCTACATGCATTATCCCTGAAGCATTGTTGACTGAAAGTGAAAAAAGATTGTTCAAATATTTATTATTCGTTCTTGAAACATAAGATAAAGGAATGTAAAAGTCTTACAAAATGGAAACAAGAGTTTGACCTTGACAATATCATATGGAGTTCTTATTACCAAATTCCCTATCATTCCACTGTCGATATAAACATGAGGTGGTTTCAGATCAAGATGCTAAATAGAATTCTTTACATGAAAGATGCTTTGTTAAGATTTAAATTAGTAACAGATAACCTATGTACATTTTGTAATAACAGTGAAGAAACAATTATGCATATTTTTTGTTCGTGTATTTATTCAAACGAAATATGGTCAAAACTTGAGCATTGGCTGTCCCATAATAGTGTACACATTAAGATTAAAAATCAAAATAAATTGTTTGGGTTTCATGGATGTAATAATAGTGCCCTCAACTGTATTATGATTGTAGTAAGGAAAGAACTTTTTGCAGCCAAATGCAAAAACTGTTTCCCAGTTTTTGAACACATCATGTCAGCAATAAAATGTTATTATGATATGGAAAAATATATATGTAAAACAAATCTGAAAGAAAAGAAATTTATGAAAAAGTGGTTACAGTTTACTAAATGTTTGTGATTGTGTTTTCTTATACAACTATTTTTTGCCAGGTAAATCTGTAACACTTTGAAAAGAATTTGCTATACATTTTTTGCAAATGTATGTTCCTATTGTACTTAGAATGGCCAGGAATATCATTTGGAAATTCTGCATGTATATATATATCTTTTCTTGTAAATTCTTATGTATGATATTTCTTAATAAAGGAATCCTGTGGAAGGGCTAAAAAAAAAAAAGAAGAAGAAGAAAAAAAAAATCTAAACCCTATGGCCTGTATTCTGAACTCCGATTTAACTTAAACCACGGTCTAAGTGTGGTTTAAATTTAGCCTGGAATTAGACTCTGGTTTAACTAAATCGAACTTTCAGAAATGGAGTTTCATTTTATTTCATTTCATTCTATTTTATTTCAACACGGCAACCCTTGCTTCAGAGACCAGTGTCACTCACCAACCATTTCGCTAAGATTGCGGAACTCTTTGTGTACAGATGGTTACTAGCTGACTTCCAACCTAATATTGACCTACAACAGTTCGGGAACAGGAAAGGTTTTTCAACCACCCACTACTTAGCAGATCTCATAAACTACCTCCAATCACAAGCTCACAAACCGATGATTATGTCAACTATAGTGCTTACCGATTTCACAAAAGCATTCGATCGTGTGGATCATAGTTACTATTGATATTAGGAAACTGCACGAACTTGGAGCTAGATCACAGCTGATCCCTTGGATAACCAGCTTCCTATCCAGACAAACCCAGCAAGTGCGTTACAGAGGTCACATGTCTGGGAAACTCAGCACTGTGGCAGGAGTACCGCAAGATACTCGACTAGGGCCCCTAATCTTTTGTGCTCTCGTCAATGACGCACTCGTCCGAGCACCAATTCCACGATGGAAGTACGTGGATGACTTAACCATCGCGGAGAGTCGACCCGTCACCTCGCCAAGTATTCTTCCTGATGTGTTGGGATCCCTTCAGGAGTGGTGTCATATCGCAAACATGAGGTTGGATCCAGCGAAATGATGCGTGTATGCTTTGCTCGAAATCAACATGCAGCAGGAGCGGTTGAGATAGAGGGTATCCAGCTCCAGGATTGTACCAGTGTAAAACTTCTTGGAATGATAATCCAGAAAGACCTAAAATGGAATGAACACGTCCAATACATTTTGTCGAAAGCCTCGCAAAAGATTTATATCCTACGCGTCCTCAAGCGTTTTGGTGCCTCAATTAGTGATCTGATTACTGTATACATGGTATACAAATCATATATCAGACCACTTTTTTAATACTGCTCCCAGTTTGGCATTCCTCCTTAACTAGGCAACGGTCAAATGCACTTGAAAGAATTCAACATGTTCAAAGGCGCTCTTTGAGAATCATACTTCGTGAGCAGTATGACCAAAGACTTTTAATAGTATCAAGACAGATTACTCTCACCAACTTCCGTAGTATACATTTGGCAGGCGTAAATTGCTGTGTTAAAAAGACTCGGGGGAAAATACGTTCGCCATAGGTATAACACGTGAAAAGATGTCACATTTTTTCTTGATATTTCATATCTTACTCTATCTTTTTTAAATCTGATTTCTGCACGAGAGAAAGGATGGATAGTTCAAAAAACATTTCTTGAACCTTTATTGTCAATAAATGCCACTATGAATCCCCGGGATCATGCCTGCTTTTTGACAGAGTCATCTGCCATAGGGTTAACACGTGAAAACAGGGAATTTAAGAATGATTATAGCTCCCCTAGTATTACCTTGAATTTATTGTAAATTTGGCTTACATGTAATTTGAGTCTCTGAAAAAGATTAATGAAGGCTCAAAAAGTGGAAGAGACACCGCATGAATAAACGGGAATATGCATGCTTTTGGTTTTCCAGCTGCCATAGGTTAACACGCAAAAACAGGGATTTTGAAATGATTTAAATTCCCATATTTATTTGAAATTATGAGAAATGTGATTTACATGAAATTTAAATCTCTGGAAAGGTATAATTAAGGCTCGATGAGTCCAATAGACCCCGCATATATAAACGGGAATATGCATGCTTTTGACCAAAAAAAAGTCTCGCCTGCCATAGGTTTACACGCGAAAACAAGGAATTTTAGGATGATTATAATTCCCATAGTTTTTATTTGAAGATACAAAAAATGTGATTTACATAAAATTTAAAGCTCTGAAAAGATATAATTATGGTTCGATGAGTCCAATAGACCCCGCATATATAAACGGGAATATGCATGCTTTTGACAAAAAAGGTCTCGGCTGCCATAAGTTTACACGCGAAAACAAGGAATATTAGGATGATTATAAATCCCTTTGTTTTTATTTGAAAATATAAGAAATGAGATTTACATGAAATTTAAAGCTCTGGAAAGGTATAGTTAAGGCTCGATGAGTCCAGTAGACCCCGCATGAATAAACTGGAATATGCATGCTTTTGGCCTTCCAGCTGCCATAGGTTAACACATGAAAACAGGGATTTTGAAATGATTTTAATTCATCTAGTATATATTTGAAATTATGAAAAATGTGATTTACATGAAATTTAAATCTCTGAAAAGGTATATTTAAGGCTCGATGAGTCCAGTAGACCCCGCATGAATAAACGGGAATATGCATGCTTTGGGCCTTCCAGCTGCCATAGGTTAACACATGAAAACAGGGATTTTGAAATGATTTTAATTCATATAGTATATATTTGAAATTATGAAAAATGTGATTTACATAAAATTTAAAGCTCTGAAAAGGTATATTTAATTTGATTTGATTTTTGTTTTTTGATTTGATTTATTTTCTTCTGCATTCATATAAGTACAACATTTTTCGGTAACATATATAAAATAAAATATTTACCTTGTATATTCAGATAGTAACATCGTTTTAACTTTGGCTTTAAATGAGTAAACGGAACAACAGGATTTAATGAATTCTGGGAGAGAATTCCATAGGTCTGGACCATGGTGTCTTATTGATCTATGGGCAATCAGTAACTTTGGGTTGACTAGATGAAAATTGGAGGAATTGCGAGTAGGGTAGGAGTGAATAGTGTTATTTAAATTATAAAAGTTTTGAAATGAAAGGGGGAGCAAGTCATTTAGATACTTAAATATGAACAGTAAACTTTGTAGTGAATTGATGTCGAATACTGTTAGAGTGTTCAGTTGGTAAAATATTGGTCTGGTGTGAGATAAATATGGTGAATCGGTACATATGCGAAGGGCTTTCTTTTGCAATAAGTAAATAGAGTTGATTTTTGTTTTGTTGGTGGTAGCCCATACTAAATTGCAATATGTTATATATGGTAATATCAATGAATTATAAAGCATAATACCTTTTAACGTATGAAATGCGTTAATAAGCCGTTATCCCAAGTCTAGACACCAAGGATGAAGTTGAAAGTCCCCCCGCCCGCCAAGGCCGGGCGGAACAGGTGCTCCCCCTTTTTACGAGCTTGTTTATGCAAACCAGGCTCGGCGGTGGAGATTTCCAACTTCCCTCCCACTTTTCTTCGTGGTCTTATTCGAGTAGCATGTTTTTACTTTCCCTGCTTGCTACTACCAATTTTCGTACAATAAATTTGGCAGCTGAAATCGGTACATAGGCTGACTGATTCATTTATTTTAGAACGCTTCGCGGTTCGGATTTAAATCAGTGTTTCAACACAGTTTTTAGAACGAGTGTGCGTACAGCAATTTTTCATGTTCCACGATTTATGTAACAATAGTATCTAGAACGCTTCGCCGATAGCTGCTGATCGTGCACTCAGTTTCATCGAATGCCTGTCTGCGAATTTCTTTTGGAATACTGATCAGCTACATTCGTCTAACCAAGGAGTTATGGTCTAACTATTTCCTTGCCTCGTTAGTCTTGACTTTTGGACCGGGTTTGTGTTTTACTTGGAGTATAATGCCTAAGCAGGGGAAGCAAAGGTCGACCAGGAAGGCGGCGGCGCGACGCTCTCGAAGGTCTGATGTGGACGAACATGATGTAGCACCTCCGGCCGCAGTCGTATTGGACGATGACGTCGATCCAGGCGAGTCAGGAAACGGTGAGTCTAATAATATCGGGGCCCCTTGGCCCTTTGTAAACCCACTCGATGCCATAAATACGCATGCTGGCGCATATCCTACTCTTGAAAATGTTCCCCCTAATTCTGTTCGATCCCCACCTCCTCCTTCAGCCCACTCACTGCCTGTTACTTCGGGCATCGACCTCTTTCCACAGCCGGTGTCATGGTCGATTTGTTCCGGGTTCCGGGGGAACGAAAGGACTAGTCGATTCGTTCCAGTGGATTCAAGCAAGTGACCATGGTGACTGCATATCGCTTTTGGCCGATATGTAACGAAAGCCGCCGCTTCATTCCGACATTAGCCAACAATTTCGGGGTACATTTTGATTATCAATGTTGGTAAAATATGTTGAAAATATATTTTCGTATTTTTATTTTATCTTTTCAATATCAATAGGTGTATGACATTCAATTAAATTCCATATTGTAGCCTCTTACATCTCCAAAGGGGCACACAATTTAACCCCATAACACAATATATCAACAGGTACACTCTACCAAGGAGTTATTACTCTACTACTAATTACAAGACTAAAGGTGGATCCAATCGGCGGGTAAAAATTCAGACGATTGGTTCCGGAGGATCCAATCGCCTGCCCGGAACCAATCGCCTATGACACCGGCTATGCCGAGCTGTGTTTGCGATGAGCTAGGCGGAGAGAGGTACCGGCTACTATTAAGGAGAAGATCTGGAGGGCCGAATTCATAGAGTTGGGTCTTTTGCTGAAAAGGGATAGTGCCCAAGACACTTCGATTCAAACTTTTAGTTTTTGTTCCGCGGGGTCATCGGTAGTTCTGCGCCCGCAAAGCAAGGCTCAAGTGATTTATGATATCGGGCAGTGGACGTCTGCTTTTCTGGTCTTTGCGTCCATCTATTTAGAACGTCACCGGCGCGAGCGCGCGAGTTGCTAAAATACATGGATATCGTGCGTTCCATAGTCCGGTATGGGGGGTATAATTGGCGCTCATACGATGCGCAATTCCGCCTCCGTCAAGCTCGGCAACCACACCGATCGTGGGCGGCTATTGATACGGAGTTATGGCTCACAATCGCGACATCGAGCCAAGCGGTTAATCCTTCTGGCCCGCCTGCCCTCTCCCGCAGCCAGCCCTTTCGGCCTTACGACCGAGGGTCGAGGCGCGGTTTTCCCTCGCGGCAATATGGGTCGCTCCGTGGAGTCGGCCCTCGTCCCACCTTGCTCTGCTTCGCTTTCAATGGCACCGGGTCATGTAGCCGTACCAACTGCCGCTATGCGCACATCTGCGGAAACTGTGCGGCAACCACGCACGGCTCCAGCTCATGCACTAAGCAAACCAGTGCCCCAAACAAGAGGCAAAGGGCTGGCCCGAACGCCAATTAACTTTAAAAGAATGCTTCCTTTTCTGAGTACCTACAACAATCGTCAAGATGCTGCGCAGCTTATTTCAGGTTTTCAATATGGTTTTTCACTTGGTTTTACTGGTACGCGTCGTCCCGTGTCGTCGCGGAACCTAAAATCTGCCGGAGAACATAAAGAGATCTTAGTAGCTAAAATTGAGAAAGAAATTAGCCTCGGCAGAATTTCTGGTCCTTTTCAATCCCCACCCTTTCCGAATTTTCGTTGCTCGCCTGTCGGGCTTGTCCCCAAGCGGACCCCTGGGGAATTTCGCCTTATTCAACATCTGTCGGCGCCTCGCGGGTCCTCGGTCAATGAATTCATTGATTCGGACCTGTGTTCCGTGTCATACACTTCATTTGATGAGGCTGTGAATCTCGTTTCACAGCTTGGGCGTAGAGCGCTTATGGGGAAGGCGGATATTAAATCGGCCTTTCGATTGCTGCCGGTCCACCCTTCGGATTTCGCACTCCTCGGCTTTTGCTTAGACGGCAAATATTACTATGATAGGTGCTTGCCTATGGGCTGCTCAATCTCATGTGCGCACTTTGAGCGATTTAGTACATTTCTGGAGTCTTGTTGTCGTAAAGTTGCCGGGACTGAGCGGGTCCTACATTACTTGGACGATTTCTTTTTCGCGGGCGCGACGCGGAAAGAGTGCGAATCGTCTATGCGACACTTCATGGCTATGTGCGAAGCTTTTGGGGTCCCAATAGCGAGCGAGAAAACCGAGGGACCTGTTTCCACTATCACGTTTTTAGGTTTGGAAATTGATGCAGCGGCGCTCAGAGTTCGCGTACCAAGACAAAAGGTAGAAACCTTGCAGACAATGTTGCGTAATTTCGAGGCGCAGCAGAAACTTACTTTGAGGCAATTACATTCGCTGATAGGCAGCCTTAACTTTGTGTGTAAAGCCGTGGCTCCTGGGAGAGCCTTTCTTAGGCGTCTTATCGATCTGACAAGAGGGGTCCGCCGTCCGGAACACCGAATTCGCATAACGCTCGGGGCAAAGGCCGATATGCAAGCATGGTCTTTGTTTTTATCCGAGTTCAATGGTACCGTCATGTTTTCACACCCCGACTGGCTCACGAATACTCAATTTCAATTCTTCACCGATGCAGCCGCTAGCATTGGTTTTGGAATTTTCTTCCAGAACAAGTGGGCTCAGGGCAGATGGCCCGCGGAAATTTCGGATAGAAAATTCTCCATCGCTTTCTTGGAGCTCTTTCCGATCGTCGCGGGTATCCGTCTATGGGGGGCGCATTTAGCTAACAACAAAGTCCTATTCTGGTCGGATAACCAGACTGTCGTGCATGTCGTCAATTCCCAAACCTCTAAGTGCCCCCACATCATGAAGTTAGTTAGGGTGGTCGGGCTTTGCTTGAAGTTCAATATTTTGTTCAAAGCTCGCTATGTGCCTGGCTCTCGCAACGAAATAGCTGACTCCCTCTCTCGTTTTCAGAGGGACAGGTTTCGTCACCTGGCGCCGGGCGCGGATCGGCTAGGATGCGACCTACCCACCCATCTATGGCAGAGCTTCTTATAGAAAGGAATCGCCTCCTGTTTGCATCTCGAGCGCTGAGTACTCACTCTACTTACGAGAAAGCCTGGTCTGCATTCCAGCAGTTTTGGTTGCGATATAACTACGATATAAGTATTAAACCAGATGTTGAGCAAGTCGCTCAATTTATATCTTTTCTTTCATGGCATGGCTATGCAGGGGCAACTATTAGTACGTATATTTCTGGTATAGCTTTCGGTATGCAGGCATTAGGATGGCCCGATATAACAAACGGTTTTGTAATTCGTCGATTGGTTGACGGATGTAGGCGCAGAAATGCCCGCCATGATACACGATGTCCCATAACTTTGCCCATTCTCAAATCAATTATCAATTCCATTTCACACGTTTGCAAGAGTACCTACGACCAGGCATTATTTCGAGCCGCATTTCTCCCTGCTGCTTGCCTTTTCTCTTTTATATCTCCCATTGCAGTTAAACGACGGGCTAGTGTCATCACACACAAGTTTGATTATGCCTTCTACTGGAAGCTTGTTTTATTTTGGGTCATCCACGCGACGAGGCACTAGTTCGGCACGCGACGAGGCACTAGTTCGGCACGCGACCTAACCACTGACCTTTGGGTCATCGCACTATTTGATGAGGCCGAGGCGCTTTACAGAGGTAGCGGATAACGAGGTTTGGAATACTTATTGAATGAACATGTTGAATGAAAGCTGGTATCCACGAACACTTAACAATTTTAGTCGACCAGTGCTAGCTCTTATTTATCTTGGGCCAAGCCTCGCTCGCATCTGTATTGAGAAGTCCCTGGACCTTTCCTTCTTCATCAGTTTATATTTCTAGCTAATGATCTCTGCCTTGCCCCCCCCCCCCCCCCCTTAGCTGGCGATACTTTATTTTGCTACTGGTTTGCTTCTGTTCTTAAGAGTTAAATGATGATGATGATGATGCTCCAATTATTTCAGTCCGTTGAGGATTGTGATTGTACTCATTACTACCTTTCCACCTCTTCGTTTCGTTATTGTTATTGTCGTCAGCTTCAGGGTTGTTATATGTTTTACTTTTGACGCCTTTAGCTGGGGCAGCATATGCAGGGGCATCATTGTCATCATCATCATCATCCTATCGTACTGTTTGTTATATTCTTTAATTTCTTCATTTTCGTGTTTATTATATCAATATAATTATTATTTTATCATCATAGTTATCAGTACCATCCCATCTCCTCTTCTTCGTGTTATTTTATTCACGTTACCTTATGTGATCTAATTCTATCGTCGTTACCATATTCATTTTTCTATTTCTGTGCACTTTTCATAAAGTTTTAGCGAAACTTTCCAAAATGTTCATCCTGTGTTGTGGCGGCGGGCTGACTCTCCTGGCAGTTTGAGCCAGCCCGTTTGGCGAAATTGCATTTTTTGGCCACACCACATTCTGATATTCAGTACGCTTACATTATTTTGTAAATCAAAACAGTGTATAACAAGAGGCTTCCTGAGATGAAGGGTTCGAATTTGGTTTTGGAACAATCGAAAAAGAATGCATATTATATCCCACGTTTGCCAGGTAGGTTGTGACAAGCTGAGAAATCTTGTCGCAAATTGGCCGTGGATGGATTTTGATTAGTATTGCCCTACGTTGGCCACGTGACAAGCTGAGAAATCTTGCCACGAAATTTACGTGGGAAGGGCGAGCTGAGAAATCCTGCCATGGATTTGGGCAAGCTGAGAAATCTTGCCATTCATTTTGGAGACTTTGCAAGCTGAGAAATCTTGCCTTTTGTTCCTGAATTAGTTAACCAATTATTTTCCAAAATGGGATTTATTGCGGCAAGCTGAGAAATCTTGCCACGAGTTTTAAATTGAGGAAGTTTCATTACGAATCCTAGATTGATATACAATGAAAATCAAAGAGCCTGGGCTCGTTGGAAATATATCTCAGGAGGCCTCAACAATCAATATATGATATTATATGAAGTACGATACGAAATTATGTCATGATTATCGTTAATGATTATGGAATTTTATGGAGCGGATTCTATCTTGATAATGCTACTCGAATTATTAAACCACGGAATACCGCATATAACTTTGTTTTGTTCTCATTATTTGTCTGGAACGGGATAATGAGCGTTCTACAAGGGACAAATCTCTTTACTTTATAAAGTATACCAACATTCCTAGAAATAGAAGTAGTTATATGACGTATATGTTCATTCCAATTTAAATTTTTATCGATAATGACACCCAAAAATTTTGTTTGTCTCTTTCTTTCTAGAGGTACATTATCTATAAGTATGTTGTGAGGAAAATCAATGACATGAGCATTTACGCGCTTGAAATACATGAAATTGGTTTTATCTAAATTAAGGGACAATTTATTGCACTTAAACCACAAAGATAACTTTGGTAACTCATTATTAAGTGTATTTACTAGGGTATTTAAGTTATGATGTGAACAGAAAATGTTTGTGTCATCTGCAAATAATATGAAAGATAAAAGAGGAGTTGTATTAGTTAAATCATTAATATATAATATAAAGAGTAAAGGGCCTAGTATTGACCCTTGTGGAACACCGCATTGGATTGGTAGGAAATTTGAAGAAACATCATTATACACTACATACTGTTTTCTATTAGATAAATAGCTCTCAAACCAGGAGAGGGCAACTCCACGAATTCCATAAGAGTGAAGTTTTTAAAGTAAAATATGGTGATCAAGCGTATCAAAGGCTTTAGATAAGTCCATGAATACTCCTATTACATGTTCTTTATTTGCCATGGCATTCGTTATTTTATCATATAATTGTACTAAAGCTAGGTCGGTTGAATGTCTTTTTCTGAAACCATATTGATTTATATTTAGAAAATGAAATGTATCTAAAAAGTTATACAGCCTTTTGTAAATAATCTTATCTAGGATTTTTGATATGCTGGGAAGAATGGATATAGGCCTGTAATTACTTATTTCGTTAGGGTTGTCTTTTTTGAAAACGGGATTGACCTTTGCAATTTTTAGGGACTCAGGACATTTCCCGGTGTTAATAGATAGATTAAAAATGTGAGTTAGAGGAGAAACAAGAAAATGTATGATTTGTTTAAGGAGAAAACCACTGATTCTATCGTGACCTTGTGATTTACTTGACTTAAGATTTTTTGTTATTTCGATTATTTCATTAGGATTTGGGGGATTAAAAAACAGTGAAGAAGTTGTAGGTTCAGGAAGAAATTTAGTAAAATTTTCGTTCGGTTTATTGAGTTTATTTGCTAAATTAGGTCCTATATTTACAAAAAAAGAATTAAAGGTATGAGCTATATCTTCAGACTGTATTGCTGTATTATCCACTGTAAAATTATTAGTAGGTAATTTTTTTGTTTTCCTGCCAATCAGATCATTTATAACCTCCCATGTAGATTTCATATTAGTTTTCACTCGGTTAAGTTTATCGGAATAGTATATTTTACGAGAAGTTCGAATGATATTAGTTAATTTGTTTCGATACGTTTTATTTAAGGCTCGATAAGTCCAATAGACTACGCATAAATAAACGGGAATATGCATGCTTTTGACAACAAAAAAAAAAGTTGTCGTATTACACACGTTCAACCGTATGTTGTTATTGATGACGTAAGGTGGGCGTGTACATAGGCGTGTAGTCCATCACGTGAGATCCACATCCAATGAGATCTTGCGCTAGCAGACAATGTATGTCCGCCCGAAGGCAAGCGCAGCCCAGCCGATAAGAAGAAACTCTAACTATATTATTCCAGTCCAGTATTATATTTCTAACGGACCAGAGGAAAAATTCAATGTGTAAAATTTATAAATTCATATAATCAATGCTCTATCACCGAATTACGCCTAGCCAAATGACAGATGTTAGATTATACAAGCAGAATAGCTGAGCTGAATAGTGACCGAGAAGGTGTCTATATAGCCCTAGCGGCATGGCTAGGGTCTACCCCTCTGCGATCCCGATCGAGGTTGTGGCGTTGCCGATGGAACTCTGTCTGCTTGCCTCAAACTTGGCTCATCAAAGTTTTTTGTTTGCTGATCGCCGTTTAGTTTGGCTTCAGCCAACGAGACCGACAGCCCCGAGAGACCGACAATGTAGTTGGAGGGGGCTTCTGAACCAAATGAGTCTGACACTGACAGTCCATGACAGGGGCGAATACAGGATGTAGTAAAAAAAAAAAAAAAAAAGGGGGGGGGATGGGGGCACACAAATGCAGGGCTGTCAACTTCGGGGGAACAGCTTAGAGGGAGATTCGTATTTTTATCTTCTCGCAAGCCCTCCAAAAGTCGCTCAGTGGGTGGTTATCAGATTTTATGGGATCCAGTATTCCTCCATAATTCTCTGACAAGCAAAAAATAAAAAATAAAAAAATAAATAATAAGTTATCAGTTCTAAAAGGGGGCAAAATGATGTATAAGTTTCTTTCAAAAGATGGGGGCACGGGCCAGGATTGCCCCCCCCCCCTAAATCCGCCACCGGTATGAGACTGTCACGTCAGTCTTGCGGGGTGGGCCTTTTTTATAAATTTTCTCGGAGGATTAATAGACCGACATTGTTAGCCTCATGGGCTCCCAAACTAATGGTGCTCGTTCCAGTTTTATTTACGTTTTAGGCAAGAGCCCGCGTATGCCTATAGTTTGTAGTTCAAGAGAATGTAATTCCTATTCCAGGGGTGGATCCAGGATTTTGTAAAAGAGGGGGTACAGAGCCGGAAAAGTACACAATGAAGGAGGCAATTATATTTTTATTGTGTACTTAAGGTATACCAGTTGGGTATCAAAAAGGGGGCCGCAGCCGATTCACCCCCCCCCCCCGGATCCACCCCTACTATTCTGCCATGGATGTGAAAAATGGGATTGCATAGTGTTGGCGGTCGATCTCATTAAATGTAAAGACTGAACAAAAAAAAAAAACAACAACAATAAGAGATCATTATTTTGTGCCCATTTCTATTGGAGTCATTTTTACAGATGGGTGGTAAGAGAGAATAAGAGAATAAGAGAGTATGAGAAAATGAAAGCCTGTGAGGGGGGGGGGGGAGACAAATAGAGCTGGGGGCGGGTAAGACAGAATAGGACTTGTAATAAATGAATTATATCGTCAGTTGCTATTGTTGGTTAGTAGTTAATTCAATTCAAAATACGGAGGCCGTTTTCCCCCTTTTCATCATACAATTAGTAGCCATTAGGCCCTAGCTATTGCGCTGGTGAGGGCTTCGGAGCAATCCCCTATACTGTTTTCTTCGCCTGCCGTCTCAAACTGCTACAGTAGAATATCAAAAATAACTCAACGTCAGTTATTTATATTGGTGGCGTATCCAGGAATGCAGGGGGAGGGGAGGGGGCTCACGCCTGACGAACAAAATATCACATGCCTTCTATTCTGAATTTTCGGACAAGGAAGGAAAAAAGGACTTGTCACATGTTCATGTTCCTTCTGTGCCGGGGGTGGGGGGGGGGGGCACAAATTTCCTTTCATTCGATGTGTAACTAAGAAATGTCAGATTTGGTTTTGGCTAGCACGTAGTAGGGGCACGTGCATTCATGGACACATCACCAATAACAATAGGAGAATCTTGGATACGTCACTCTTAATTAATCTTTATAGTTATATAAGCCTTTTCTGTCTTGACTTTTGACAGAATAAGGCCAATAAATTTACATTATAGGTCTATATAATCCCTTTAATTTGCAATAATCATGATATGAAATGAAATATTCTAATTTAGAAAAATAAAGATAGCATTTTATTATTATTCCTTTTTTAAAATTACTTTTCTCGACATTCCCGTCAGATATCGCAGTGTTTGCTCATACAGAGCTTAACATTAGGGAACATGTTTGGACCACGCCCCCCCCCCCCCCATAACATAAATATCAATAGAAATTTCACAGCAATTTAAAAAAAAAATACAAAAATACAAACATCTCTCCAGCTCCCTCTCCTCCCTGGTTGATAGAGTTGATTCCTATCTGTTTTGGGACATAAGTTTGTATTTGAAGGGACAATATCAATTATAATGCCTATACGGCTTTACCAAAAGCGATGTACCAAAACAAAATGAAAAAGTAAAGAAAATAATAAATACAAACATCTTGATAAAGACTATAACCTTTCTCTCTGGGCCGATCGACATGTACCACAATATATACGCGTGCTTTATTTCGGGACTGAGCACTCTTTGTATTTATACTCTTTGGTATGACCCCTACAGTAATGCTTTCCAGCTACGAGGTTTGCATACTTCGAGTGACCGACGCGTCGACCAATGTACCAAATTTGCTAGAACAATAAGTGAAAGATTCCCAAGGTGGTTACCCCAAAACAATTCGAACAACGCCGTCTACGCCATAGCGAAAGATACAGGGAAATAAAATGTAGAACTGAAAGATACCGTGAATGTTCATTACCATATTTTGTAAGACTGTTGAATAATACATGGGATTATGTCCTTGGACGCCTATGGTTTTGGCTCAGTCCTGGAATATGTAACATATTTTAGATTAATATTGAAAAGTTTGTATAATTTCATTTTATAATTTCACAACAGAATCAATTGCAGCGGTATTTATGAATAACTTGTTTCAAACACAACCTTTTTACGGGATTTATCTTTCTGCTGCAATTCTCTCTCTCTTTCTCATTTCTTTCTCTCTCTCTCTCTCTCTCATCCAGCTACCCCCCCCCCCCCTCTCTCTCTCTTGCCTTTTTCTCTTTCCCGCTCCTTACACTCTCTTTCTCAATAGCTTTTACTCCTCCTCTCCTCTACATAATCATGATAATGATGCTAATTATACGTATTGTAGTCTTTTTAATACACGTTTAAACCCTAGTCTGAAATATAACATTTTACTGTGATACTTGGATATTGTTTGTGTATTGCTCCTATTTAAAATATGTATATATTTCTATTTACATTCTGTAATCATAAATACAATCATCGTCAATATCTCAGCATAACGTAATGATCAACATTTCTAATTTCATGCACCAGGTTTTCATTTCACATACCTGACTGACACTATCTTTACCCCTTAATTCCTCTCCTTCTCTCTCTCTCTCTCTTTCTTTCTTTCTCTCCTCTTCACCCTGCTCGGTACCTTCGATTCTTTTTTTTTTCACTTCCTTTTTCTCGTTAACCCCTTTCTCCCATTCTTTCCTTATACCTCTCTTCTCTTTTCGTTTTCAGTCAGGTACGTCCTGTGTTTACCCACTTCGATTTCAATATCCAACCTTCAAAGTCCAATATGTGAACAGTAAACTGTTTTTGTTTATTGATTTATTATGTTGTTTTGTATCTCGTTACTCTATACACGTTTTTTGTTGAAATTTTGTATTTTGATGTATTTTAAATGTTCATTTTTACTCTAATATTTTCACAATTCGGCATCATTACTGCCGCGATGAGAATATAATAAAACCATTGAATTGAATTGAATTGAATTCAGCCAATGGCTGTTCTTCTGCAAGTCCGTGCATACGTAAAAATACATACAAAGTATAACACATAAGGAATATCACATAGAAAATAACAAAAGAAATACATGCAAATCATCATATACATATAAATAAACATTAAGAGTAAAAGCAAATCAACATAAAATAACATAAGATAACATGAGATTTCATGTTAAAACCCGACTTAGACTGGACTTGCGGTATAAGTCTAATTAAGTTTTTTTTAAATCAGATTTAATTTAGACTAGAGTTTAAATTAAACCGAAGTTCAGAATACGGGCCTAAGTATAGGACACGTATGTAGGCCCCACATGTATTTCGAGCATGTATACCTGGGGAGCGTTTCATGAAAGGACTTGTCAGATATTTTATCCGACAAATTTGCTCTCAGCCAATCAGATGCAAGGATTTCAGTAGCTTATAACAGTTGTCGGATAAAATATCCGACAACTTCCTTTCATGAAACGCTCCCCAGGTATGATAGGCACCAAAGTGATTATTTTATGCTGCTAAGGAAATACACTGTAGCCTATTCCCTAAGTTTTCAACGGTGCTCATCTAACCTCCTTCCATCAGGCATTACTATTACCTTGAAAAAAAAAACTTGTATTCAGACAATTGTGTTATGTTTTATACTGATCATACCTTTTACAAAGTAACAACAATTTAAAAAAAAAAACCGTTGACCTCAAACTTCTAAGATTTTGATTGTAATCAGATGTATAGATCAAATTACATGTTTATCATATGTTTGTATGGTGTTGAATTATGTGGTATTTCTGAAATTTCAATATTTCCTTGATATGGTAACGGTCCTAGAGGTCACACCCACCATCAACAGTATAGCAAAAAGGCAGATTCTGATAGCGAAGGGTCCTAGCTATCAGAAAAAGAACATAATTCAATATCGTGTACTATGTGCAGACGCTAGTTTTATGTTTTTTTTTTTTTTATTAATTTGCTACAGATTGCTTGTTCACGAATATCAACTTTTTAACATATCGTTTCCATAGCAACGCCCGTTTTTTTTTATGACCGTGACTTCAGTTGACTCAATTATTATTAATTGCAATAAATGGGCAACTTGAAATCCTATTAGTCAGATGCTTACCATTTGTTTTCATGTAGTTGAGAAACAAATATGGTGTATTCTAAAATTTGAGTATTCATTTGTTATCCCACTCCAGACAAAGAAATACACAAGAGGTTATAAATGCGGTTTTCCGTGATTTAATCATTTGTTCGAAAAGCATGTCCAAAAGAGATATTAATTCACATATGACAAAAAATATGAGCTTTCGTGAAGCAAAGCTGAAATTTATATATTCTTGAAAAGGTATTCAAACATCAAAACATAACGTAATACATGCAATCAATATGTGAAGACCTCCTGAGATATACGAGCCCATGCTCTTTCTAATTGTGCCAATCTCCTCGATTTCATAAAAGACAATCCATCCACATTTCATGGCAAAGACACCAGTTTGTCATGTTGGCCAAAATGTGGGAGTTCACAAAATCCATCCGCTAAGCTACCGAGCAAAGATTCCCGTTTGCTACATTGGCTTAAGCGGGCAATAATCTAGAAATAATTAGCGTTCAGAGCCCCACCAACGGCTTACTGAACTAACGGTGAAACAGAGGGCTACCATGTATACTCGCTCCGACACCGAATTCACTGGTGGCCTCATCAGAATCGGGTTACGAGCGAAGCCCCGTTCACATGTTCACTTGAGGAATGGCATACATACAATAATTGACATTAGGTCCAAAATAAGTAAAATCTCACTATCTCAGGAAGCCTATAGTTATTGAACAATACTTTACTTTCAAAAGGTAAAGGTAATGAATCATAATGTGATGTGGCCGAGCTCCAGCAAGGGCGAAAACACCCGCCTAAGTCACCTGTATACAAACAATTAACCTAAACAAAAGAGTGCCGAAAAGCGGTGAAAGGGTCGGGGGAAATTACCTTGCGGCTCACTTTTATTGTGCAGCCAGGCTTAAGGCCCGGAGCTCGCATGCAAGTTAAATGAACAATGGTACTATATAACATAATTTTTAAAAAAAATAATTGTCAGAGGAACTAAAAGTATAACTCTGATTTCGAAAATAATAGATGCTCTTCGGACAAAATCAAGAACGAGAATGATCATTCGAGATACCTTTACATGCAAAATTTACCCTGTCAGCGCAATGCTCTCCACTTCAGACGCCGCCAGGGGCCACGCTTATAAATCCGCAAGGTAAAACACCTGTTACATGCGCTTATTAGTGACATGGTCAAGCATTGTGACCTTGTCTGGAGTTGAGATAACCACTCGTTTAACCCACTGCGTGCTTTAAGAGGTATTACCATTGTAACGGCCATAGAGGTCACAGGCTGTCAGCGCAATGCTCTCCACTTCAGACGCCGCCAGGGGCCACGCTTATAAATCCGCAAGGTAAAACACCTGTTACATGCGCTTATTAGTGACATGGTCAAGCATTGTGACCTTGTCTGGAGTTGAGATAACCACTCGTTTAACCCACTGCGTGCTTTAAGAGGTATTACCATTGTAACGGCCATAGAGGTCACAGGCAGAGTCTAATAGCTGAGGTTCCTAGCTAACAGAATTGAGATGCTTACAATATGTTTTTTTTTTTTTAGTTTTTGAATTAGAAACATATCAAATTTTCTAAAATTCCAATATTTTTATATGTTACCATGGTAACGGCCCTAGTGGTCACACCCATCTCTGACTTTATGGCAGATAAGCAGATTTGACCCCGTTCTCATTACAAGGGATAGAGCGATCTAGCGCGCGCTAGATCGCGCCACCTCTATGGTGAGAACGCGGCGACGTCGTTCCGGCGCGATCCAGGGCGATCCACAGCGATCCCAAACCGGACCACCTCTGGGGGGTGGTCTACGAGAGATAGCGCGATCTAGCGCGCGCTAGATCGATCTCTCTTTTGTAGTGAGAACAGGAAGATGCGAAGTACGCCGGAAGTACGCCGTGACCCACGAAGTGTTTACAATGTAAGGATACAGCTCGCATAGAGCGCACAGTATACAGTCGGTATAGATCGCTAGCGTTAAGCCGAATCGAATTATGCGCGAAAACGTTGACCCCATTACGTCAGATGTCATGGCAACAAGAACCCTGAAAAAGAGAAGTGCGACGATAGATCGCGCTACCCTCTGCAGGTGTGAACCCGCGGCGTGCCAGCAGCGTGCCAGTGGACCGCCCTGGCGCGATCCACGATGGAGCGATCCACTTTCCAAGGGCGTAAGCTGGGGGGGGGGGGGGGTGCACTGGGTGCACGTGCACCCCCCCCCCCCCCCGCGGAGGCATAGGAGTTCCGCCCCTGAAAAAAAAAAAAAAAAATTCCTCCTTTCAACAGCTTCAAAAACAAGGGGGCATATGACCCGAAACATTCTGTAAAACAATTAGTAGTCTTGATTTCTGCCCCAAACCTTATACTAAAAGTCAGGCCATCCATAGAGGTCGGCCAAATCCATTCTCATGACGACAGTACCGCGAGACTTATAGTTAATTAAAACCCTTTCGCACCTATAACACCCGAAACTGACGCCCGAAACAGAGATTACTTAAACGCCCCGGAACCTGGGTGGGGGGGGGGGGGGGGGGGGGGTCACTCGCGGACTGAAGTGGTACCCATGCTAGTCTAAGCACCTCAAAACTGGACCCAAAAGGAAGTAATTCTTGGTGTCAAATTCTACCTCTAAAAGGATATTGTAAAATATACCCTTAAAAGGCATAAATGGCGTAGGAAAATGTACCAACAAATGTCGAAGAACGCCTATTTCTCAAAAAACGTCGAATGTAATAGATTTGATTTGATTCGATTTGAATTTATTTAGACAGTATAAAAAATGTCTAGTGAAGACAAAATATGTTCAAGTAAACACATACAGGTCTGCTTTCCGGACAGAAATACAATAACATTAACAACATCATAAGCACATTTTGCAGAATCAATATAGGATCAAGTTATAAAATACTAATACACACCAGCTATGATTGCCAGAAAAACGTACATTGTAACATTTCAAGCACAGAGTTGCATGGTGATATATATGCAATGATAGGTTTTTGTAAAATTAAAGGCCAAGTCCACACCAATATCAAGTTGATTTCAATAAATAGAGTCAAATTAAACAAGCATAATGCTGAAAATTTCATCAAAATCGGATGTAAAATAAGAAAGGTTTGACATTTTAAAGTTTCGCCTATTTTCACAAAACAGTTATATGCATAACACGGTGGATATGCAAATGAGATAGCTGATGGTGTCACACACTCACTATTTCTTTTGTATTTTATTATATGAATTATAGAATATTTCAATTTTTGCAGATTTGACAATAAGGTAGCTCTTCCTTGAATCACAATATGTTACAAGAATGACAATTCCACAAGTTCAGTGAGGAATCAATTTTTGTTTCACATCATAATGAGGAAAAAAATGAAATATTTCACATTTCATATGATAAAATACAAAAGAAATAGTGAGTGGATGACGTCATCGGTTTCCTCATTTGCATACCGACCAGGATGTGCATATAACTGTTTTGTGAAATTAAGCGAAACTTTAAAATTTCGTAACTTTCTTATTTTACATCCGATTTTGATGAAATTTTCAGCATTATGCTTGTTTAATTTTACTCTACTTTTTCAAATCAACTTGATATTAGTGTGGACTTGGCCTTTAACTCTGCAGGTTGAGGTGGTTTTTAACACTTTTTTGAAACAAGCCAAGAGTTTTCATGTTGACTATACTTTTAGGGAGTTTGTTCCAGTCGTTTGTAGTTCTCGGATAGAATGAGTTCATATAATAATAATCTGTTCTTGCTGTTCTGGGTACATGCATCTTTAAGTTATGATGATCTGTTCTTCCAATTCTGTTCGCAGGTTTGCACAAGTTATTACGTCCTATATCTGTGATGTCATTAACAAGCTTATAACACTAAAAAAATAAGTTGGAGGTACTTTCGTCTACTCTCTAATGTATTCATACTAAATTCTTGTAACAAAGTGTTGTAACTACATGTACTACTCCAGTCTTTGTTCAACTTTCTTACGTATAACGTTTTTTTTAAATCTTTACAATCAGTTGGCTACCGCTTTGTTTCTGTATGGATCACATGCTGTGCAACAATAATCCAAACATGAGCGTAGATTCTGTAAAGGGTTTTTAAAACTGGTTTTGGTCAGTCAACGCAGTCCCTCCGTATTATGTACCAAAAAGGTCTATTGCACTTTACATGTAATTCGGTACAATGATCATTCCAATTTTAAGTGTTATTTATCACAAGACCCAAGTATTTCTCAGTTGATGTACTTTGTAACCCTTGACCATTATTAGTATATTTAAAACTAACATTATGAACCTTCCTAGGCATCATAATCTTGGATTTAGATATGTTGTAATCAAGGAGGCAATGTGGCCTGACAGAATTCAGCATAAGCTGAGATTAAATCGACATTTAAATTAAAATAAAACCAGCCATCTTCAAGAGTAAATGTTTTTACTGGAAATAGTTTTGACTTGTTGAATGATATTTTGCTGATTAAATGATTACTGACATCAGGTAAGCAATCATTTGATTAACAAAGCAGCTTATAGGCTAGGTACCAAATCACAAGCTTTATAATTTTCTGAACAATACTTAAACACCTACATAACCTACACTGTATCGTCCAGGAAAAGCTTGCTTGTGATGTGATATCTATTCTAATTTTCTAAACTTTAGTTCCACCTCCCCAAGATGTGCACCTCCCCATGCCCAAACCAGCCTACGCCCTTGCTTTCCAATCTCGTAATGAGAACGGGGTCTCCTAGCTAACAGGAAAAGCATCATGGCCTGGGGTTTAATGGGGGAGGGACTTTTGTCCGTTCTTTGGCCCATAGACCCCGTTCTCATTACAAGGGATAGAGCGATCTAGCGCGCGCTAGATCGCGCCACCTCTATAATGAGAACGCGGCGACGTCGTTCCGGCGCGATCGAGGGCGATCCACAGCGATCCCAAACCGGACCACCTCTGGTAATACCACCATTAGGAGAATTGCCATACAGCCACACAGTAATTGTACCTATGTACATGTACTGTGTGTTTTCCATCCAAAATGCGCGTCCTGTGAAAAGACATTAATTCATTTGAAATCACATAAAATGACTTTTCTATTATCAAATTTATTCATTTCTTTTCTATATGTGCGAGGACTATGTATCTTATATGTTTGATAACGAAAATGTTTAAATGGATAGATTAATGGTGTGAACAAAAACTTTGAATTATAGGTAGTTTTTACACCACCAGCATTTTGAGTAAATCACACTTTTGTGTGTCATTATGCCATACATAATGTGTGTGAAATTAAACTTTCAACATTAATTATTTACTACTTCGAACTCATGATAAAAAGGTAATATTAATTTTGCCAAAAAATTAGAAATCATTATTTTCGACTTCCTTTCAAATTTTGAGCCAAAAATGACAATTTTAATTTTAAATAATGCGCGTGGCATCCACCCACACGTTATTCCTGACCATTTTTGTGATTGTTTTAGCATAGATGCCTTGCATTACCCCCAAAATGCTGTGGATTTTTTTTTTCTACAGCACTTTTTTGATGTTTGGCTGGTCTACTATATATGCCTTTACTACTATACATCAATATAAAACACGGTAAAAAGCGATAAATATTTATCAGTCTAAATGTCTCATAGGCAGTAAAAAGGAGGAAGAAAATAGGAGAGGACAACGAAATTGAAAATACAAGTACAAAGCAGAAGAGAAGTGGTATGAAATGTCGAGGAATGTTATGCAAATGACAGTTACGAAATAAACTTCGATAATATCAATACCCAGCGTGCCTATCATTTGCGACTCGTTTTGAAAAATCATTGTCTGAAGAGATATCGGCCGAGCTGTCCTGAGAATTGCCCTCGGAATTACCACCACTCTCCTCGCCATCTAATCATCCACTGTTTCCTTGAGTAGTGGCAAAGAGTATATACGAAGAGTGCTCAGTCCCGAAATAAAGCACACGTACATATTGAGGTACATGTCGATCGGCCCAGAGGGAAAGGTTATAGCCTCTTTTTCAAGACGTTTGTATTTTTTATTTTCTTTATTTTTTCTTCTTTTTATGTACATCGCTTTTGGTAAAGCCGTGACAGGGTATAATCTTGATATTGTCCCTTCCAATACAAACTTATGTCCCAAAACAGAATAGGAATCAACTCTAACTGCATCAGGGAGGAGAGGGAGAGAGTTGGGAGGGGGAGCTAGGAGAGATGTTTGTATTTTTGTAAAAGTTATTTGCTGTGAAATTTCTATTAATATTTATATGATGGGGGGGGGGGGGGGGCGGGGTTCAAACATGTTCCCTGATATTAAGCTCTATATAAGCAAACACTGCGATATCTGACGGGAATGTCGAAAAAAGTATTAAAAAAAAAAAAAAAAAAAAAATCTTTATTTTTCTTAATCAGAGTATTTCATTTAAAGGCCAAGTCGATGTATTTCGACTAAGCAATTGTTGCAGAGCAATGATATTGTTGCATATTCATTTTCTTCGACGGAGCTAATGTAGCGGAGGAATTGTAGCTCGATCGGAGCAAATGTCGACGGAGCAATTGTCGGAGGAGCAATTGTCACATATATTCATTTTTATTGACGGAGCAGTTGTCGCGGAGCAAATGTCATATTTTTAGGAGCATTTGTCGCAGGAGCAATTGTCGCCGGAGCAAATGTCATACATCCGTGACATCATCGGTTCACTCATTTGCATACCGCCCATGTTATGCATATCACTGTTTCATGAAATAATGCAAAACTTCAAAATGCCGTAACTTTCTTATTTTACATCCGATTTCAGTGAAATTTTCACAGTTATGCTTGTTTAATTTTACTCTATTTATTCAAATCAACTTGATGTTAGTGTGGACTTGGCCTTTAATATCATGATTTATGCAAATTATAGACCTATAATGTAAATTTATAGATCTAGGCCTTATTCTGTTTAAATTCAAAAGACAGAAAGGGATTTATTAAAATGAGACTGCATGCGAGCAATTCCTTATATAAATATAAAGATTGATTAAGAGTGGTCTATCCAAGATTCTCTTAAGGGGGGGGGGGGAGGGGAGGGGGCGAACAAAAAAATCATCAGATGCCTTCGATTCTGAATTTTCGGACAAGCAAGGAAAAAAAAAGTTATCACATTTTTCAGGTTCCTTCTGTGGCGGGGGGGGGGGGGCACACATTTCCTTTCACTCGATGTGTAATTAAGATACGTCAGATTTGGTTTTGACTGGCGCGCAGGGGCACGTGCATTTCTGGATACGCCATCAATAAAAATTACTGAAAGTGAGACAGGCGTAGAAAACGGTAAAGGGGCTCGTTCCGAAGTCCTCATCAGCGCAACGGGGCCTAATGGATACCAATTATATGAAAAGGGAAAAAACGGCCTCCTTATTTTTGAATTAAAAATCAACTATTATATAGTAACCTTCTAACAATAGCAGCTGATGATATAATTTATTCATTACCAGTCCTATTCTGTCTTCGTAGGCATATCCCATTCCTCCCCCCCCCCCCCGCTCTCTGTCTCTCTGTCCCTTCCCTTCCCCTCTCACAGGCTTTCATTTTCTCATTATTCTCTTTTTCTCTCTTATAACCGATCTGTAAAAATGACTCCAATAGAAATGAGGACAACATAATGATCTCTTATTGTTGTTGTTTTTTTTTTCTTCAAAAATAAAAAATAAAAAATATATCCACCAACACTATGTAATGCCATTCTTCACATCCATGACACAGTAGGAATTACATTCGCTTGAACTACAAACTACATGCATACTCTTTCATAAAATGTAAATAAAACCGGAGGCACCTGTTATGTATTGGCATCTCATAGCCAAGGATTGTAACACTTGGCACTTCATAGTAACATAATAAAGCATGCTACACACATGATGTGAAACTGATCACTCGTGTCCATCTGAATATGTTACATGGTAGTACGGATTTCGGCCCATAGCCGACATTATGGTGGAAGTGTGTTCTACAGGAGAATAAAGAGACATTTGTGATTCCACACAGTCAGGAAAAGGGACAAGAAACTGCCAATGGAATGTGACAATTAGTGAAACTTTACTGTGATCTGCCTTGTGATTCATGCTGGAGAGCCCACTGCAGTGCAGCAAACCACACAGGCATACACACAGCTGTACATGTAAGTACACACCGAGTGACTCTATACACGTGCACAGTGAAAGTTGTGTGTGTGAGCTTGAGTTGACACAGTTGCATGGGAGAGGACAGCTACAAGATGGCTTCTGGAAGTGATAAGCCCTCCATGAGCTGGTCAGCATCAGACTTGCTGAAAGAGTGGCGCAGGTTCAAACAGCATTGTGAATTCACATTTAAGGGTCCCCTTGCTGCAAAGTCAGAGGTAGAGAAGGTGAATTATCTCATGACATATATTGGGGATAAAGGCAGAGAGATCTACCAGACCTTTGAATGGCAGCCTGCTAGACAAGATGCTAGTGGACAGCAAATTCCAGCAGAAGATGAAACACTGCAAGGGGTGTACAACGAATATGAAGCATATGTCAAGCCAAAACGCAACCAAATCAGAGCCACGGTGAATTTTAACCGACGGAAGCAAGAAGAAGGTGAGAAGTTTGACAACTTTGTGACCGATTTGAAAATCCTCATAAAGGATTGTGACTATCAAGAAGAGGATAGAATGTTGCGAGATGCAATAGTTCTGCGGTCTCTGCACCCCAGTGTTCGAGAAAAATGCCTGGAAGAAGGTGATGCCCTAACACTACAAAAGGCCATTCAAATTGGGCAAAACTTCGAGTTAGCGCAAGACTCGCTCAAGATCATCAAACAGGGAGAAGTTCATGCTATCCGAAAGCACCAAAAAGGGCAACAGAAGAAGAAAGTGGGCCAAAAGTTCAAACAGAAAAGTTATCGCCCAGCTGGCCAAGAGAGAAGTGCATCCAGAAAGGACAAATGTAACAGGTGTGGGCGTAATGCTGATCATGAGAAATGTCCTGCTATAGGGCAGACTTGCAATGTCTGCAAGAGAAAAAACCACTTCGCTGCTGTTTGCCGCATGAAGAGTGCTCACAGCGTACAGCAGAGTCAGGATGCTCAGGGCGGTGACCAGTCAGGATCTGATGAATTTGCATATGAAATTGGGGCAGTCCACCAAATTAATGGGGATAAGGACGAGTGGTACGAAACTGTCAACATCATGGGCAAAGAAGTCGAGGCCCAGATCGACATAGGTGCAGCACAATCCATAATGCCCAGCCATATCTTCAAGGCACTGCAATGCAGAGACAAACTGCAAAAGAGCCTAATTAAATTTGCATCCTACACCGAACATGAACTGAAAGTGGAAGGATCGGCAATTCTTACAACAGGGTACAAAGATGCATGCATCGAGGTAAAGTACTATGTAGTAGATGCAGCATCAAAACCAGTCCTCCTATCAGGCGAAGCAAGCACCAAACTCAAGTTAATTAGACGGCTTCACAGCATCGACGAGTACCCAGAACTCCAGAGTATGACCTGGTGTCTTCCAGGGACATATTCCTTGAAGATTGATCCAACTGTGAAGCCAGTCGTTCATGCACCAAGAAGACAGCCGAAGGCGCTTTTAGACAAAATAGTTGCCAAGCTGAAAGACATGGAAAATGATGGCCACATCACAAGAGTTACAGAGCCCACCGACTGGGTCAACTCAGTGGTAACAGTTGTAAAGGGAGACAAGGTGAGGATCTGTTTAGATCCTAAGGACCTAAATCGAGCAATTAGAAGGGAGCACTACAAGATTCCCACTGTGGAAGAAGTAGTAGCTGACATGCCAGGAGCACAGGTGTTTTCGGTCCTCGATGCTAAATCAGGATTTCTGCAAATAAAGATTGACTACGAGTCAAGTCTGCTGACAACTTTCAACACCCCAGTCGGCAGATACCGATGGCTCCGCCTACCCTTCGGTATCAAGAGTGCTCCTGAGCTGTTCCAACGCATAATGGATGAGATGCTCTGTGACATAGAGGGAGCCAGAGCAGTGATGGATGACATCCTCATCGCTGGTAAAGATCTAAAATCACACAATGAGGTCCTGGAGAAAGTTGTGGCAAAAGCAACTGAATGTAACCTGAAGCTCAACTTCAACAAATGCCAAATTCGCCAGTCTCAAGTGAAGTATGTGGGACACCTTGTTACCGACAAGGGTCTCGCTCCTGACCCAGACAAGGTCAAGGCTGTTGCTGAGATGCCAAGACCAGAGAGCAAGGAAGAAGTCAAGAGGTTCCTAGGATTTCTTCAATACTTGTCGAAGTTCATTGACAAGTTGAGTGAAGTAGATGAGCCTCTGAGGCAGCTGACAAAGAAAGATGTCGCATTCCACTGGGGTCAGAGAGAGGAAAAGAGTTTCCAACAGCTCAAGAAACTCTGTACCAAAGCACCAGTCCTCGCCTATTATGATGGGAATAAGGAACTGACCATACAATGTGATGCCAGCAGCTATGCTCTGGGTGGTGTCCTACTACAAGAGGGGCAGCCCATCGCATACACATCCAGGGCGATGACTCCTACTGAGATGCGGTATGCACAGATAGAGAAAGAGAAGCTCGCTATACTTCACAGCTGCAAGAAGTTCCATCCCTACATATTTGGGAGGAAAATCATCGTGCACTCAGATCACAAGCCATTGCAGTCCATATTCAACAAACCCCTCCTGTCTGCACCCATGAGACTGCAGTCAATGATGATGAGACTCTACGCATACGACCTAGAAGTGAAATACTTACCTGGAAAGGACCTGGTAATAGGAGACACGCTCAGCAGAGCGAACTTTCAAGAAGTAGAGGAAGACATGCCTACCCTCTTGGTCAACATGGTTGATCACATCGCAGTGGCACCAGCGAGATATGCCGAGTTCCAGAAGTGCACTGCAAATGAGCTGAACGAACTGCATGCTATGATCCTAAAAGGGTGGCCAGACACCAAGACAGAGACTCCACACTCTATCCGAGAATACTGGAGCATCCGGGATGAGCTCTCAGTCATTGACGGTATCATCTATAAAGGGATGCGGATAGTTGTGCCACCAAGTTTGAGAAGCTGCATGCTGGCCCAAATACACGGTTCTCACCTCGGGATAGTCAAATGTAAGAAGAGAGCACGTGAAGCACCATACTGGCCATGCATGAACCATCACATCGAGAGACTAGTGCTAGACTGTGCAGAGTGTAACACCTACCAAAACAGGCAACCCGCAGAGCTACTCAAGCCGACAAAGTTGCCTGATCTTCCATGGACTGAAGTTGGCTCTGACCTGTTTGAGTGGGAAGGCAGCACATACCTCTTGATAGTGGACTACTTCTCAAAGCTCATTGAAGTTGACAGGATGGCGTCGACCAGCAGCACTGCCTTAATTGACCGCCTGAAGAAGCAATTCGCCAGGCACGGGATTTCCCTGAAGCTTAGAAGTGACAACGGCCCACAGTACAGCTCCCAAGAGTTCAAAGAGTTCTGTACAGGCTACAGCATTGAACATGTGACGTCATCGCCTCGCTACCCTCAAGCAAATGGTGAGGCTGAGCGAGCCGTACAGACTGTGAAACGAATGTGGAGGAAGTGTGCCGACAAACAGCTGGCCCTCCTTGATTACCGGACAACTCCACTGGCCAACTGTGACATGTCACCAGCTCAGCTACTCATGGGCAGGAGACCCCGCAACCTTCTGCCCACTAGCAAAGATCTACTTAAACCTAAAGTAGTCAACATGAAGGCTGTAAAGGAGAGCTTCGAGTATATGAAAGCAAATGCTGAGATGTATTACAACTCCAAAGCTGGAAAGGATCTACCACTCAGTTGAAACTCAGACTTACAGTAAGTCCAATCTTTTGTATTCAATTTGTTTTGATATTACAAAGCCATATTTTTTTTATCTTGATGAAAAAGGGAGATGTTATGTATTGGCATCTCATAGCCAAGGATTGTAACACTTGGCACTTCATAGTAACATAATAAAGCATGCTACACACATGATGTGAAACTGATCACTCATCTGAATATGTTACAGCACCTGTAGTTTAATTGGCAGCCCACGAGGCTAGCAATGTCGCTATTAACCCTCAGAAAACTTGTACAAAGGCCCACCTCACAAGATTGACGTGACATCCTCATGGACTGTCAGTGTCAGTCTCATGGGCCATCGCTCTCCATAATATATAGGGTTCAGAAGCCCCCCCCCCCTCCACCCGACCCCCCCCCCCCCCCCCCCTCTCCGACGACATTGTCGGTCTTTCGGGGCTGTCTTTCTGAAGCCAAACTAAACGACGATCAGCAAGCAAAAAACTTTGATGAGCCACTTTTAGGAGAACACATTTGGCAACATAGTTCCATCGGCAACGCCACCACCTCCATCGGGATCACAGTGGGATAGACCCTAGCCTAGCTAGGGCTTGAGCCACTTTGTCGGTCGCTATTCAGCTCAGCTATTCTGCTTTCATGATCCAGGGAGTTACATTTCCCTGCATGATCTAACGTCAGTCATTTGGCTATACGTAATTCTGTGATAGAACATTGACTATATGAATTTGTAATATTTCCCACTGAAATTTGCCTCTGGTCCATTAGAAATATAATAGTGAACTCACTGAACTGGAATTTAGTTAGAGTTTCTTGGTACCGGCTTGCCTTCGGGCGGACGTCTGCTAGCGCAAGATCTCACTGGATGTCGTCGATCTCACGTTATCGACACTACACGCCCACATTACGTCGTCAATAACAACAAACGGTTTCACGTGTTATATGACAAATTATTTTTTTTTGTCAAAAGCATGCATAGTCCTTGAGATTTATGCGGGGTCTATTGGACTCATCGAGCCTTAATTATACCTTTTCAGAGCTTTGAAATTTATGAAAATCACATTTTCCATAATTTCAAATAAATACTAGGGGAATTAAAATCATTTCAAAATCCCTGTTTTTATGTGTTAACCTATGGCAGCTGAAAGCCCAAAAGCATGCATGGTCCCTGGGATATATGTGGGGCCTTTTCAATTTTTGAGCCTTCACTAAGCTTTTTCAAAGCCTCAAATTACATTTTTTATATTATCAAATAGGAATTATAATCATCCTAAAATTCCTTGTTTTCGCGTGTAAACCTATCGCAAGCGAGACTTTTTTGGGGTCAAAAACATGCATAATCCCTAGGATTTATGCGGGGTCTATTCGACTAGTTAAGTGTCCCCCACTTTTTCAAGTACCCCCAAAGTGCCCCTTTTTATTCATAAAAAGAGCCCTTTTCATAGCTGATAGTGTCCCTTTTTCTTTCTGATAAGTGCCCTTTTGCACCTCTGATAAGTGCCACTTTTTCTTCATATAAGTGCTCCTTTTTCTAATTAGTGTCCTTTCACCTTCTGAATATGAAGTGCCCCTTTTAAGCTCAGATAAGTGCCCCTTTTAAAATCTGACATTTGCTCCTGTTTTTTCTGATTAGTGCCCATTTTGCTTTCTATAATAGTGCAATTTTCCTTTTGAAAAGTACCCTTTTTTTTACCTCTGAGAAGTGCCCCTTTTTAATTCCCCCTTTTACTTTTGATCAGTGCCCCCTTTCCTTTCTAATAGTATGATTTCTCCTTCTGATAAGTGCCCCGTTTGTCTTCTGATAGGTACCCATTTTGACCTTTATATTCCAAAGTCGCTAACAAAATGTGCCCTAAACATGCTAAAGTCCACAAAAGAGCCATATACCTAGCTCCAAAGAATAGTAATAGATTTGCCTACTGATATCAGCACAATGTGAGGCAGTGGAGAAGGGTGCAGAAGGGGCACAATGCCCTAAATTAAAGGAACTGAGGACATTTTTTTTCTGAAGCTCGCTCCCATTTGCAATTAATCTTCTTATCATATTAGGAAAATCACATCAGGTATGTGGACATTATGGGTTTAACCTTTAAGTACTGTCCATTCTTCTATTTATGATGAGATTGTGCTTAAAAAACCACATCAAGTTTGATTATTTTCTCAAATGAAATCTGATCGGTCGTAATGAGACCTCATAAATGCATTGAAATTAGGCCTATTGCCGAGACAATGATAAGAAAAACAACAGAGTAAACGTATGGAAATAATCATGATAATGATAAATGATATAAAATTGCCCTAAAATTGTTTGCTCGCTCGCTTGCAAATGAGTAATCAGTCTATTACACACAACTGCGAAGTAGTTTTTTCTCTAGAACCATTAGTCTGGGAGCCTGTCCCAAAATAGTCACACCATTTTACTTATGAGATTTGACCCCATAAAGTTATTGAGACCATCCATGTCGTTCACAAAAAGCTTGTCAGCCCGAAAGAAGCCGCCGGGTTTGGACCCCTGAGCCCCCCCCCCCCCCCCCAAAAAAGGGCCCCAGGTCGGGTCGATTTCAATCCATCTAACATATGCGCCAAACTTAGTCAGAAGGAAGGTGTATGACTATACATTACCAAAACACAAAAACTGACAAAATTTTCCTTCGGGATGGGTTGTCAGACGGCCCCTAAAAATTGGGGAAATTTTTTCCCCTTCAGGCCCATGGACCAAATTTTGTCAGAAGGAAGAGGTATGGGTGTACATTACAAAAACATAAAAAATGACAAAAATTTCCATCGGAAAGGGGGTGTAACATGCCCCTGAAAAAACACCAAAGTGCCCCTAAACCAAGCTTTGTTGCACAAAATGCTCTGGGTGTAAATTTGACCTGAACTGAATCAGACACTTTGGAGTTATTAAGGTTGTATTGCCAAGAAATTGTTTTTCTCTAGATCCAGAGCATTTTGGGCAGCAAAGCTTGGTTTAGGGGCACTTTGGTGGGGTTTTTCTTTCAGGGACGTGTTACACCCCCTTCCCAATGGAAATTTTTGTCATTTTTAAATATATATGTTATTTACACCCATACCTCTTCCTTTTAACAAAATTTGGTCCATGGGCCTTAAGGGAAAAATTTCCCCCAATTTTTAGGGGCCATCTGACAACCCATCCCGAAGGAAAATTTTGTCAGTTTTTGTATTTTGGTAATGTATAGTCATAGTGTCATACAACTTCTTTCTGACAAAGTTTGGCGCATATGTTAGATGGGGTGAAATCGACCCGACTTGGGGGCCCTTTTGGGGGGCTCTGGGGGCCAAACCCGGCGGGTCCGCTCGGGTTGACAAGCTTTTTGTGAATGACATGGATAGTCTAAATAATTTAAGGGGTCAAATCTCAAACGTAAAAAGGGATGACTATTTCGGGACAGGCTTCTGGCCTAGATGTTAAGATAGAAACAATAATGTGTCGAAAATGATCCTCGCTAGTGTATTGATAAGAATGTAGGGGTATAGGCTACTAATGTTTCAATATGTGATTTTTCCGCCTTGTTTTCACCATGTGTATGTGCCCTTTCCTACAAAGTGCCCCTTTTTGTTAGTGCCCCCCCCCCCACTTTGAAAGACGCTCCGCTACCCCTGAGACACATCTAGAGATACAGATGAAGGGAAGGGGAAATAAGATAAAGAGACAAAGAGACAGATAAGTAGAGAGAGGGGGAGAGGAAGGAAAAAAAATAATGAGAAACAGACAAGGAGACAGATACAAAAAAAAAAAAAAAAAAAAAGAGAGAGAGGGAGGGGACGGGGGCGGGCGGGCAAATAAAGACTTGATACAACATAAAACAAGATACATGGTGTCTAATAAACTTTACCTTCTATTCTATTTTACCAACACAACATATAAGAACGGATAAGCAGTTATATTTCTAAGCTAAAACTAATTTAGTTTCTTTGTTTTAAAAAAGAAATGTACATGTAGTTCTGGTACAAGTGATACAGGAAGCATATATAAATTTTGTAGCGGCTTGGCTAAAGTTCGCCCCTATCAATATACCTAAAAATTTGACGAGACGACACTATTCTTTCGTTACCCTTTGTCTCATTTTCTAGGGAACTGGATGAAGAATTCCCGAAATGTTAAAAACAATTCATATATTTAGCCCTGACTAATACTTTGACTTCCTTATATGTACAGAATGTGCAGTCAAATACAATCATTGATTTTTACCTCGGATAGATTTCAATTTGTATTCGTCACGTGGAACTCGTATCCGGAAAGTGAACCTGTAGTTGTATTGACCTTCCTTCAGTTGTTATGGCTTTAATATTTGAATATTTCTAGAATAGAATAAATCATCTGTATATTTTTTATTGCAACTTTCTATAATTGTACCTACATGATATTTTACTAAAAGTGAGAAATCACGAATCAAATATTAAATCCCTTAAAGAAATGTTGGCGAACTTTGGACATACTCTAACACTTTCCATAGCATGCGAATGAAATTGAAAATGAAAATATATGTTAAAGGCAGAATAAATTTCCAAAGTAATACATCAGTAAAAGTGGCTCGAAAAACAATAGCTGAATATTTCTCTGTACTATTCTTTTAAAAAATAAAAGATAATGCATGATAATATTTCGAAAAGAAAGGCTGGAGAAGCTATGATATCTAAAGCCATTATGATATTAAGCATAGGGACCATGCAGGATAGGTAGTGGAGGGGGCACATCTGAACTTGCACTGCAAGCTCGTGGATTTTAATTTATGATTTTTTTTTTCTATGTTATTTTGATGTAGTTATTATTATGTTCATATAATCATTTATTTACGGGACCCCGAGGAAGAACAGGTTAGCTATGTTAGTTAATCTGAAGTGGGTCATCCCTCGATCTTAATTTACTTTCTTTTGTATTGTATGTTAATATCAATGTTATATTTATACTGTTATATAATTTCATGTTTATATTTTTAATCTGTATCATTTTTACGATCGTGAACAAAAGCCAAACCAAACCAAACCATAAACATAATTATAACTTATCATTTTTACTAACTAAACATTTTTTCTTACTTCTGAGTGAAGGAAACTTTGAATAACAATAATATACGGTACTGATAAAATATGATGTAATATGTATATATTGGCTAAATACATGTAACCAACATGCAGGTTACACAGAGATGGAATTTTATATAAGGGTTTGGTGAACGTCCAACTCCACGTCTACCGGATCTGGAATGATTTAATCACTTTTTTCTGTTGGTTATAGCCCTTTCATTCGTCTATACCCAAACCCTTCCAAACTAAAATAATAAACAGAATCTAGTACTGTTTCGAAGAAATTATGATGTTCCGGGCATGTCTTCGGGTGGAATATCTGAAATACACAAGATTGGAACAAATACTTTTCCAATCCTTGATTTCTGAATGACTCCTAAATTAGACTAGATTAGGATAAATCAATAAAACTCTACGCCCCTTTGAATATTATGAAGAAAGCATGGTAGGCTATCCAAAGAAGTCACTGGCCCAGGGGAAGGCGACGATAGCGTGATCCTTGTCTGGAATCGTAGTAACCATGGTAACGTAGATAATTAGCAGGGATGTGTTCACCGAGAAAGACCTGGGTAGACTTGGAGTGACTGCGGTTCTTGCATTTCGCATCTTGCATCCTGGCAGATTGTATTATTGATAAACACATCTGGAAACTATACAATGAAAACGATAATGAAACATTAGTGCAAGGATTTGTTTCATCCACAATCACACAAACACAAAAATATCTTAGAGCTTTGGGCACCAAGATAGACCGAACACAGTCGACTGTCCATTTTTCATCCTGAGAGATTGTAATAGTTTCAAACGCATCCAGTTACTTAAAAAAAAGGTGATTGAAATAAGTGCACGGATTTCATTCACAGTCACACACAAAGATTTAATGAATCTTTTTTTTCACAGAAAATTTCAGAAAATTTCAAAAATAAAAAGAAGAGATGAGGTACTTCTACGGAAGAAGAATCAAAGTTTTTGCAATTTCATACAATGGCGTTCAGATGACGTCACGCGGTAGTATCATTTCTGAGAATACCAGGCGTATGGTAATTCTATATCTCTGCCAAATTTAGAAAATCCATATTTTCTTCACTTTTGAAAAGAAAAATTAGTGAAATGCTCAGTAAGTTCAGAAATTCAATATACACCAATCGTTGTAAAGCAGTAGAAAATGAAAGGGAATACAAATGATTAGCTTATGACGTCGAATGGGTGTTGAAACAAAACAAACAAAACAATATTCAACATTTCGCTTTGAAAGAAAAAGTTGAGTTCTGGGAAAAACAGAAATTAGAGCTTTCTTTTTATTCCCTTGTGGAAGAATATTTGGAAGAACAATGTCCTATGAAAAGTATTGTGCTTGAAATGCTCTCATTTCCAAATATGAATCGGGGGAGTTTAGAACTTTGGTTCATATAATGATACGCATGTACGTGACTGTCCAATGTATTTTATTGATTCAGTTGACTTTTTTATAATTTTAAAACACAGAGATATCAGATATCTTAAAACACACAACAAGCATAAATGTTCCTTTTCCGAACTTTGTAAAGAAGTCGGAGAAAAAGAATGTGAACATCTAATGCCATTCGGATCACGCATTGACATCGAAGAAGAACATGTTGTTGCAGAACAAACCGCCACAATTCACAATACAACGATAATGAAACAGTGTGATCAGCGTTAAAAATGGAATTATGCTAGGGAGCAGCGCAAAATTCTGCTAAATCCAAAAAAGAAAAAGACCTCCCCCCCCCCCCAAAAAAAGAGAAGGTTTTAAGCATTTTGGGGGTGTATTTATTCAAAAAATCTCTGACAAGCAACAACAACAAAAAAAAAAAAGAAAAAGAAAAAAAAGCTAGATGCTAAAGCGGTCAAAATTCTGCCAGAAAGTAGAATTCTGCTAACTCTGGCAACGTTGCAATGAAATCAACTTTATCGTACATCGCCAAGAATAAGAAAACTGTATTTTATACTCAGTAAATGATAAAAAGCAGTGGCGTATCTAGGGGGGGGGGTGGCAGGTGCCCTGGGCGACACTTGATGGGGGCGCAAAGAACGCAAAAGAGAGAAGGAAATAGGGAGGAAAGAAAGAAAGAAAGTATGATCCTTAAAGATTATGCGCCCCGCATCCAATACTTAAATTAGTGTTTTAAAGATGTTCGAAATTTTCTCAAGCTCGGTAGCCTTGCTTCTTCGCATATGTTTTTTTAATTTCGGGCCCCCAATATAGGATTTAGTGCATACATAGCGTTTTTAAAGGGTTGAAAATTCGAAGATTTTTAACTCTCTTTCCTTTGCTCAATGACATAAACATTCATCAGGATCTCGTTAAATTTTCAGCCGCAATAAAGCAGCATTTTCGTATGTATTTCGAGGTTTTAGTAAATTTTGCGCCCCCGAATATAGGAAGAAGTTAATAGAACAGCGTTTTTCAATAAATATTCAAAAAATGAAACAGTAACGCTCAATTGCTGTGCTCTCTTGCGACTTTGTTCTACTGGTGAAATGCATAAGAAATTGCGTCTTTCAGGGGTGAAAATGCAAAAACAAACACAAAAAAATCTACCGCTCGGTCGCTTTGCTCCTTCGCTTTTATATATTCATCAAACTTTGGCTGCCAGTCCCGAGTCCCCAGAAAGCGCTTCAAAAACCATTCTTACGTTGTAATGCATGCATTTAAAACAGGAAATATATGGCTTTTTAGTTTTGAGCTGATAAGTTTAGGGGAGGGCGCAATTTTCCTGTTTGCTCCCGGCGCCACAATCCCTAGATACGCCACTGATAAAGAGTGAATGATTGTTGTAGGTGAAAATATTGACACAACTGACTCGGCTTACAACAGAGAATCGACCCGTTACACATTAAATACTGTATTATAATCAGCATATATCATATGTGTATATATAAAGTGCCTTCACATCTAGAAATGATTTTGATAAAATATGAATGCATAGCAGGCCGGAAGGAGAATTTTTACCTTGCAGGCAGCGGGTATCCTTCCCCAAAAGCACGTTGAGAAAGCAATGAAGGAAAATAAATGATTAAAACCGAATTGAGAGGGCGTGGGCGTTTTTTTTTCTCTTCGGAACATGCTTTCTTCAACGTCGCTCCGTTTTCGAAAGGGCTGGGTTTTTCTTGGATTCAATTTGGTGAAAGGAAAAACACTCAACAATTTGAGTGGATTCAGGATACTCACCCGACACAGTAACCGTAAACGAACATGATCTCTGGTTCGAGGAACTGTCTGTGGCTGTTACTGTGACTGGCGTTGGACCCAGAGGAAAGACCGATCCTGGACCCAGAGGTTCGTAGGTCAATGTTGGTGAAGGGTCAGTGTTGTCTGTGACATCAACCGTGAAGAATACAGTGAAGATGTCGGAGCTGAAGTCGGCAGGGCACGTGATGTTAGGACCCTTATCTAACGAAAGATAATTGCACACGATCGATATATCATTGTAGACATTGACTTGATAATGAAGAAGCATTTTCAATGCTTACATCATTGAAGAGTAAGTAGGTCGATTTATATTTCGTTTGGAGTAGCCATATTTAGGATATATCAGTTTTGGTAAAGGGTCAGCATTGTCAGTAGCAACAACAGGGAAGGATGCAGTGGGGTATTTGTGGAAAAGTCAACAAGGCACGTGAAATTAGGATTCTGATTGTCTAAAATAATGAAAAATATTTGAACGCATGTGACAGATCACGAAGTAACTGAGAAGATCTACTAACCTCCAATCAAACTGTGGCGATCTTTTTGGTGAATCCCCATGATCACAACAATGAGATAGATACCTCATGCAGCCAGTATGGGAAAACTGACAAATAAACAGTTCATTTTTGTGGCAGGATAATATCGTTAGACAAGAAATCTGGGGGCTACTTAAAGTGAATAAAACTTAGTTGATGAATTGAATCAAGGCTCTTTTAAAGCGTACGGTGAAGTCACACTTTCGCGAAAAAGCTAGTCGTTAGCGCCACATGGTAAGTTCAATTAAAAACGGATAAAAGAACATGTAAGGCGAAGCATATCCTGATATTACAAAACTAAAGCATTACACTACACATAAGGGTCGATTTGAGAATAACAAAACTTAACAAAATAAAAAGTGGCATAAATAGATTAAGTTATTGTTAATCACTTAATCATACGTACTTATTCAGATAAACCGAAGAGAGTAAAAATATATTTTAATATGAAAGTCAGTTTTTAGCAAGAGAGAGAGAGAGAGAGAGAGAAAAGTGTAACTACGAAGATTTTAAAAAAAGTTGAGTAAAAAGTCGATATGAAATAATACAGTGAAGCAAATAATGCAGTGATCCAAATAATTGATATGCTTATGATACATTCCCCTATAAAACAATAGAGGTAGTCATGTTTAAATAATAAATGTAGATATGTCTCTATATGTGCCTAAGAAAGTATAAATTTTCTTTAACTTCAGTTCTTCCAAAACGTATAAGCCTACTCCATCGCCTCTTTTAGCAGTTCCATTGTTTGTAACAAAAGTAAAGCCGTTAAATGTAAAAAAGGAGACAGTGTCGTTGAGCCTTGTTTCACAGATTCCTATGACTGAGTATTTTGGTTTTAGCTTCTTCATAAAAATATCAAGACGATCAAAATATTTGTGGAGACTTCTAATGTTGAAATGTAGGAGTATTGGGTCATTGTTAGGGCTTGAGTTTATGAATTTCTTTTCAGTTAAATAATCCGATGAAAAAGAATCTGTTGAAGCGTCTTCTTAATCAAAATCAAAGCGTAACTCAGGTGTTACGAAAGTGAGTGTAACTTCATCAGTATGGATATTTTCAGCACCTGCATGATTCAGCAAGGAGTTGGTAGTCAAGCTGTTATCAAGGGACTGAAGAAAGGGTGTATCATTTACATGCACGGAGTGTGCATTACATTGGGTACTACACATAAGATATATATATATATATATATATATATATATATATATATATATATATACAGTGAAACCTGTCTATAAAAACCGCTCAAGGGAGACAAGAAAAGTGGTCTTTATGAGCAGGTGGTCTTTATGGACAGGTTCCTTTAATACATGTTTCAATGAGAAACACTTTTCAAGGGAAACAAAAATTGTGGTCTTTTTAGACAGGTGGTCTTTCTATACAGGTGGTCGCTAAAGCAGGTTTGACTGTATATAGATATATATATATATATATATATATATATATATATATATATATATAAATATATATATATACATTTTGAGTCAGGTTCAAAAAGTGGTATTTGGGTGAAGGCCCACAGCTTGGTGGACAAACGATTTACATACTATGTAGTGATAGACATGATAATCAACATTAGATACGCAATGCATATACAAGTGTTTGCCAGTATCGTAAATAAATCAGAACATTCACGATTGTCTGAGGCAATATTGCTGATTTGCCATGGCGCACGGGTAGTGTAATAATACGTGGTAATAAATATACAAGGTAAAATAAGGTTGATGAGTGTAGCTCGTCCGAAAAGCAATTTAAGCACTGAAGCTCAAACTGTGAATAGCAAAAAACCAGAGGAGCAAACATACATGTGGAGATACATTGAGAAAGGGATATAAGTAATCATGGTATTAAACAGGACCACACGTACATTGGCATGGGCACATTGATTTGAAATAAACTGTAAGAAATTGGAGTAATGCCGCTTCCTATATCATATTGTCATATCTAAAAACTGTTTTATGCATGAATGACAATCTTGGTAAAGTATCTGTTACTATTGGCAAAAAGACTCATCAATAGAACTGATTTTAATACACAATGTATCATATGGGAAATGGCTTAACCCTTTCGAGACAATTGACCACATTTTGTGGTTTGGCTCAATAACTTTTGATTCAGAGCTCTAAAAAATATACCAGATGCACGAGTAGAAAGAGCAAAAATTTCTGCACACACTATATCCATTTTTGTTGCATGATCATATTGCGTTTGATGCCAGAAATTTCAAAAACGAAAATAAGCTTTAAAATCCTTAAATTGGCAACACATTGAGGGGTTCAAAATCATTATTTTCTATCAAAATTTGCATTTTTAAAAACTTTTCGACAAAATTCCTGACCATGTATATTGTTTTCAAAGACATTACAGCTTATTAGAACCATGTAGCACTAAAAGAAAAATATTATTGTTGCCAATTTGAAGAACAAAATGTGATCAATTTAGCGCTTAAATAATTCCTGTCCTGAAAGGGTTAATAGTTTTTAATTCTAGAGAGTCGGTAAAGTGCTGAATGTTAATCGTTGGAAACATCGTACACAATGAACGGATCGAGGTTGATAAAAAAGAAGCTTGCTCAGTGGAAGACATTCATTAATACGTTACCTTGTGTGCAGTGAAAAAAAGTGCGTTTATTATTGAGTCAACAATATGCAAAAAGGATAAAAATAGCTTATACTATAGGTTTTCCCGGCCAATTTCGCAACTTTGTCAGTCCAATTCATTTTACGCGCATTCAATTTAAACGATTTTCGTCATGCCGTGCTATTCGACAGTTCAAATTCATGATCTGTGCATTCGAATTCATCTCGGAAGCATTCAAATTCGCGCGATCACTCAACAAACCCGTTCATGCATTCGAATTCATTTAGGAACATCCAGTTTAGCGTGTTGAGCATTCAATTTTACAAATTCCGCCCAACATGATTATTTACGATATTTTTCTATGGTCTCGTATTATATGTTTGACATTATATTTGCCATTCAAGATAGGGACCACACGTTTTTGTTTATGGCGAATCATTATCCCATCGTTTGAGCGAATAACGGTCTATTCATGTTTTGTCGTGTGGTCGTGGATGTATAAATGTATATAAAAACATAAAAGAAATGCAGTTCGCAAGAAAGAACTTACAAAAATAATTATTTTCATTGTAATTCTGGATACCCTAAATTTTTGAAGACATTTTAGAAGACAAGAAGACAAATGAAAGCTCTTTATTTGATCCATGAGATGATAAAAAAAAAAATCACGCAAAACCGTTATAACGCAAACCCGTAATAAATTGACGTCAAAATAGTTAATCGATTACCAGGAGATCACTCTCCGCGCTCCACTTTGCAAGAGACTTTGCACGCAAACCCTATGTGAATGGAGGAGGCATGAACGATTCCAAGATGCGTTCTCAATCTTTGAATTCACGGGGACGGCTTTAACAGCAAAGGGACGGCTGCAAAATACGACACTTTTAAAGAAAAAATTATATTTAATCAATCTATCATCGCCGAATTTTTTCCCCCATGCCGTTTTGCTATAAATCAATCAAAATTATAATTCATCTTTTGCAAGCAGCTGAAAAGAACGCCTGATAGATGTAATGACAGTCGTTGTTTGTCCAATATCCACGTGTGTATGATGGCCAACACGGCTGGCGTGGAGCAGTACTATATAGTATTTCTTTGGTTTTTCTTCTCTTTATCTTCATTCTTTTCTGATGAATTTCTTTGTCTTTCTTCTCTCTTGTCTTCTTTTTCTTATGTATTCCTTTGTTTTTCCTCTATCTTTCTTTTTTATTATGTATTTCTTTGTTTATCTTCTCTCTGTCTTTTTTCTTAATGTATTTCTTTATTTTTCTTCTCTCTGTCTTCTTTTAATTTCTTTATGTATTTCTTTGTTTTTCTTCTGTCTTCTTTTTTCTTTTTTCCTTCTCTCTGTCTTCTTTTTTCCTAATGTATTTCTTTGTCTTTGTTTTTCTTCTCTCTTCTTTTTCCCTTATGTATTTCGTTGTTTTTCTTCCCTCTGTCTTCCTTTTTCCTTATGTATTACTTTGTTTTTATTCTCCATATCTTCTTTTTATTTCTTTATGTACTTCTTTGTTTCTCTTCTCTCTGTCTTCCTTTTTTACTTATGTATTTCTTTGTTTTTCTTCTCTCTTTCTTCCATTTTCCTTATGTATTTCTTTGTTTTTCTTCGCTCTTCTTTTTTTCTTATGTATTCTTTTGTTTTTCTTCTCTCTGTCTTCCTTCTTTCCTTATGTATTTTCTTGTCCTTCTTCTCTTTGTTTTTCTTCTGTCTTCTTTTTTTCCTTCTCTCTGTCTTCTTTTTTCCTAATGTATTTCTTTGTCTTTGTTTTTCTTCTCTCTTCTTTTTCCCTTATGTATTTCGTTGTTTTTCTTCCCTCTGTCTTTCTTTTTCCTTATGTATTTCTTTGTTTTTATTCTTTATATGTTCTTTTTATTTCTTTATGCATTCCTTTGGTTTTCTTCTCTCTGTCCTTCTTTTCCTCATGTATTTCTTTGTTTTTCTTCTCTCTGTCTTCCTTTTTTCCTGATGTATTTCTTTGTCTGTCTTCTCTCTGTCTTCCTTTTCAGTATGCACCACACTTGCGTAGTATACCTGCGAACGACTAATAAGAGACTAGGAAAATCACTGGACCGTACGACCCTGCTGTGCGGGGCTTACGTAACAATCAGCAAATATAACGCTAAACCGTTAAAACGCTTTCGCGTCAATTTACTACACTGTTTAGGGGGAATTATAAACAAAACAGGGGGTTAATAACTTGAGTGTTAAATTGAATGAACATGTTCCGAATTTGACTGCCTATTTGCTAATTTGAAAGCCCGAGATGTCCTTTCGAGAGTTGAATGATTCTTACGTACCTGCTAATTTGAATGCACGGAAATGAACTTGAATGATACAAAAGCGAAATCCCTTGCTCGAAACGCTAAACTGAATGACTTAAATACACTTTTGAATAACAGAATATGCGGTAAACGATGTTTTTGCTAAATTGAATGAGCGTTTTATTAAACTGACTGAAAAAAGTGTGAAAACCTATAATACAACAATAAATAGTTGTATATTATCATAGTGAAGTATTTTCATGATATTGGTAGGAACCAATATTAAATATTTTTCTACAACTTATGCTATTCTAGATTTGTATTCATTTTAACTCATCGTCATCTAGGTTACCCTGAATTACTCAAATTTTTAGATATTTTAAACAATTTCCGAATTTCTCGTGCTCCAAAAGCTTCTTTCTGCTCTTCCAAGTAATAGCTGCAGTAGGGTACAAATATTAAACATTGCATGCGTACTGATTCTGTAAAGATAATATGTTATAATGGTGAATTAGTATTTATAATTTCGAATCCATGAACATAGTATGCATATTTTAACGAAGTCATTACCACATTGCTGGAGGGGGGGGGGGCGGGATTAATGAACTCCCCGATGTCTTAATAAAATAGATAAGTAGAAATGAAATCGGGGGGGGGGGGGCTAGTTTGCGCATCGATGAGCGAAGGCCCCGTGACGAGAAGAAGAAATAATAGTTGGCAAAGGCAATGACGAAACTCAGTGACCATTTTTGGAAAGTGATTATCCACACTACCGATAGTGGTGTTTATGACATGAGTCATTACTTCTTTTTAATATATTATTTATATGTTTAAATGAGACATAAATAATCATTACTTCAAAAAGAAAGACAAGTATACACACCCTGCCCCCTTTCTTTTAGAACTGAAAGCCTTTTCTTTTTTCTTTTCTTTTTTCTTTTTTTGCTTGTCAGAGAATTTTGGAGGAAAACTGGACCCCATAAAAATTTAGTAACCCCCCCCCAAAAGCGACTTTTGGAGGGCTGACCCCCCCCCCCCCCAAAAAAAAGAAATCTTGGAAGGCTGGCGAAAAAAATTCTCACTACAACCCCCCCCCCCCCCCCCCCCTCACTCAGCGACTGGCGAGAAGAAAAAAAAAATCTCCCTCCAAGCAGCCAAGCGGTTTCCGCTCATCATTTCCTCGGAAGTTTTGCCCCTCTTGACGCCAAGGTCCAGTTACGCCACTGCTGGAGACTGATCATGTACAAATTTACACGTTTTCAAGGTTAGACCTAGCCTGCTCAGCAGGACGAACAGAATGCAGGCAGACTAATTAGGCAGACTAATTAAATGATTGAACATGCATATCACTATCAACTCCATAATTTGTATTCATGGTAGAGCATTCAACAGTTCTAAAGACTGATGATGTGCAAAGAAAAAGAAAACTTACATGACGTATTAAATAACCATATAACTGCTTGAATAAACGTTTTCAGCGTTAGACCTAACTTGCTCAGCAGGACAAACATATTGCAAGTAGACTAATCAGAACATGTATATTATTTCCATCATTTGTATTCATGCATGCCTGGCCAAACGTGTGTGTGTGTGTGTGTGTGTTTGTGGGTGCAATTGGGTCTTTACAGATCCATCAGATATGATTAATAAGTACGTCTGGGGACCGACCTTTAACGTCACCACCCGAAAGATCGGCGTTACTCAGTTTCGAACCGGGGTGTTTCAGAGTCGGTTTATCGGGGCTGAGACAAAGACCCTAAATGGCGTATTGCACGAAGTCTAATTTGCACCCCTATACGGCGTCACATCAGAAAAAAAAATACCCTAAATGGCGTCAACAGGGTCATCACGCCACCCCAAAATACCCTAAGTGGCGTATGAATTATTCTGATATCAAGTACAATACCCTTAATGGTGTTTGAAATAAATACCCCCTATTAAGCAGGAAAACAACAAAATAACGCTTTTCGAGTACAAACAGATGAATAGTGATATCATACTTAATTTGTATGCAAACAATCCAAATCACCAATCGGTGTTATTCATATCAACAAAATACACGTGATCACGAGACCACTACTCCATTTCCATAAACACAGTCTGATGCAACGTATAAGGGAATGTTATGTTTCGATTTCGCATGAATCATTACTTGTGAGTCGATCTTCACTGATGAAATTAAAATGGTAGGAAGTAAAATGAGGATTAAAGGTCCCCTGCAACCCAAATGCAAGTTGATACCTGTTGATGTACAGGGATGCATACAAATTAAATTTTGTTATTCAAACATCTAAATATGATTCATTAATTTTTAAAATATTTTTTGAAATCATTTTCTCAAACATACTGAGTATTAGTAGTAGTAGTAGTAGTAGTAGTAGTAGTAGTAGTAGTAGTAAGAGTTGTAGTATTTATATTAGTAATAGTAACTATTTTTTACAACTGTTTTACAACTGTTGTAAAACATTTTTGTATGTACTTGTTCATTTATGTTCTTCTCTCTTTTCTCTCTTCTTTCCATTCTTTTACTTTCTATGCGCTTAGAAACATGGTATTAAGGGCTTTATAAATGTTATATATTATTATTATTATTATTATTAAAGCTCCACCCTAAAAAAATGCCCCAGATCTCATTCCTGCAATGACATCATCTGTCAATCATTAGTGAGCTAAGGAGAAACAGTGGTATGTAGGGCCATTCTTAGTCACGTATGTGACCAAAATACAGGGAATTGTGCTATGTGAGCCGTATAATTTTGATAACCTTCCAGGTGTGTTGGGTTTTTTTTCCTGTATATACAGCAAATACAGACATAGGTACATGGATTAAATAACAAAAAAAAAGGTCAATGATAACACCTGTCCTACTTCAGAGGTGAAAAATTTCAGGTGACCTCGCAAGGAAGCGGGTTATTTTTTAAACTCACATTTCATTTTTAAATCTCTCTGAATTTTCCAAAGCTTCACTGTTCATATTTATGGTAGGTATATTTCATGGTACTATTTCCTAGAAAAAAGCATTAATTCTGTTGAAAGTTGCATATGATATTTTTATGTAATTTTTTTGTATGATGTATGATGTATGATGTATGATGTATGGACACGTGTGTGACAGAATTATTAGGTCAAGAAACTCAACAATAATAGACGAAAAAGATTGTACACATGACTTGCCCATTTGCACTCACGTCACGTGTGTGACAAAGTTAGTTGGGCAGTATTTAAAGAACGAGAATCACATTTGGAATAATATTTGGTGAGATGGAGAACACATACAATTTAGCTTATGACAGGAAAAATATACATTATCCAAATTGTATTTTTCAAAGAGCATGAACTTTTCGTGTTTTGGGGTCACGTGTGTGACATTAGAATTACTTAATTATGTATGTTAATTATTACATTATACACAGACAATTTTTTTCCTTCAACTTAATTACTTGCAAAAGGACCTAGGAAGTGTGTGATTTCACTACACAGTGGCAACAACTATTAAATCTCATACAGAGAGATGACTATTATTTACTTTTTAAAAAAAATCAAATTTATGCCAATGTAATTGTATGCAAATTAGCATAATTGTGTCTTCAATTAAAAAAAAAGAAATGATCCTTGTAAATACATTAATCTTCAAGAATAAAAGCATATATTTGCTATAATTATATATTTTTCTGCATTATTTTTCACGAAAGTCATCTCCAATATCGTTTCTATGCGAACAACGGTAATTCCGATCAGTATTGCAATTAAAGTGTACCAATCACCTGAAAAAATAATTTGTGTACAGCTATAGTATAAAATCAACCTCAAAGAACTTTTTCTGGTATTATATGTTATATAAATGAAGAATCTTCTGGAAGGAAGTTATTTTCCAGTTTTCTTTATGTATTTATGAACATAGAAATTTCTAGAAGACAAATCATTATTCAGATGTAAAAAAGTCAGTGTACTCTGTAACAGTGAAAGAATCATTAATTACAGATTAAATAATGCACATCCAGTAGAGGAAGAACATTCTAGATCATTACATTATGTGTGATGTAGTGTATGATAGTAACAATGTAATTTCTTGTTGTGACCTGTTTACCTGACCATTGCATGAACTTCTTAGTAATAGTGTATTACATTGCAATGAGTCTATAAATAGATCATTGGAATCCCCTTCTTTTGTTTGTTACAACTAGAAGTATGTGGAACTTACAAGAAAGTTCCAAACCTTCATGAATGTTGTAGTAGAAGGTAGAAAATTCTAATTAAGGGTTGAGATTGTATATAAGCTGGGAGCTTTCACAGAAATTTCAGAATTTATATCCTGACTACATCGTGGAGCATATATTGCGTAAATTCTCAGTTATCACCATCTGATACTGATGATATTGATATCAACCTGTGGAGATCGTCTTGGACCTCATCTTGGACTTAATCTTGGACATCATTCTTGACATCGTATTGGACATCGCAGTCGATATCGTTATTGACATCGTGGTCGACATCGATGACTTCCTGAATTATCTTGGACATTCTTCCGCTAGATCTTCTGGAATCTTCTTTTACCAGTTGGACACCATACCATTTGGATTAACTATTGGGATTTATTATTGTGGATTATTCTACACTTCAAGAACACTCTGGACTCATAACCTTGCATTTATTTTCTGTGGATTAGGAGTTTCCCCCAGCTAAGAAATTGTAAGTCTTTGCTAAATTAAGTACATGTACTAAATGTAATATCTGTAATTTGTTTTTATATATATGTCACACTGAATTTTTTTGTATAAGTATTTTAATTAAAACAAAAATCATCTAAAGTTAATATCTTTTGTTCGGTTCTTATCTTTTGAGGATTTTGGATCGTAACATGTATAGGTCAACAGGTAATGAGTATGAAGGAAATAAAGGATAACATGAAAATGCTCGCGCGGAACCGAACTCAGAGTTTGGTTCCGCGCGAGCCTTTACCTTGTCGTAATCTACTCACGAGTCGCTTTTACGCTTATAGAAAATTGCAATATATCTTTATAGAATTAATATTTGAAGCCGATATTTTGAATATAGTATAGCGACATGAAACCTCTAACCTACAGAGCAAAATCATCTTTGGTGATTGCATGGTACCCTTTAAGAGTATTTTCTAAAAAAAAATAAAGAAATAAAAAAATGAAAATCAGAAATCAGCATTCTAAAAATAGCTGGAAAGTAACTTATAAAATACATTTTAAAAGTCGGAAACAACTCCCATAGTTTTAGTCCTGACATTATCTTTCTAAAAGTGCATGATTCCAAAAATCCTCACAAATAATCCCATATTTGACCATTTTACAACGGACTAACAATTGCAGAGCTTCAATTGAGATAGAATCAGCGTTGATGAAAAATTGCATGAACGCTGTCCCGCTGAAACCGTGTTTTAAAGCGTCGTTTTGATTTGTGATTCATGTTTTTGATTCTAGCTCCAAAATTTACATCAACGGACCCTTAGTTACAGACTCACTGGAACTGAACGATCAGGTAAGTTGCAGAATTGGGAGGGGAGGTCGGGGGGGGGGGGGGAATTGTCATATCGCGGACTTACGCAGTAAATTAGATCTTTTTGGATCTAGCATTAAAACTGTTTTTATGTCCGGAAATCTCATTTAAAAGCATAATTAAGCCTACGGTAACACTAACATAATTAATTCACTGGCTGGCTGGATGGCGTTTCTACTGGATCGGTGCCCGGCTGCGTCCGTCGCACAGTGGGCCAGGTGTCAGCAAAAGTGCGCCAAAATAGGGATTTGGTCAATGAAACAATATCAATTTTTTTCACGTTCTAAGCAAAGATTACAACGTGTAGAACACCTCTGAGCAGTACTTCTTCTTGGAATTAATTTTAAGTGGGTCATTTTTATTCAAAAAGACCCGAAATTTTGATTATTTGTTATGCATTGTGTAAAATGCAATACTGCGTTTTATTAAAGGTTTTTGCCAAACGGGTTGTTTAATGCACTTCAAATTTAACATGCTTATTCCAGAATAGTTATTTTAAATAATGATAGAGTTTACAGACAAACTCTTATTCCTCTCGAAAGCAATTTTGGATGAAACACAAAATATTGGGCTGAAAATAGCTTCTTTTTTTTTCAAGCGCAAAGATGGTCAACATTTCCGTCGATTTCCGCGCTGAAAATATCATGATCGCCTTTCTTATAGTTCATGCTTTACACTGCTACCAAATTTGCCTGCTTCTTTTTGCAACTTTTTGAGTAAGAACCCATTTTCCACCGCATGTTCGCCTCTTTTTTCGCCTAAATCTTCCATGCGATAGAAGCGCGCACTGTGTTCGTGAAAATGCGCAGGCAAAGCACACACAACAAAGAATAAAAGTTCAATATGCTTTTTGACATTAGTACCGAAAGAAGCTTTTAATAATAGTCTTCTGGCCCGTTTTAGATGATGGGACATGTCAGAAAACAGCTAATATCCCACATATGGATTGCATTTTAATCTTTAGTCCAGTCTTCAGTGGTAGAACACTCGTCGGTCAAGAAGAGATTCCCAAGTTTCCTCAATGAAGTTCGGAAACAAAACAGTAGAAGGAATCATAACAGAAAACGAAAACTGAGATAGAAAAATAAGATATAGAGAGAGATGGAGAAGGAGTGAGAGAGAGAGAAAAAAAAACAAAGAAAGAAAGAGAGGAAGAGAGAATGAGAAGAGAAGGGGCGACGGAGCGTCATGTTCATCACAATCTGTGGATAGGATTTAAATGTTTACATCAAGCGGGTGAAATGACTACCACTACTGCCTAAATTGATCTGGTTTCTACTTTCAAACATCGCAGTTTCATTTTGATGCCAAAGATGTTCAGTGGTGTTCAGTATTCTAAGGGGTGCTCAACTTTTTGCACTTTTTATATCCCGAGAAAATTGTTTTAATGTGTTATATTCTTCTTTTAAGGTAAAACTTATCCTGTTGTTATTAATATCCTTTAAGAGTAGATGTAGTTCATGTTCGTGCAATATGAATAGAATAGGCTTCTGTTATGATGTAGGGTAAGGTGAAGATCTGATATTAAGTTCCGCTGTCCGTAAATGCTCCTATTTTGTATAAATAAACAATATTGCTTGCTTCCAAGCCAGAATTCTTTTAAGGAGCTACACTTGTCAAACAATGTGAAGTTTCTCTTCTTTGAAAAATGCGCTGGGCTGTACAATTTTTTTTTTTACTTCAATGAATGAAGTCCAAAAGGCAAGATTACGCTCGCCTTTTGAGTGCATTAATTATTTTTATTTATCTACACGTATCCCATCCATGTATCTATCTGTAGGCCTATTCATTTATCTATTCATACACGCACCCCTCTATCTGTCTATTTATCTATCTACCTATTCCTCTATTTGTATATCTTTATATATATATATATATATATATATTATATTTATATATATATATATATATATATATATAAGCATGTTTCTTATTTGTAATTTCTTTTTAATTAGTGTATAGACCTACATGTACATTTTCCCTCTACTATTCGATTTTTTTTCTTCAAGGCTTTGGAACTGTTTAGTTAGGACATATAGACCCATTGTTGAGAGGGCGCGATCAATGACTGTCATGTAGTTTAAAATTCATACCGGTTGTTTATAATTTATAGAATTTTGAAACCATTGGAGAAAGTATAATTTGTATCATAATTTGTCCAACACCAAAACCAAGCTCTCAAAATGTTCTCTATCTTTTTTTTTAAAACAGACCCAACATTCTGAGTAATTCACAAGGGCTTCAGTGAACATTTCAAGGCGAAGGCTTTTCGAAATAATTCACTCTTCTCACAATATAAACAATAGGGCAAAAGGACTTAGAATATGCATGGACTTTATCAGTCAGTATTATGATTTTGATAACTCGATAGTACCTACAGAATTACTTTTTAGTGATACAGGTACGTTTCTCTTTCGCAAAGTTATCAATGCTACAGAGGGCGCTCTTTCATTTTTTAAAAACTTTAATAACTAATAACTAATAACTAAATTTAATAACTCATTTTTTAGTTAGCTGAATATAATTATTTTATTAGTATATGCATTATCAATGTTTACTTTCAAGTAATGACATCATACATTGCAGTACATTGCAAATTTCTCATTATTTCAAATATTTTCCAGTAGGGCGCCCCATTTAAGTCTCTCTTATGTACCATATTGCCTGAGCTTTAAGTTAACACCTTTTTCACTTTCTGATATACAAGCTTAGAGATCGCATAATCAATTTTCTGAAGTAGGAAAATCATTGTAATACGAGAAATGTGTTATTTTCCATTGAATTTTGGTAGCCAATCAGAAATCGGTATTTTAATGACGTCATAGGTATTTTAAAATATTTTAATTGGATTCTACGGGTCTGAAAACCCATAGACACATCATTTAAATTTAAATTTTAGGTAAAACTCAGTGAATATGAATTTTGGCGCAGTTTGGAGCCATTCTGGCCCACTGTGCGTCGTGGGTATACGCTACGGCATCTGCCTGTATGTTAACCTGAGCCTGAAGCGGAGGCTGAGGCTTTGCGTCTCAAAGTAGACTAATAAGGTGTAACTTAACTGACCAGAATCGACTTTAATAAGATATAGACCTCTTAGCCTAACGTTAAATCTAACGTTAGAATCAGTGTTTCTGTACAGTTAGGCCAAGTAAAATCGATTCCTGTTTAGGCCAAGTAAAAGTGATTCCTAACTGAGTTTCTCGTCCGGATTTTTGTAAATTGAGGAGGGGAGGGGGGGGGGGGGGTTCCATGTTATTTGATATAAAAGAGCTGTTGGCTCAATTACAACACAAATTTTTTTATTGTAATGGTACGGGGGCATTAAGTCATTACAATACAGTGGGGTGATGAAGAAACGAAAACAGAAGACCCTCGGAAACCAGAAAATAAAGTTGAAGTCCAGATTTTATTATGTGATTTAAAAAAAAAATGAATTAGTTGCTTCAACTAAAATCGCCCCAACTGGCTTGGCTTTCGAATTATGTGGTAAAGTATACAAATAATAGTTCTTCGGAGGCTGGGTGAAGGGCAGAACAATATGTGACCAAATCAAACAGCTAACTAAAAATATGACGAACGAAAAAGTGGTCCTGAGCCACCCTTCGACGTCTCCTTAAAATAATATTCTCAATAGGGAGTTTTCGTTCAGCAACGTACGCGGAATTTGAGGACGGAGATTATCAATTCTCCCTATCGCATATAGCCGATATCAGCCGATATCAGCCGATATCAGCTCCCGATGCCGATATCGGGGACAACGATGTTGGCACATATATTTCCGGTTCCAGTCTATAGCTATAGCGAGCATACACTGATATTTCCTTGCTTTTTTTCGTGTGTGATTGTTCTGCTGAAAACACGTTTTGCATCGTCGGCTCAACATCTTCACAGAAGAATCCCATTTAAATATCAACTGTATAAAATCACGATTATTTTCTAGATTAGGAACAAAAGGGAGTTTTTGCTAGGCTGACCACGTCTTCTAACACATTGTCAATGACGCCCCGGCCGGACCCGGAAGCTCATTTGCCAGCAATCTCATGCCCAAAAATTAGAGCGCCGCATGCGTTCGGATTCGGAGAGCTATATGCGATACGGAGAATTGCACATGACAAAGGACGCCTAGGCATTCTTTGTCGAAAATGAAAGAACCGGAAAGGAAATACCGTGCTAGATCAAGAGCGCACAATAAATTGCAAATGCATCGTTCGCTCTGAATCTAGGACCAAACTACCGTTCCGGTTCTTCAATTTTCCACAAAGACTTTGACGGGCGTCCTTTGTCATGTGCAATTGTTAATCTCCGTCCTAGAATCCCGCGTACGTTGCTGAACGAAAACTCCCTATTACCAATTCAATACATAAACCCAGCAAGCCTCCATCTCTAAAAGCCCCAACAAGCCCGTACAAGCTTTTTTTAGGTGGGGGTTCGCACCTTAAGTAGGGAGATATATGCGCACATAATATATATCTCCCTTGCGGCCGGGGTCCAGGGCCCGGTTAATGGCCCTGGAGGCTCAGGGGTTTTAAATGCTCTCTGTGCAATCTCTGCCTTATTTCAGAGTATTTTACCCCAAATTTCTGACCAACACATCACAAAAAATGGAGACCGGCTCACATATGACTGTAGTTCATCACTTTATTGGATATGAAATTTGAACAAAGGAAAAGAATATACTAGTTACTATTACTATATTACTTATAGAGTCTACCGTAACTAACAGCCAGGGGCGTCGCTAGAACATTTTTTTAGAACATTTTGAATGGAGGGGGGGGGGGGATTCCCGGGGGGGGGGGGCACTCAGTACATAGTGTGCAGTGGGTATGTGCCGCAGAGAAGGCCCCCATTTTTACACTCAAATTTCCGTTCCAAAGCATACCATTCTTTTCTTGTTGAGAAAAAGAAGAGAGAAAACCGTTCCAAAGCACCAATTCTTTTTTCTTTTTTTTTTCATTCCTTCGTTTTGGCCGTTCTGGCCCGCCCCGGCCCGTTTCGAAGAATAGGGAGCTTACGAAACGGGACGGGAAAGCAACAGGACGGGGGAGAGTTAACCGACTGTGATGGTCCTCGCACTCTCACCGTCTTGTTTTCCAATCAAGTTACGAACAAGTGGACGGCGACGCGCACTGCAGTGTTCGGCTTCCCGTCCCCACTTTAGAGCGGACGCTATTTCGCCCGAGAACCGTCTTGAAATCAAACAGGACGGAGAGATCCTCCGAGTCGCGCATGCGAACATCGATTTTCGCTCGACTTCCCGTCTTCAAAGGCTCCCGTCCTGAAATCGTAAGCTCGCTAATATCAATTTTGGTGAAAGTTGAAAACGAGTTTCATTTCAGGTGCTTAATTCCTCCGGGCTTTCCCCATTGCTTCCAATCCGGTTAGGCTTGTCATGACACACAGCGTATTTAGCTAATGGGAGCTTGTGGGAACCAGTTCCGTAGCATCATAATTATTTATATTAGTCAGGTCAGTGAACAAAATTTTGTGAACAGAATTTACAAAAGCGCAATTTTTGCCTGTGAGTCATATGTATTAAAAGCGTCAATTTTGGAAAGGGTGCCACGAAATTGGTGACTGGAACCCTATTTAAAATGTTAATTTATGCAAATTTTATGCAAAAAACACAAATTCATTTGTATGTCTTGAAATATACTAACTAGTTCATTAAATGTGTTATATCCAGGTGAGTCTGATGCAATCAAATGCAGTTGCAGTGTTAATTGCTTCATTATATTAATTTTTCTTGAGCTATATGTTAATTTATGCTAATTATACATAAAATAAACGAAATAGATATGAAGAGGCTTCAAAGTTGTGGCAATGAGATTAGATCGGTCAGTTAGAATAAAATATCATCAATAATTTCAATAATATTATATTTATTCATCTTAGTACTTATTTATTTCAATTGCCAATGATATATCAAGAAACAACTACACCAGCACCCCGAAATTTTCAACATAATGGTGAATAAGGTTAGGTTAGTGAAATGACTATGTCAACCGTGGTATCCTGAGTATATTTCATGACTATTAAAGCCAGATTATTGATATGCACAAAACAAAGTTTCAACGAAACATGTAGGCCTATATCAAGAAACGACTATACCAGCACGTAAGATATGTTACTCCGATTTTGCTAAATAAGTTTAGGTAAATTAAAAGACATTGTTAAGTGCAATATTCTAAGTATATTTCTTGATTTTTATAACAAATAAATATATTTATGAATATATCACTACCGGGGGGGGGGGGGGGGGGGGGGGTAGGGGGCCGGCGGATATATCAAGAAATACCTATACCATCATCCGAAATTCGTACGTTGCAACAACTCTGTGAGTCTGGTCAGTTAGGTCAGGTAAAATAGAATTATAACAAGGTTTATTGTGATATTTTGAGTACATTTCTTGATTTTTATGCCAAGTTCCCATGATTTATCATGATTTATTATGATTTGTGTATGTTCATGCATTTACACTCATTGTATATAGGCAGCTCAATAATGTTAAATACAAGTAAAGTTTGTTTCAACACAACAAAAAATAATAAAAACTAGAGTTAAACAACTAAACTTTAGGCCGTAGAACAGTCGTGGAATGAGGAGTGAGTGGCATTTATCAGAAGGGGGGAAAAACACTTGTTAGAAAGTGAAAGGGGAATAATCTAAATAAAAATGGATTTGAAAAGGGGAGAATTGTCAAACGGGGGAAAGGGCAATGGAGAAAAAGACACTTGTCAGAACTGAAAAGGGTATCCATAAGATTTGAAAAAGGGTCCTTTTGAAAATGGGAAAGGGGCATTTGTAAGAAAGGAAAATTGTCACTTATTCAGAGGTAAAGAAGGGGCACTCATCAGATTTGAAAAATGGCACTTAACAAGAGGGGAAAGGGGACTTAATGGAAAGGAAAAGGGGAACTTATCAGAAATAAATAGGGGCACTCATCAGATTTGAAAAGGGGCACTTATTAGGATGGGGAAAAGGCATTAAATGGAAATATAAGAAGGGGCACTTTTCAAACGGGGAAAAAGCACTTATAAAAGAGAAAATGGGGCACTTATCATAGTGAAGAGGGGCACTTTAAACTTTTCAAAAGTAAAAAGGGGCACTTTATGGGTGTTTGAAAAAGTAGGTGGGGGTACTTTGCCCCCCCCCCCCCCCCCCCCTGAGGGCCGCTTCTGGTAAAAAGGACATGTTTGTATAAGTACATATTGGTAGGCTGATCCTATGTTTCACCATTTCTTTTCCGTGGGTTGTCGGTCTACTGAGATAAAAGAATTTCCTATTGCTAACGACCTTAAACGGGCAAGAGAAGATTATTGAAGATATATTTCAGAAGTCGCAGTCGTTTCAATGTCATACCTGCGATAGACTTACACATGTAGTTATGGTAATTGCTGTTTGATGTAACAAAGAATATAACTATATTTAAAAAGTACACGCAAGATAATGTCCATGTGGGAGGGGTACTTCGAAACAGAAATATCACTGTCTTGGTCGTTTCCTTTCAACATTGAAATTTTAAAAATAATAATAGTATTTATTTCTGATATTTATTTAAAAAATTCTATGAACGCATGTCTGTGTGGGAGGGGGAATTCGAGGAGATGCAGAGGGGTGCACGACTGGTTGTGACCATGACAAACGAAGGACGTACGAACCGCAGGAGTTGGCCAAGAGCCATCCATACACAGAGTTTGGCCAACTCGGCTCAAGAGGATAACAATATGGCGCATGTTGCTTTGTTAGGCAAGCATGTAATAAAGGAATATACGCCATGCTGTGCCAAACTGAAACGGAGTTGGCCAAACTCTGTGTATGGATGGCTCTGAGTTGGCCCACAGCTGATCGCCATCTGCAGACACTCACGTGCATTTTCAAAACAGTCTATCTTTAAGTCAATTTTAGGCATTTTACAAATTTGCGCATGCATGCGCGTACGCGTGCGTTAAAGAAAATGTTCTGTTAGTGATACAGGATTAATCAAAATGCTAAAACAGTCGAAGATTAGTCATTTCGAAGTATATAAGGCACTTAAGGTTATTGACTTTATTGAAAAATGGCCTGAAACATGCCCAAAATTGATCCTAGACCATTTTGAGTATTTTCAGATTTTTGCGAGCGCGCAACTTGACCGACGTACACGTACGCGCACGCACCCTATGTTAAATTAATTTCTCTTTTAATTAACTTGCATCAAGTCAAATATGGTTTTGTTATGACTTTTGATTGGAGAGATATAGCATATGTCGGAATTTTACAAAATGGCGCCTAGATAACGTCACGATGCACTGACTTTGTTGAAAGAATTTTGTGCTGCCATTGTACCACATTTAAGTACTTTAATTTGAATAAGCCGTTTTGAAGATATTTTGCGTACAAAAACATGAGGTGTTTAAAACCTAAATATAAAAATCATATTCCAATATAAGTACTTGTATATGCTTAAATATCTTTATGCTAATTATGCTGATATAGGCAAAAAATCAGTCAGAAGTAAACCGTGAAGCAAACTACATGTGTATCAATATGTCAATTTTGAACTGTTCTTTGTTGAAGGAGACCTATAGTTGTAGGTTATTCCACTCTTTTTAAAAATGTAATTCTATTCGACCACCTGTGGTGTTTTGGTTTTATTGATCTGGACACAGAAGCTTTGTAGTTTTGACTTATTGCCCCTGGTGTCTGGAAAAGATAATTATTGGACAAAATGGTGATTGGACGGAATGACAATTTACCGTTTGAATAGGTTCTTAACTAGATCAATTTAACTTTTCGTATCCTGGAGACCACAAAATATAGTTCATCATTTATAAACTGCCCTTGTCTCTAATGGTTTTGCTGGTGTTTAAGATAAATGGTATTTGTGTTTCTAAAGAAATAGAATTTACATTTTAACTATCAATGATGAAAGGGTCTTTTTATACCTTTAAGTGAGTGAATTATATTACTAGTCGAAGTTAATGAAATATTAATAAATGCATATAATATGCAGAAACCTTCATAGCATTACAAGAAAATGTAACATGAGTTGATTGAGAACTGTGGTTAAGATAAAGATATAAAATGTAGAAATTTATGCACATTTTAAAGCTCTACTGCGATTTATTATACATGATATCGATAGAATTATATTAATAAATTCATAAAATTTGCATAAATCTGCATAAAGTGGAATGAAGATAGAATTTAATTTGTTTGGTCGTGTGCCAAAGGTGAATCTATTTGCATAACTAGTACATACATGTAAAGAAAGTTTGGTGCGGAACATTCAATATGTACAATATGAACGGCATTAACGCTGTATAAATTTGCATAAATTTGCATGTAAATGAGAGTTAACTCAGTGGATTCTGTCGAAAGAAATAAACGGTCTCATAGGCGCAACAAATATATATGGAAAGTTTGGTACATTTTCAGGCACTTTGATTTTACATTGTCAATGTAGTATTGATTTAATACATGTTATTTGCATAAATTAGCCTAATTTTGCATGAAGATGTGGTTTAAATCGATTGGTCCTGTGGGAAAAAAATGAAGCTATTGTCCAAACAAGTAAGTATGCAGAGTTTGGTGCTTTTGTAAACTCTGTCCCCAAAACTCAAAAATTTAACAGACCTGACTACATTGTAATCCAGTTCCAAAGAGCCCCTTTTCCCAAAATGTTAGTAGTTCCGAAGACCATCCTTTTCATGATACGCTCGTTCCGAAGCCCCCTTTTTTGTCTGCACCCTAATCCCCCACACAAATAATAATAAAAGAAAATCGCAGTTGTAGAGATCTTGATCATTCATACGGGCCCATTTTTCGCAAGGAGAGGGTTGACGCCTTTTGCCCCGAATATCAACTTTTCAATTTCTAAATTTTTGCGAGCGAGCGAAGCGAGCGAGTACTTTTTTAAAAACTTTTTATAGCGAAAATGTACAGAAGTTACATACAGAAGTTACATAATTATCTTGAACCCTTTATGCCCAAATATGTGGATATAATATTCTGGCACCTCGCTGCCCGAATATGAAGTGGTGGTTGCCGAATATCGGAACTTGGAAAATCCTCGGGGGGGGGGGGGGGGGGCAGCATCCCATTGCCGAAGGGGATGCCTTTTGCCCAAATATCAATTGTTCAATTTCTGAATGTTTGCGAACGAGCGAAGCGAGCGAGCAAATTAAAAAAAAAAATCTTTTAGTAGGGAAAATGTACATAAGTTACATACTCAAATTACGTAATATTATTATCTGAGAAACTTGCTTCCCAAATATTGGATATTCCAGCACCTTGCTGCCCGAATATATCGGAACTTTGAAAATCCGCGGGGCGGGGGAGGGGGGCTACAGCCCACTACCGAAGGGGAATGCCTTTTGCCCGAATATTAACATTCCAGTGTTCTTGCGAGCGAGCGAAGCGAGAGAGCCAAAAAAATGGCCAGTTTTTCCTTCTTTTTCTTCCCTTCCCTTTTTCTTTTCCTTCTTTTCTTTCTGTTTTTGTTTTCCTTTCCTTTTCCTTGTCTTTTTTCTCTTCTTTTTTCTTCTACTTTCTCTTTTCTCCTTTTCCTTTTCTCTTTCCTCTTTCCTCTCCCTCCCCCCTCCTTCTCGTGTTTTGTTATGAGTTATCCCGATGCCCCCCTTCTAGCGACGCCCCTGCTAACAGCCTGACAATACATCTTGATATGGCGTCATTGACAAATCAAAGCTTGTACAATTTACACGATGTTTAGATTCTATAGTTAGAACAGTAGCTTACAAGTTAGGGTTAGGTAAATATAAGGCTTTGCGAGATGGTCTTTGCCGCGCTATCGATGCGTACACGCCGCCGCCGTTGGTTGATAGCACGCACGTGCGCGCTAATGATCCCAAGCCGGCCGGCGCGCCCGAGCTAGCCAAGGCTAAGCTAGCTTCTACGCGTACAGTGACTTGCACTAGGGCGTCTTTGTTTGGTAGGGGGGGGGGGGGGCTATTTTGTGCCACAATCGAACTTTGAAACAAAGGCATTCATATATTACACCACACAAAAGCAAAAATATATTTTTTATTCCTGCAGTGTTTGCAAATTTTCTTAGCTCTTTTTTAAACTTTTTTTTTCTTAAGTGGGGGGGGGGGGGGGGGCGGGGGGTTCGCGCGCACCCCGCGAACCCCTAGTTTGTACGGTACTGCCCAACCAATCATAGACTTACACCCCGAAACCCCAAACCAATCGGGGGATAGCCCAAGCCAGTTGAGTTCGCATAAACAATAGAGCACGTGCTTAGGTGTGGCTTGAAATAGGCGGAGCCTACACCTATGGCCTACACCTCCAGCAATATGTAGGTCACTGAAATTAACAAGTCAGGTACCGAGGAGCACCTTTTATATTTGAAATACCAAAGATTCTTAATGCTATCGACTTGGGGAAAACACTTTTTGTTCACTATATTACGAATACCAGTTACCACTGACTGCATAGTCGGACAAATGCTCACATGTCCTATTCATAATACTGTCTCACCTTCCATTGAAACCCTGGAAGTTACTCAACTAACCCCAGCTATCTTACTGCTATAACGCCCCCATGAGGTAAATATTATCCAAAAGTGCGTCCCACTACAGTATTTTCGTTTTACTTGTAGACTACATCATGTACATGCAGTTAAGAGGCTCAAAATAAATTTAAAATGCCTGTCTATATTAATGAATTTGGTTACCTCATTGACCAGATGTCAATCTGATAAAACTAACTTGTTAACTATTGTTAGACTAAGTTAGATCGAGAATCTATTCAAACAACAATTCCCTGTTCAACGGAACATTCATTATTTCAAACTTTAACTTTCATTTCCAGAGCCAGAGCATGCCAATTAACTTGGATGACATGGTCATGGGGGACAGGGGGACATGTCCCCCCCCCCCCAACCCCACTTTTAAAGGGGGGGGGGGGACATCATATCATTTGTCCCCCCACCCCACTTTTTGGGTTCAAACCCATTACTAAGAACCTGAAAAGCACTTCCATCTTGTTCTTTTGCATGCCTTGAGTTTGAGAAATACGGTTATCTGAAATTTGTGATTGCGAAATTCCCTTCTACTTATGAGAGCTTGTAATATTACTGCTTGTTATAATGAGAATCCACTGCATAAGCTTTTAACAACATGATACAATTGGCTTGATTTCTGCTACACAGTGCATTAAAAGGCCTATTTTCGATGGCAAAACTTCAAAAAGTCCCTACCGTGGGAGGGAGGGCATCCCCCTTCCACACCTCCCTCGCTCAGTGTCCCCCCCCCCCCCCCACTTTTCAGAAGCTGTTGACGCCCTTGGACATGGTCATGGGATGAATTCTTCTAACTGCATGCAACAGTGAAGAGGTCGGAGATCTACCATCATGCACTAGCACAACTGCACAAGTAAACATAAAAATAAACATGTCAGGTAAGTGGGTGTAACGTTAGATCTACTTCATTATAGATGAGCTAAGAAAAGATAGATCTAGGGTCTAGGTCTATAAGCTTGATGTCGAGGAAGACGATTATCTAAGTTAAATGTAGACTTGGATTTTACTTCTTCTTAGTTAGACCTAACTGTTAGACCCTGATCTACTTCTAGATCTAGTCTAGTTTTGTAAAAAAAAAAAAAAAAAAAAAAAAAAGGGACTGAGAGGTGAGTGGGGCTAATGTTAAGGTCCAACTTTTGTTTTTCCACCACAAAAAAAGAAAAAAAAGAAAGAGAGACTGAGAGGTGAGTGGGGCTAATGTTAAGGTCTAACTTATTATGTTTTTCCACCACCAAAAAAAAAAAGAAAAAAAAGATCATTTACTATGAGCTATATGGCTCAATCAGTTTTTAACAGTATTTCTAGTCTATAAAAAAATTGACTTGTCTATTTATACAGAGCTTCCAAACTATTTTAAACTTCACTAAATTTGATTAGACTGATTAACTATGGGGAGGGGGGGGGGGTCGGGTTGTATAAATATCATAATCTACGAAAATTGAGCTCAAGTGGAAAAAAAAAGCCAAAGGGCCGGGGGAGGGGGTGCAAGAATCTATTCTAACACAGGGGCCGCGGAGCGTTTTTGAAAGTGTGGGGGGGGGGGGAGGCTGATCTGATTTCAGTCATTAATGCACCGGCGTAAATTCATTTTAAGCAGTGGGGGTATGATCGCAACATTGAGGGGAAATTTCCAAAGTTTAGGGGCACCGATAAGGGCTATTTCTGGAAAAAAGGGGCACCTACAACGGGAAAAATATACAATCTCTAAACATTGTCATATATACCAAACATTGTGATTACATTTATAAGGACTTCAATTATATTTCTCTCTTACATGCTCTATCATAATTTACTTAAGCATCAAAGTTTAAGTCAGGTTTGATGACCTACATATTAATGTGCGAGCGAGCGAAGCGAGCGACCTTTTTTTAAGATCTGTGGGGCTGCATGGTGATCAACAACATCTTATAAAGAGAGGGAAAAAAAGTTCTGAAAGGTGTTTAAACACAGTCTCGGCATGAGAGACTGAAAAGACCTCTAATAAATAACATAACTATATCAAATATAAATGTGAGCAAGCGTAGCGAGCAAGCCTTGACGAAATTAGAGTAAAGTTGCTCTAAATCACTATAAATTAGGGGTACAAATTAAGGAGCAAGAAAAAAAGGGCCCTTATCAAGAACGATAATGGCACTTATCAAAAAAGAACGGAGCAGGAGTATTCATATTAAAAAGAGTAATCAGAGGATGAAACATGTGGTATTTGTCGCACATGAATATTGGCACTTTATACCAGAGGTAAAAAGGGCACTTATGAGAATGGAAAAGGGGTGTTTTTGTTGGTATTTTTTTATAAAGGAAGAGGGACTCTTATCAGAAGAAATTCTACTTCTTAGAAAGAAAAGGAGCCCGTTTCAAAATGAATTAAGGAAAACTTATCAGAGGTGTAAAGGGGCACTCATCAGAGATGTCAAGTGCCATTTAACAGAAGGCGGAAGGGGCACTTGTCGAATTGGAACGGGCACCTCTCAAATTTGAATAGAAGATATGGCCACAGGTAAAAATGCACTTATCAGACGGAAAGGGGGTAATTATAGTGTCTGAAAAGTGAGAATGGAAAAAAGGCAGTTATTAAAAGAGATTAATAGGTACATTTGATGCAAATGATTTAAAAGGGAATTGTCGAAGGAAAGATTTTATTAGGAGTTTTATGAGAGATGAAAAGGGAAGAGGCTCGTTTGTAGAAATAACATAAAGGGAGCCCTTATCAGAAAGAACAGGGGCAATTATAAGATTGGAAAAGGGGAACGTATTATAAAAAGGATACTTATAAATGGGGAAGGGGCACTTCTTACTAAGGAAAAGGGACAGTTGTCAAGAAAGAAGGGGCACCTCGCAGATTTTAATAGGCCTCTGGCAATTATCATTGGTAATAAAATCAAATTTTAAGACTGTGGAACGGGCAGGAATATAAAGGAAAGGGAACAACTATGTGAATGATTTGTGACATATTGGGGGAGCCGGGCGCCTTTGAATGTTTCTGCAGATAAATGGCGCTATATAAATGCTGTTCATCATCACCATCATCATCATCATCATCATCATCATCATCTTATCTAAAGTAATCTATGTAAAAGGGGGAACTTCTAGGATACCCAAATTCCTGAAATACAGGGGACACTGTACCCCCCCCCCTACCCCACAGCGCCTGATTTTAAATAATTCTAAAATTTCTCTAAAGAGTTGATGCGTCATTCTGAATCCTGAAAGAAAACTCATGAACTTGTAGAAGATGTGATAGATAGACTGTCATTTTAGAGAATGCTGTACAGTCCCGAGAAGTCACGTGAAAATATCTGAGCTTGTTTTCTACAGTTTGTTTATAATACCATGCTTTATTAGGCCTAGATTTTGCATTAACTGTGCATTAAAGAGGCGGGGATGTATTGCACATTTGTACCAATGGTAAGCATGTTAGTAATGGACATGGATGAGAGATTTTGATATATAAAATCGGAAATATCGGGACATTCAAATCATATCTTTAGCATTTTATCTGCATTTTATAGGAATTCTCACTACAATAACAGTCTTTTATATTAATTTTATCAATTTTATCAATTACTAGAAATGATTTCTTCCTTGAAAATTTAGGGGGGGGGTTTCTTTTACATGTCTACTCAAAAAAGTGGGGGGGGGGCTGCAGCCCTCCCCCCCCCCCGTTCCGCGGCCCATGTAATAACAATTCCCTATTGAATGGAACATTTATTATTTCTTACTTTAACTGTTATTTCCAGAGCCAGAGAATGCCAAATAACTTGGCAAGCATGGACATGAGATGAATTCTTCTAACTGCAGTGAAGAAGTCGGAGATCTACCATCAGGCACTACCTGTCAGGTAAGTTGGGGTATAGATTTAGATCTAGATGTACTTTGAATTAGGTGAGCTAAGAAAATATAGATCTAGATATTAGGTCTATAAGCTTGGTGTAAATGAAGACGGTTTTCTAAGTTAGATGAAGACCTGGATTTTATTCCGTCTTAGACCTAGACCCTGATCTAGTCTAGTTTTGCACAGAAAAAAAAAACAAACAAAACAAACAAACAAAACATGAATGAGAGGTGGATGGGGCTAATGTTAACTGAAGGTCTAACATTATTCATTTTTTCCGCACACTTACAATTTACCGTGAGCTAGGCCGGGTCAGTTTTTAACAGTGTTTTTCTATGTATTACAGTGCTTTTAAACGAGTTAAAGCTTCACTAAATTAGACTGATTAACGGGGGGGGGGGGGGGGGGGGGGTATAATAATCCTAGTCTACGTTTGCTTCAGTTCAGTCTAGTCCAAGACTTATTTATTATCAGGATCTGGTCAGAATCGATTGCTTTGACCTAAAACGTGTGATTTGGGCCAATGCAACGAAAATTAAGCTCAAGTGGGAAAAGGCCAAAGGAAGCATAATGGGTTTTTTGTTTAACCCTTTCAGGACAGGAATTATTTAAGGGCTAAATTGATCACATTTTGTTCTTCAAATTGGCAACAATGATATTTTTCTTTTAGTGCTACATGCTTCTTATAAGGTGTAATATCCTTGAAAACTATATACATGGTAAGGAATTTTGTCAAAAAAGTGAAAAAATTTGCAAATTGGATAAAGAACAATGATTTTAAACCTCTTAATATGTTGCCAATTTAAGGATTTTAAAGCTTATTCTCGTTTTTTAAATTCCTGGCATCAAATGCAATCTGGTCATTCAATAAAAATGGACACAGTGTGTGCAGAATTTTTTGCTCTTTCAACTCATGCCTCTTGTATATTTTTAGAGCTCTGAATCAAAAGTTATTGGGCCTAACCCCCAAATATGGTCAATTGTCTTGATAGGGTTAAGGCAGGGGGGGGGGGCTTTATAGACTATTCAGTCTTGATTGTAGACGAGACAGAGATACTTCGTTGAAAAGTAATACTGAATGAGAACTGAGTGTAGGTAGCTTGGAGTATCTTGGTCATATTCTTATCATGTTGATTTTCTTTTCCTCAGATGGACATGGAAAGGACGTGAAGCAGAAAGTCATACTAAAGATTCGAAAGAGAGATTGACAGGTAAAGCTATAGTTTATAGGATTTATAGATATAGTGGCAGATCCAGGATAGTTTTACCTTGTTTTCTTTCTGTAACTTAGAAAAGAAAACTATTAATCATCTATTCTGGAAATGTGCTAAAAATAGTTTTGGTCCTAGTTAGGGAAAGAATTAAGGATGTTTCAATTTGCTGTTCTTAATGAAAAGACCGTAATACTCGGTTTATTGATGAAGATTATGTTTTGTTCAAACATGTGTTAACAGTAGCCAAGAAAACAATTGGCATTGTCCGAGCAGACTCAAATCAATAAAACCAACAGTTTGTAATTTTATATGTTTATTATGAAGTCGTACAAAATGGAAAGAATATAGCTAAACACAATAACAAAATATATGTTCTTGACACCATATAGCAATGCATGGCCCAATGGATAGCTAGTGTAGAGTAAAGGAGAAAGATATCATGTGAATACAATATGTATTTTCACTCTGATATGTAACTGTTTTGTATTTTAAAGTGACCAAATAAATAGCTTTTCAAAACAACAACAAAACCTGTAGAGGGAACGACAATTGTGTTAACTAAAGGAGATAGAGAGAGAGAGAGAGAGAGAAAGATATTGTTTTACATTTGAAGAAAAAAAATACTGATAACCATCTAATCTTTTATGTTGGAGGAAGTAAATTAGTATGTTGATCATCTTTACAAATTTTAATTACGACATGACAGTTGGTTGATATCTGCACAAAGCTTGCTGCGTATGCACATCGTTAAGAAAGACATCAGTGCAAGCACCAATAGCAACTTTTGATCCGGTGCAATATCAATTTGTTTTGAAAATCAACATAGTTTTCACTACCTAAGGGTTAAATGAAAATTATCATTAACATTATCATCTACGAGGAAATTAAACACTTTATTTGGCTTACGAGTATTGAAGTATAATCTATGTGAGTTTAGAGTAAGACAAATAATATATAGCTTGTACAAATTAGAATAGATGAATCATTCGATTTGGATTCCTCAAGAGAGCCTTTTACCAGAGAATAATCAACATCATTATCCCTCATTTTTCAAGAATAATAGGTCTAACTGGTACATCAGATTTCTAATGTGGAAGTAATGCATAATGTTCTGGATAAAAGCACATGATGTAGCACTTCTTTAGTAACAGTGTACAAAATTTGACATAAAGAGTGGTTTAAAAAATTGTACTTTTAAGTAGAGATGAATGAAGTCATATAACCTAAATAATTCACATGACTTTGTGATCAAACTTTATTTTTGATTTATAATAGCTGAAGATTTGCAAGAAGAAATACAGTTTAAACATGAAATTGTCATTTTCCCAACTTTATTCCACTGGGGACAATTCCTAGGTTTTAAAACCAATTTCCATCATATTTTCATTAGCACAAGATTTGTCATAGTGCAATAAGTATTCAATTGACATCAAATGACGTAAGGGGGGAATCCGGGTCACATGACCTGCCGGGAGGAAGACATCCAGCCGGGATGCGATTTTTTTTTCCCCAAACAGGTTTACTTATTAAAGTAAAATCCTGCCTCCTGATTGGAAGGTATACGGCATCATGGATATTCATGAGCTGAGCTACAAAGGCCTAGTACATGTATTATGCATGCGCGGGGACTTGACAAATGTACGGAGCTCGATCGAGCGAGCACGCACGCAAAGACCAACCTGAAGTGAGCGCACAGCCCCAGCGCACAGTGAGATATCGCGATCGCCAAATATCCCCTTTTCGGCCCAATGTAAACACACCAGTGTCAGGCCTGTGTGCCAGTGCGTGTCGGAGCCGTTTAGAAGATTGGTAGTCTAGTATTCGCAGACCCTAATTTCAGTAAAAATTTCTACCGTTTAATGGGGAAACCTAGACCCCTTTATCCCTTTCTGTGCATCAATGTGCACCCCTAATTCGATGAGATATCTATCAAAGATCATTTCTGTGAAATTTAAAGAGATTTAAAGAAAATCTGAGCTAGCGGGGCCACATCAAGCGCCCCCTTGTCAAATAATTTGCAAATTCCGCCTTATCAAGTGTCAATTCGGTGAATATTTTTCCGAGTTTGGGGGCTCCATAGACCCCTTTATCCCTTTCTGTGCATCAATGTGCACCCCTAATTCGATGAGATATCTATCAAAGATCATTTCTGTGAAATTTAAAGAGATTTAAAGAAAATCTGAGCGAGCGGGGCCACTTCCAGTGTCAATTCGGTGAATATTTTTTACCACTTTGGGGGCTCCAAAGACCCCTTTATCCCTTTCTGTGCATCAATGTGCACCCCTATTTCGATGAGATATCTATCCAAGATCATTTCTGTGAAATTTAAAGAGATTTAAAGAAAATCTGAGCTAGCGGGGCAACTTCGAGCGCCCCCATGTCGAAAAAAGTAATGGGACCAACCTGAAGTGAGCGCACAGCCCCAGAGCACAGTGAGATATCGCGATCGCCAAATATCCCCTTTTCGGCCCAATGTAAACACACCAGTGTCAGGCCTGTGTGCCAGTGCGTCGCCGAGCCGTTTAGAAAAATTAAAGAGATTTAAAGAAAATCTGAGCTAGCGGGGCCACTTCCAGCGCCCCCATGTCGAATAATTTGGAATTTCAATACAATAAAAAACTTCAATTCGGTGAATATTTTACCGAGTTTGGGGGCTCCATAGACCCCTTTATCCCTTTCTGTGCATCAATGTGCACCCCATTTCGATGAGATATCTATCCAAGATCATTTCTGTGAAATTTAAAGAGATTTAAAGAAAATCTGAGCTAGCGGGGCCACTTCCAGCGCCCCCATGTCGAATAATTTGGAATTTCAATACAATAAAAAACTTCAATTCGGTGAATATTTTTCCGAGTTTGGGGGCTCCATAGACCCCTTTATCCCTTTCTGTGCATCAATGTGCACCCCTAATTCGATGAGATATCTATCAAAGATCATTTCTGTGAAATTTAAAGAGATTTAAAGAAATCTGAGCTAGCGGGGCCACATCAAGCGCCCCCTTGTCAAATAATTTGCAAATTCCGCCTTATATCAAGTGTCAATTCGGTGAATATTTTCTACCACTTTGGGGGCTCCAAAGACCCCTTTATCCCTTTCTGTGCATCAATGTGCACCCCCATTTCGATGAGATATCTATCAAAGATCATTTCTGTGAAATTTAAAGAGATTTAAAGAAAATCTGAGCTAGCGGGGCCACTTCGAGCGCCCCCATGTCGAATAATTTGGAATTTCAATAGAATAAAAAACTTCAATTCGGTGAATATTTTTCCGAGTTTTGGGGCTCCATAGACCCCTTGATCCTCTTCTGTGCATCAATGTGCACCCCCATTTCGATGAGATATCTATCAAAGATCATTTCTGTGAAATTTAAAGAGATTTAAAGAAAATCTGAGCTAGCGGGGCCACATCAAGCGCCCCCTTGTCAAATAATTAGCAAATTCCGCCTTATCAAGTGTCAATTCGGTGAATATTTTTTACCACTTTGGGGGCTCCAAAGACCCCTTTATCCCTTTCTGTGCATCAATGTGCACCCCCATTTCGATGAGATATCTATCAAAGATCATATATGTGAAATTTAAAGAGATTTAAAGAAAATCTGAGCTAGCGAGGCCACTTCGAGCGCCCCCATGTTGAATAATTTGGAATTTCAATAGAATAAAAAACTTCAATTCGGTGAATGTTTATACCAGTTTTGGGGCTCCATAGACCCCTTGATCCCTTTCTGTACATCAATGTGCACCCTCATTTCGATGAGATATCTACCAAAGATCATTTCTGTGAAATTTAAAGAGATTTAAAGAAAATCTGAGCTAGCGGGGCCACATCAAGCGCCCCCTTGTCAAATAATTTGCAAATTCCGCCTTATCAAGTGTCAATTCGGTGAATATTTTTTACCACTTTGGGGGCTCCAAAGACCCCTTTATCCCTTTCTGTGCATCAATGTGCACCCCCAATTCGATGAGATATCTATCAAAGATCATTTCTGTGAAATTTAAAGAGATTTAAAGAAGATCTGAGCTAGCGGGGCCACATCAAGCGCCCCCTTGTCAAATAATTTGCGAATTCCGCCTTATCAAGTGTCAATTCGGTGAATATTTTTTACCACTTCTGGGTCCCCCAAAACCCTTTTATCCCTTTCTGTGCATCAATGTGCACCCCCAATTCGATGAGATATCTATCAAAGATCATTTCTGTGAAATTTAAAGAGATTTAAAGAAAATCTGAGCTAGCGGGGCCACTTCCAGCGCCCCCATGTCGAATAATTTGGAATTTCAATAGAATAAAAAACTTCAATTCGGTGAATATTTTTCCGAGTTTTGGGGCTCCATAGACCCCTTTATCCTCTTCTGTGCATCAATGTGCACCCCCATTTCGATGAGATATCTATCAAAGATCATTTCTGTGAAATTTAAAGAGATTTAAAGAAAATCTGAGCTAGCGGGGCCACATCAAGCGCCCCCTTGTCAAATAATTAGCAAATTCCGCCTTATCAAGTGTCAATTCGGTGAATATTTTTTACCACTTTGGGGGCTCCAAAGACCCCTTTATCCCTTTCTGTGCATCAATGTGCACCCCCATTTCGATGAGATATCTATCAAAGATCATTTCTGTGAAATTTAAAGAGATTTAAAGAAAATCTGAGCTAGCGGGGCCACTTCGAGCGCCCCCATGTCGAAAAATTTGGAATTTCAATAGAATAAAAAACTTCAATTCGGTGAATATTTTTACGAGTTTGGGGGCTCCATAGACCCCTTGATCCCTTTCTGTGCATCAATGTGCACCCTCCATTCGATGAGATATCTATCAAAGAGCATTTCTGTGAAATTTAAAGAGATTTAAAGAAAATCTGAACTAGCGGGGCTACTTAGAGCGCCTCCCTTTTGAATAATTTGGAAATTCAATAGGATAAAAAACATAAATTCGGTGATTTTCTTTAAATCTCTTTAAATTTCATAGAAATTATCTTTAAAAGATATCTCATCGAATTAGGGGTGCACATCGATGCACAGAAAGGGATAAAATGGTATATGGAGACCCCAAAATGGTAAAAATATTCGCCGATTTGACGATATTGTGTTCTGATCATTTCATCTCATTCCATTCCCATACTCCGTGTTGTTTGTTTTCAGTTTCCTGCCCTAATCTCCTTGCCTGTTTCCTATCTCACTAATCCCTGCTCCATCCAACAACACCTACTAATCCATTCCAGCTGTATATTATGTAACTACCTTCTGGATACATGCACTGTGTATAAAATATATGTGAGTTGTTAGGTGAATAAAACTTCCCTTGCAGTTTAATACTACATCAAGGCAGTCAGGAGTTGTTCTTTGTATGCAACAACAGAATACAGAATGAGAACATAAAATACACTTTTATTAAGGCGGAATTTCCAAATTATTCGACAAGGGGGCGCTCGAAGTGGCCCCGCCAGCTCAGATTTTCTTTAGATCTCTCAAAATTTCACGGAAATGATCTTTGATAGATATCTCATCAAATTGGGGGTGCACATATTGATGTACAGATAATAAAAAAGGGGTCTATGGAGCCCCCAAACTGGTAAAAATATTCACCGAATTGATGTATTTGATTCTATTGAATTTCAAAATTATTCGACAAGGGGGCGCTCTAAGTAGCCCTACTAGCTCAGATTTTCTTTAAATCTCTTTAAATTTCACAGATATGATCATTGATAGATATATCATCGAAAGGGGGTGCACATCGATGCACAGAAAGGGATAAAGGGGTCTTTGGAGCCCCCAAAGTGGTAAAAACATTCACCGAATTGAAGTTTTTTATTCTATTGAAATTCCAAATTATTCGACATGGGGGCACTCGAAGTGGCCCCGCTAGCTCAGATTTTCTTTAAATCTCTTTAAATTTCACAGATATGATCTTTGATAGATATCTCATCGAATTAGGGGTGCACATTGATGCACAGAAAGGGATCAAGGGGTCTATGGAGCCCCCAAACTGGTAAAAATATTCACCGAATTGAAGTTTTTTATTCTATTGACATTTCAAATTATTCGACATGGGGGCGCTCGAAGTGGCCCCGCTAGCTCAGATTTTCTTTAAATCTCTTTAAATTTCACAGAAATGATCTTTGATAGATATCTCATCGAATTAGGGGTGCACATTGATGCACAGAAAGGGATCAAGGGGTCTATGGAGCCCCCAAACTGGTAAAAATATTCACCGAATTGAAGTTTTTTATTCTATTGACATTTCAAATTATTCGACATGGGGGCGCTCGAAGTGGCCCCGCTAGCTCAGATTTTCTTTAAATCTCTTTAAATTTCACAGAAATGATCTTTGATAGTTATCTCATCGAAATTGGGGTGCACATTGATGCACAGAAGGGGATCAAGGGGTCTATGGAGCCCCCAAACTGGTATAAACATTCACCGAATTGAAGTTTTTTATTGTATTGAAATTCCAAATTATTCGACATGGGGGCGCTGGAAGTGGCCCCGCTAGCTCAGATTTTCTTTAAATCTCTTTAAATTTCACAGAAATGATCTTTGATAGATATCTCATCGAACTGGGGGTGCACATTGCTGCACAGTAAGGGATCAAGGGGTCTTTGGAGCCCCCAAATTGGTAAAAAATATTCACCGAATTGACATTTGATAAGGGGGAATTCGCAAATTATTTGACAAGGGGGCGCTTGATGTGGCCCCGCTAGCTCAGATTTTCTTTAAATCTCTTTAAATTTCACAGAAATGATCTTTGATAGATATCTCATCGAAATGGGGGTGCACATTGATGCACAGAAAGGGATAAAGGGGTCTTTGGAGCCCCAAAGTGGTAAAAAATATTCACCGAATTGACACTTGATAAGGCGGAATTTGCAAATTATTTGACAAGGGGGCGCTTGATGTGGCCCCGCTAGCTCAGATTTTCTTTAAATCTCTTTAAATTTGACAGAAATAATCTTTGATAGATATCTCATCGAATTAGGGGTGCACATTGATGCACAGAAAGGGATCAAGGGGTCTATGGAGCCCCCAAACTGGTAAAAATATTCACCGAATTGAAGTTTTTTATTGTATTGAAATTCCAAATTATTCGACATGGGGGCGCTGGAAGTGGCCCCGCTAGCTCAGATTTTCTTTAAATCTCTTTAAATTTCACAGAAATGATCTTTGATAGATATCTCATCGAAATGGGGGTGCACATTGATGCACAGAAAGGGATAAAGGGGTCTTTGGAGCCCCCAAAGTGGTAAAAAATATTCACCGAATTGACACTTGATAAGGCGGAATTTGCAAATTATTTGACAAGGGGGCGCTTGATGTGGCCCCGCTAGCTCAGATTTTCTTTAAATCTCTTTAAATTTCACAGAAATGATCTTTGATAGATATCTCATCGAATTAGGGGTGCACATTGATGCACAGAAGGGGATAAAGGGGTCTATGGAGCCCCCAAACTCGGAAAAATATTCACCGAATTGAAGTTTTTTATTATATTGAAATTCCAAATTATTCGACATGGGGGCGCTGGAAGTGGCCCCGCTAGCTCAGATTTTCTTTAAATCTCTTTAAATTTCACAGAAATGATCTTTGATAGATATCTCATCGAATTGGGGGTGCACATTGATGCACAGAAAGGGATAAAAGGGTTTTTGGGGACCCAGAAGTGGTAAAAAATATTCACCGAATTGACACTTGATAAGGCGGAATTTGCAAATTATTTGACAAGGGGGCGCTTGATGTGGCCCCGCTAGCTCAGATTTTCTTTAAATCTCTTTAAATTTCACAGAAATGATCTTTGATAGATCTCTCATCGAATTAGGGGTGCACACTGATGTACAGAAAGGGATAAAGGGGTCTATGGAGCCCCCAAAGTGGTAAAAAATATTCACCGAATTGACACTTGATAAGGCGGAATTTGCAAATTATTTGACAAGGGGGCGCTTGATGTGGCCCCGCTAGCTCAGATTTTCTTTAAATCTCTTTAAATTTCACAGAAATGATCTTTGATAGATATCTCATCGAATTGGGGGTGCACATTGATGCACAGAAAGGAATAAAGGGGTCTATGGAGCCCCCAAATTGGTAAAAAATATTCACCGAATTGACACTTGATAAGGCGGAATTTGGAAATTATTTGACAAGGGGGCGCTTGATGTGGCCCCGCTAGCTCAGATTTTCTTTAAATCTCTTTAAATTTCACAGAAATGATCTTTGATAGATATCTCATCGAATTGGGGGTGCACATTGATGCACAGAAAGGGATAAAGGGGTCTATGGAGCCCCCAAACTCGGAAAAATATTCACCGAATTGAAGTTTTTTATTCTATTGAAATTCCAAATTATTCGACATGGGGGCGCTGGAAGTGGCCCCGCTAGCTCAGATTTTCTTTAAATCTCTTTAAATTTCACAGAAATGATCTTTGATAGATATCTCATCGAAATGGGGGTGCACATTGATGCACAGAAGGGGATAAAGGGGTCTATGGAGCCCCAAAACTCGGAAAAATATTCACCGAATTGAAGTTTTTTAATGTATTGAAATTCCAAATTATTCGACATGGGGGCGCTGGAAGTGGCCCCGCTAGCTCAGATTTTCTTTAAATCTCTTTAAATTTCACAGAAATGATCTTTGATAGATATCTCATCGAAATGGGGGTGCACATTGATGCACAGAAAGGGATAAAAGGGTTTTTGGGGACCCAGAAGTGGTAAAAAATATTCACCGAATTGACACTTGATAAGGCGGAATTTGCAAATTATTTGACAAGGGGGCGCTTGATGTGGCCCCGCTAGCTCAGATTTTCTTTAAATCTCTTTAAATTTCACAGAAATAATCTTTGATAGATATCTCATCGAATTAGGGGTGCACATTGATGCACAGAAAGGGATAAAGGGGTCTTTGGAGCCCCCAAAGTGGTAAAAAATATTCACCGAATTGACACTTGATAAGGCGGAATTTGCAAATTATTTGACAAGGGGGCGCTTGATGTGGCCCCGCTAGCTCAGATTTTCTTTAAATCTCTTTAAATTTCACAGAAATAATCTTTGATAGATATCTCATCGAAATGGGGGTGCACATTGATGCACAGAAAGGGATAAAGGGGTCTTTGGAGCCCCCAAAGTGGTAAAAAATAATCACCGAATTGACACTTGATAAGGCGGAATTTGCAAATTATTTGACAAGGGGGCGCTTGATGTGGCCCCGCTAGCTCAGATTTTCTTTAAATCTCTTTAAATTTGACAGAAATAATCTTTGATAGATATCTCATCGAATTAGGGGTGCACATTGATGCACAGAAAGGGATCAAGGGGTCTATGGAGCCCCCAAACTGGTAAAAATATTCACCGAATTGAAGTTTTTTATTGTATTGAAATTCCAAATTATTCGACATGGGGGCGCTGGAAGTGGCCCCGCTAGCTCAGATTTTCTTTAAATCTCTTTAAATTTCACAGAAATGATCTTTGATAGATATCTCATCGAAATGGGGGTGCACATTGATGCACAGAAAGGGATAAAGGGGTCTTTGGAGCCCCCAAAGTGGTAAAAAATATTCACCGAATTGACACTTGATAAGGCGGAATTTGGAAATTATTTGACAAGGGGGCGCTTGATGTGGCCCCGCTAGCTCAGATTTTCTTTAAATCTCTTTAAATTTCACAGAAATGATCTTTGATAGATATCTCATCGAATTAGGGGTGCACATTGATGCACAGAAGGGGATAAAGGGGTCTATGGAGCCCCCAAACTCGGAAAAATATTCACCGAATTGAAGTTTTTTATTATATTGAAATTCCAAATTATTCGACATGGGGGCGCTGGAAGTGGCCCCGCTAGCTCAGATTTTCTTTAAATCTCTTTAAATTTCACAGAAATGATCTTTGATAGATATCTCATCGAATTGGGGGTGCACATTGATGCACAGAAAGGGATAAAAGGGTTTTTGGGGACCCAGAAGTGGTAAAAAATATTCACCGAATTGACACTTGATAAGGCGGAATTTGCAAATTATTTGACAAGGGGGCGCTTGATGTGGCCCCGCTAGCTCAGATTTTCTTTAAATCTCTTTAAATTTCACAGAAATGATCTTTGATAGATCTCTCATCGAATTAGGGGTGCACACTGATGTACAGAAAGGGATAAAGGGGTCTATGGAGCCCCCAAAGTGGTAAAAAATATTCACCGAATTGACACTTGATAAGGCGGAATTTGCAAATTATTTCACAAGGGGGCGCTTGATGTGGCCCCGCTAGCTCAGATTTTCTTTAAATCTCTTTAAATTTCACAGAAATGATCTTTGATAGATATCTCATCGAATTGGGGGTGCACATTGATGCACAGAAAGGAATAAAGGGGTCTATGGAGCCCCCAAAGTGGTAAAAAATATTCACCGAATTGACACTTGATAAGGCGGAATTTGGAAATTATTTGACAAGGGGGCGCTTGATGTGGCCCCGCTAGCTCAGATTTTCTTTAAATCTCTTTAAATTTCACAGAAATGATCTTTGATAGATATCTCATCGAATTGGGGGTGCACATTGATGCACAGAAAGGGATAAAGGGGTCTATGGAGCCCCAAAACTCGGAAAAATATTCACCGAATTGAAGTTTTTTATTCTATTGAAATTCCAAATTATTCGACATGGGGGCGCTGGAAGTGGCCCCGCTAGCTCAGATTTTCTTTAAATCTCTTTAAATTTCACAGAAATGATCTTTGATAGATATCTCATCGAAATGGGGGTGCACATTGATGCACAGAAGGGGATAAAGGGGTCTATGGAGCCCCAAAACTCGGAAAAATATTCACCGAATTGAAGTTTTTTAATGTATTGAAATTCCAAATTATTCGACATGGGGGCGCTGGAAGTGGCCCCGCTAGCTCAGATTTTCTTTAAATCTCTTTAAATTTCACAGAAATGATCTTTGATAGATATCTCATCGAAATGGGGGTGCACATTGATGCACAGAAAGGGATAAAAGGGTTTTTGGGGACCCAGAAGTGGTAAAAAATATTCACCGAATTGACACTTGATAAGGCGGAATTTGCAAATTATTTGACAAGGGGGCGCTTGATGTGGCCCCGCTAGCTCAGATTTTCTTTAAATCTCTTTAAATTTCACAGAAATAATCTTTGATAGATATCTCATCGAATTAGGGGTGCACATTGATGCACAGAAAGGGATAAAGGGGTCTTTGGAGCCCCCAAAGTGGTAAAAAATATTCACCGAATTGACACTTGATAAGGCGGAATTTGCAAATTATTTGACAAGGGGGCGCTTGATGTGGCCCCGCTAGCTCAGATTTTCTTTAAATCTCTTTAAATTTCACAGAAATAATCTTTGGTAGATATCTCATCGAATTAGGGGTAAACATTGATGCACAGAAAGGGATCAAGGGGTCTATGGAGCCCCCAAACTCGGAAAAATATTCACCGAATTGAAGTTTTTTATTGTATTGAAATTCCAAATTATTCGACATGGGGGCGCTCGAAGTGGCCCCGCTAGCTCAGATTTTCTTTAAATCTCTTTAAATTTCACAGAAATGATCTTTGATAGATATCTCATCGAAATGGGGGTGCACATTGATGCACAGAAAGGGATAAAGGGGTCTTTGGAGCCCCCAAAGTGGTAAAAAATATTCACCGAATTGACACTTGATAAGGCGGAATTTGCAAATTATTTGACAAGGGGGCGCTTGATGTGGCCCCGCTAGCTCAGATTTTCTTTAAATCTCTTTAAATTTCACAGAAATGATCTTTGATAGATATCTCATCGAAATGGGGGTGCACATTGATGCACAGAAGGGGATAAAGGGGTCTATGGAGCCCCCAAACTCGGAAAAATATTCACCGAATTGAAGTTTTTTATTATATTGAAATTCCAAATTATTCGACATGGGGGCGCTGGAAGTGGCCCCGCTAGCTCAGATTTTCTTTAAATCTCTTTAAATTTCACAGAAATGATCTTTGATAGATATCTCATCGAATTGGGGGTGCACATTGATGCACAGAAAGGGATAAAAGGGTTTTTGGGGACCCAGAAGTGGTAAAAAATATTCACCGAATTGACACTTGATAAGGCGGAATTTGCAAATTATTTGACAAGGGGGCGCTTGATGTGGCCCCGCTAGCTCAGATTTTCTTTAAATCTCTTTAAATTTCACAGAAATGATCTTTGATAGATCTCTCATCGAATTAGGGGTGCACACTGATGTACAGAAAGGGATAAAGGGGTCTATGGAGCCCCCAAACTCGGAAAAATATTCACCGAATTGAAGTTTTTTAATGTATTGAAATTCCAAATTATTCGACATGGGGGCGCTGGAAGTGGCCCCGCTAGCTCAGATTTTCTTTAAATCTCTTTAAATTTCACAGAAATGATCTTTGATAGATATCTCATCGAATTAGGGGTGCACATTGATGCACAGAAAGGGATAAAGGGGTCTAGGTTTCCCCATTAAACGGTAGAAATTTTTACTGAAATTAGGGTCTGCGAATACTAGACTACCAATCTTCTAAACGGCTCCGACACGCACTGGCACACAGGCCTGACACTGGTGTGTTTACATTGGGCCGAAAAGGGGATATTTGGCGATCGCGATATCTCACTGTGCGCTGGGGCTGTGCGCTCACTTCAGGTTGGTCACGGAAAGCTAGGCCTAGCCTGGCCTAGGAGCTGTGATTTGTGGTTCAAAGTTGTTTACGTTATGTTATGCAGCGTTTCCACTTCTCCTGGAATTCAGGAGTTTCCAGGAGTTTTTGAGGTTTTCAAGGATAATTTCAGGAATTGAAAAAATTCCAGGATTTTTCCAGGATATTTGGGGATTCCGTGAATAGACTAACAAAAATGTAGGCAAAAGTTAAACAAATAAAGAAAATAAAAAGAAAGAACAGGAAAAAAAAAAACCAAAGGAAAAAAAAAAAGGAGAAATATAAAATCCCAGTATGGTATAATGCATACAGTAGTACGGTACAATGGTATAGTATAGTAGGACAGTCATACACACCAGTGATACACACACATACCCTCACCGACTGACAATGACAATGACAATGCCAGTGACAATGATATTTTATTTCTTTTATTTCATACCACCGGCACGACACACAAACAGTCCAACACACAAGCACACAAGTACACCCACACACATCTATAAATACTGACGGTTCATTGGAACATGATGCAAGTGCAGTGAGGTGTGAACTAATATACAGTATATAGGGTAATGATCAGTGCACATCCTATAGAGATCATGTAAGGAAGGTTTGGAGGCGATCCGTAGCTCATTTAAAAAATTTCAGGATATTTTTTGAAATTCCAGGAATTTTCAGTGTTCATTTCAGGATAATTCATTTTGAAAAGTGGAAACACGTGATGTTATGAGCAATGGCGGCGACTACAACTCTGTGCAATCTTGATCGCTCTAAAGAAGAGAACACCAATTCCTTCTTCAAGAATCATCAAAACCTTTATGTAACTACTTTATATTGTGAAATTATAAATCGGCCAATCCCATAGGCGAATATTCTCAATAATATAGCTTGTAAATGATGCAGCAGTTTGGTTAGAAATTATTCATATCATAATCTCATCGACATCGTATGATAATGTGGCTGTACATGCACAACGCGTACATTTTGTCACTAGACTGCACTAGTAGTAGTACTAGACTATACCGATTTTATCTGTCTCTTCTCGCTGGGCTTCGTTAGAGTTATGTAGATTTGGTGCACAGTTCAACAGTGGCAGATTTGTTCATAAAGTGGTCCCACCGAACTCCCAGCTAGTCTAGTACTAGACCAATATGATCTGTCTCTTCTCGTTGGGCTTCTCATCTAATGTCACGTTCTTGTAACATGGTAACGTAACGTAACGTTAGATGAGAAGCCCAACGAGAAGAGACAGATAATATAGGTCTAGTCTAGTACTACTACTAGTACTAGTAGTAGCTAGTCTAGTGCCAATATTAATTTTGTACGCGTTGTGCATGTACAGCCACAGTATCATACGATGTCGATGAGATTATTATAAACACTTTCTAACCAAACTGCTGCATCATTTACAAGCTATAGTATTGAGAACATTCGCCTATGGGATGGGCCGATTTATAATTTCACAATACAATGTAGTTACATAAAGGTTTTGATGATTCTTGAAGAAGGAATTGGTGTTCTCTTCTTTAGAGCGATCAAGATTGCACAGAGTTGTAGTCGCCGCCATTGCTCATAACATAACGTAAACAACTTTGCGCCAATAAGGACAGAATAATAATTTACACATCGGATTTGGGATGCAAAATGAACACTCCTCTTTATTGGAGATACAGGCTGAACCTAGCCGACTAACATATGAATGATAAACTCGTCGCTAAAGGGCGACCAACAACAATACAACAATATGGCGTGACCACTTTTTTCTGTCCACCCTATTTCTGGCATAGTATGGATACATAATTATAGCAACACTTTGTACAGTAATAGCTATACCAAAGAATGGATTCAACATGAGCAATATAACTAAGGTAACAGGGTTTGCCTCCATGAATTAGATGCATATGTACAACTGACCAAAATGAATGCCAGTGCAATATACATGTATGTGTCACTTTTGAACCAGGGCATTCCATACATATAAAAAGAATGATGTAATATTTTCACCCAGCATAAGCAAAATACATGATCATAGCAAATAAACTACACTGCACTGGACTAAAAATAAATGTACTTTGGAAATTTGTCACCTTTGAATTTTACAGACAATTATAGAAATATACATTACAACGATGTGTACATCCAACTCAAAAGTGTAGCCATGAAGTACTTTGAAGCAGTACATGTTCATTGTACATACATATCCCATATCATACCCCAAGTACAAAGCAGTAATAGTGTGTATTCAATATCCAACTAGCAACCTTTGAAAATTTGTGTGGCCAAGTAGCCAACCCTATCAAAACCAGCAGTAAAATTCTTGTCATGCTAAAGAGAAACATTTTAAACACTTCTCACCTACATGTACCGGTATTCAATAGCATTGATAACAATATATCGAACAATATCAAGTAACGTACTTTATATCAAGGTGATATACATGTACATGATTACTACTTTCACCTAACCAGTAAATACCAGTCCTCAGAGTGATGATCTATACAAATTACCTTTAGTATTTCCAAAACACAAACATTCATACATTCATTAAATGCAATAACATATTCAAACTGGATCAAAAGACTGTGAATGAATCTTTCATTGTATTTTCTTTTACCTCTTCTATCAATACACTCATTCTACCTTCTTCTTTCCTAACAGTACACCATAACTTCTTCAATACCTTATAACCTGTCAGTACACCATGACCTTTTCACCTTCTTCTGTACCATGACTAAGGTACCTTCTTCTGTGCTATCTACTTCTGTACCTCCTTCAGTATTAACAATATATCAAAGGTTCTGTACCTTCTACACCTGTTATCTATATATACACTTGATCAGTATCTGTACCTTTCCCTGTCTTATGACAATGTCTAGACTTTACCATGCTCCGTTCTCTCTCTCATGTAGATGGAGAGATAGAAAAAAAAAGAACAAGAATAAATGATCTAGATAAGAAGGGAAAAATCCTATACAGCACAACACTAAAGGCTATCTGTACAACAAAAGCACACTCCATGACGAGAAGAGTAATACACACACATATATATATATATATATATATATATATATATATATAAACATATCAATATAGGACAGAGAATAGCATAATAAGGAAAAACAAACAGTCCTCCTTCTGTAGACATAGCATACAAAAGAAATATGACCAGTAAATGTGTACATGTACACCAATAATTGAGCAAGAATGATACACGTCGAAACTGAATAGGACAGCGCGCACTGGGATAAATAATGTCCGCCGAAAATAAAAGACAGTGAGGCAGTGCACTATAACATCACCAATTATATACAAAAAATCAACCTTACTGACAGAGAACTATAATAAGATAGGCAATTAATGCAGGAGACAGAAAAAAAATTGTTGACAACCTGTGCAGATGATAAAATCATAGCTAGACCAGACATCATTTAAAAAAAAAAAAAAAAAACGATCAGTAAAGATGTACAAGAGTAAGTCTTAGATAGGTACAGGTCTAGGCATCTCAAAAATCAAGAGATATAGACTAAAAAATCAGCCTGATTAAAACTAGAATACCTGTATTACAATAGAAAACAGTACATTACAATGGACTACAGGATAGCACAGTAATTAAACAAGCATGTCATGCAATTTGCAGGTAGAGTATCAAAGCATGACACCTTATAACAAATTAAATAGCTGACAGGTTGACAGAGCCATAAAAAATAGGCAAAACAAAATAACCCTATACGTTTTGTAGTAAAAAAACATGACAGTTTAACAGAAACAGTCCAGTAAGCTGATAAACCAGCAAAAAGTTCAACAGTCCTGTGGCAGAGAATAGTATAGGGTTTGTCCATTAGCAAATCAGGAGACAAAGACTGAGCAAGGGACAGGATGATAAGGATAAGGTGGGGCAGGGGGAGGTGTGGGAATATCTGGTTTACAGCGCGAGAAGGGACCTATGTCTGGACTAGGGAAGTTGCTCAGCCAGCTAGCGAGAACTATCAGGTCATGCAGCACCAAGCGAGAGGCTGGAGGTGTAGCGTTAGAGACATGCAAGCTGATGTCATTACAGTGCTGAAGCAAGCTGGGATGAGATGGAAAAACAACTTCGCATTGGTAGTAAGTCACATCTGGAGGATAACGTAGGCGATGATCTCGGGCGTCTCCACCGGTACACGAAGAGGAGACAACTATGGTCCTGGTAGACGTGGCGATGTCATCTCGCTGTATGTCCGGAGGGCGACCTAGAGGAGCCGGGTCATCGTCGCGCTGGCTAACCAACGGGGCGAAGTTAGCATCACTGACAGGCTGGTAGGTGAGGACATCAGGGGACGGCCTAGAGGATCGTGGGACTCCTCGAGCTGGAGATGGGTCGCAGCGGCGTCAACCACAAGAGGGGTGGAGTAAGCACCATCAACCTGCTGGCAGCAGGGGGCATCAGGGGGATCGCCTAGAGGAGCCTGGGCCTCCTCGAGCTGAAGATGGGTCTCGCCAACATCAAGCATGATGGGGGTGGAGTGAATGTGTCCAGCCAACTGGTAGATGTGAGCATCGGGAGGATCGCCGAGAAGAGCCTGGGCCTCTTCGCACGGGAGATGATGTGTCTTCCCGAGGCAATGTCGATCAGGGATGATAGTGGGCTGGATCTGGTTCGAGTGCAGATGATGTGTTGCTAAGGCATCAACCAGACCGGTGTCCTGGTCAAGATCGAGATAGACCAAAGTGGGCAGTCTATCATTCACACATTTACTAGGTGTTGGAGGAGCGTGCGTGTGGTGAGTGCATGCGCGCAGGTTGTGTGTGTGCTGAGAACGCAGCATGCCTACTGAGCACCGGGGCTTATCAACACAAGTGGAAGACAAGTTATCCTCTAAGTCAAGAGTACTGCCGGGAATAACTAACAAGTCCTTACAAGTTCATCTTTCTCTGATGAACCAACACAGCAAAGATTGCCGTCAACATCAACAACAGACTCTGCTTTACTAGCCCCTGACAAGCCATTACTTGTCAACACAAAATCACAAGGGGGATCACACCCCAGTCCCACAGTGAGTTTATGACCACGAGAACATTCAAGACTAGCCTCATCTAACTCTGATGAGAAATCGATATCAGAACGACCACCCGGGATACTGATCGTACCAACATGGAACTCATCGACTATGTCTACTGCCGACATCTCGGCAGCACAACCACCAAGATTACAACCATCAGTATGTGCATCGAAGTCAGTCAAATCACTTACACAACTGATATTCACTTCAATTTGTGCCTCATCAAAATCACAACTAGCATGATTACGCCCTTCATCTACATCTCTCATTTTCAACCCATAGTCATCAAACTCTTCATTTACATGTCTCATCGATCTCAACTCATAGTCAAACTCCTCATGATTACTTCTTTCATCTTCACTCAAATCATTGACAGGCACAAAATCACAAATGGCATCATCTCCTTCATCTGTGACGCTCATTCTCAACTCGTAGCTGTAGTCATCATGATTACTTCCATCTTCCTTATTCAAATCATAATCAAATTCATCATTGACAAAATCACAATCCTGTACATCATCAACTTCCTGTCTATCGAAGCCAAAATGGATGCAAACAAGATCCCAAATGTCTGCCAAGGAAGTAGAATCACTGATAACAGAACGTCTAGAAATAATCGGGCAAAAAGCTGAAACTTGCCCCAGCACCAATTCTAAAACCACCACTTTCTGAGCGGCTGTCTTACCGCCAGGCAAGTCAAAGGGGTCGTCGACAAAACCCCGCAAAGGGTTTGCCTTCGACTTCCTTCTCCAAGAAACACCCTCTCCTAGAAAGGGAGAAAAGTCAGAGTACAAACGGAAATTCGTCAAGAGATTACGCTTCCACTCTAGGAAGGATTCGGGAGTCTCCTCCTGCGCCATGGTGCGGCGCGACCGCTGACTGTGCCATCGTATCGTAATATACGTGGGACTATCAAAGCGCTAACTGTGTATCATTAACGCTGATGTTCGTGATGAACAGCCAGTTCAAATTGCAAAAATCACAACAGCTACTGTACTTAACTGTTGATGCGTCAGCCGTATGCGGCCTCAAATTCTTACTTAATGGGTAGGAAACGATCCTAGCGCTGCCACAACGCCAATAAGGACAGAATAATAATTTACACATCGGATTTGGAATGCAAAATGAACACTCCTCTTTATTGGATATCCAGGCTGAACATAGCCGACTAACATATGAATGATAAACTCGTCGCTAAAGGGCGACCAACAACAATACAACAATATGGCGTTGAACCATTCATCACAACTCCTAGGCCTATAGCAGCTTCGCGTACGTACGTGCTCGCTCGATCGAGCTCCTACCCTTGTCAAGTCCACGAGCATACGTAATACATGTACTAGGCCTTTAAAGCTCAGCTCATGAATATTCATGATGCGTATACCTTTGAACCAATCAGGAGGCAGGATTTTACTGTAATAGGTAAACCTGTTTTGGAAAAAAAATGTCGCTGCCCGGCATAATTGAATCCCATCCGAAATTCCGAACGCGACGTCGACGTTACTCCTCATCCTAGTACGACCTCAGGCTTAGTTTTTCTCATTATGGAGGATGATATACTAAAACAAATAATGGACGGCATATCGAATTTAAGTAGGCCTAATGGTAAACCTGTTTTGGAAAAAAATGTCGCTGCCCGGCATAATCGAATCCCATCCAAAATTCCGAACGCGACGTCGACGTTACTCCTCATCCTAGTACGACCTCAGGCTTAGTTTTTCTCATTATTGAGGATGATATACTAAAACAAATAATGGACGGCATATCGAATTTAAGTAGGCCTAATGCCCTCGCTGCGTGGTCGCCACCAAGCAATGGGGCTCGAACCCCTGGACATGGCCCATCAGCTAGCATCTACTAGTAGGCCTAGTAGTACTAGTCATGTGCTATCATCGACCTCTAGCACCGCATCTCATTCTCGCGCCCAGCCAACCGGCAACATGCGTCGAGAATTCGAGTCCCTGTTTGGTTTGGGTACGGAGGCTAGAGGTAGATCAAGACTGCCAGCAGGATATCGCGGCTCTCCTACTACTAGCACTAGTCGTCGTGGTGCTGCTGCTGCTGCTGCCAGAGGCCAAGGAGGACGAACATCGGGTAGGTTCACTCAGAGTCAGACGTGCTGTCACTGCTGTATGCTGTGACTGCTTTCGTATCCCACAGAGACGGGAGATCTAGGGCCCGTTTCGCGAAACCGTCATAAGTCTAAGTTCATGGATATCCCATCGAAACGCGTGTTAATTCTATAATTCTGTGGGTTGTCCAGGAAGTTAGACTTGTGACGGTTTCGAGAAATGGACCCCTAGAGTCTAGATCATCGATCTCTACCAAGTGGATAAAGCAGCGCCCTCTACGTTTGATGCGACCGCGAGCCCAAAGCTAGCCATGTAGTCCGTTGTCAATTGGTCAAAAAAGTGGGTTAGAATGCAATTTTATGATGATTTTCGGAAACATAATAATGTTAAAAAGGTAATGCTATTAATAAAACCATGAGCAGTGTTTACAAATTTTAAAATGGGTCTGAAGTTACTTTTCAGGCATGTTTTTAAATATAAAAGTGGATTTGGGGCGTTTTCGCAATTTTTGAATTATTACGTCTAAATATTATTCTTTACTGTTATGGATGTAAATATTCCTAACCTATGTATAGGTATACTATTGCAAATAATTTTCGAGAAGAAATCATGCAGAAAATATATACAAATGCAAATTATGTAGGTTTTGTTAATTTCATATCTCAAATTTCCTTCAACGATGACTAAAAATCATGGTAGTCTGCTCGTAGCATTTTCCACAGTTATCAAGTTCGATCGAAGGGATTAAGGAAATGATTGAGCCAATGGCACTGGGAAGGTCGGGAAAGGGGGCGTATGCCCCATCCCCTATATCTCAAGTAGCGGGCGAGATCGATTTTTGCCCTCCATGAACCCCTCTTAAGCAAAAAAAACAAAAACAAAAACAAAAACAAAAAAACAAAGACATGTAATAATTTGCAATACCACTATGTAAAACAAAGTTTCTTTGCTCTAACATGGAAACTTAATCTTATCGAACGTTTTGATTTTCATGACACATTTTTAAAAGCTCAGATATCAATTACTTTTGCAGCAAAATTGGTACATTTCATGAATAAGAATTTCAGAATAAGGAAGTAAAATTCAAGATCAAAAGTAGCCTTTTCCTAAATGAGTTCAATGTAAGACAATAATGTATATAGAAGAAAAGTGGTGTAAAGGTGTTACACAGCGTAATATTTGGCACGATGAAAGGGGGGGGGGGATGGACGGGCAGATCAATTTTTTGCTGAAAATACGGGAAACATTTCTTAAAAAGTCACAGAGACATACTGTGGTAGATAAACATTGAGAAAGGAAGAGTAAAAAAGAAGTTGTAAAAAAGTTGGAGGAATTGGTTAGAGATAAAGAAATGGAACAATAAAAGAATAAAACGTGTTTTATAGTAATTATCAATGTTGATCGTTTGAATGTCATTCTATGTAATGATAGCATATATCAACATAGGCGCCGGAAGTGGGGGGGGGCAGGGGGGTGGTCGCCCCCCCCCAAACGAAAAAGTGGGGGGCAAAATGCATTTTCGCCCCCCCCCCAAAAAAAAAAAAAGAAAGCCCCCCCCCCCCCTCATAAAAAAAAACAGTAGTAAAGGAGTAAAATTGGAGGGGGAACCAAAAAGAAAATAAACAAAAATAAAACCTGAATTGAATCACATCGCAAATGTTATTCCATTCAAATAAAAGAAGAGTATACAGGAATTAAAATTCATTTTTCGTATTCATGGAGATCACTGAAGACAGATAAAGCATTCAAACTTTTAACTTTAACGCAGTGGAGGTTTTGTATTAGACGTGTTTAATAGCGAAATACTCTGAAAGGTGTGTACGTGCGTCTGTATTGTTGTGAGAGGGTGGGAAAGCGTGTGTGTTTTTTTTAAGGGGTGAGAAGACATGAGCCCTTGAAAGGTGAGCCCCCTTGAATGTTAGCCCCCCCCCCCCCCAATCCCAAACTGCTTCCGGGGCGCCTGTAAATATCAATACGGGAGCGCCGAAACCCTTCATTTGGTGCATGGGCAAATACTCAGGGGGGGGGGGGGGCACCTCAAAGGGATTTTGACAAGGCATTCAAAATTGTGCTATGCTTACTACGTGCATATACCCCCCTCCATCGTACACGCACATTTTTTTTTCTTCTTCTTTTTTCATATTTCTTGAAAGCTTTCTCGGAAGAGCAAGGTTTAGAAGAGAAAAGAGAAGAAATATTTGGCATTCTTTTAAGTGCAATTATTATCCATTGTTTTGGATCATCACTTATCAGGCCAGAGACGAGTTACATGTACATGCATTTGTCTCAGCGCGGGGTAGAGCGTATTTTACATACACAAGTAAATTACAGCACATCATCTATTATTTGAATAATTTCTAACATAATCACATGATTAGTTCTGTCGTCGAGGGGAAATTTCTTTTGTCGACATATCGGGTCAACTCTTTAGCCTACTGTCTACAACTGTCGACAAAAATTAAATGGTCGGTAAATGTCATCACTCAAGTCAACACACACCCACCAGGTTTGTACCCAAACTTTTTAAACGTATTATACTGCGGTACGAAACTGCCGATAAGAAACACGATTGACTAAACAACACTCATCATATCAAAATGAAATATCAATTATTTAACTTTTTTTCGACAAAATCATAATACTTATGCAGAAAGATAAAGTCTTCTCCGACTAGGAATGTTGGTTTTCTTTTTCTTTTTTGGTGAAAGACAGGACTCGGCCGCATCAAACTGAGACGGAAAGTTTCACCGGTGGTCTCAAGTTTTTGAAGGATTTTTCGGAACACTTGAATATTATGTTGACAACATTCTTTGTGGCATATTGTCTTCCCATCAAAATACAGTTTTGTCGACAAACTTGTCGACAGAAGGCGTGTCGACGACAGCACTATACGTAATAGATATGAGAGTCACAGCATGATGGATATGAGCGCTTTTTGATATAAGTAGCAAAATTATTACTATTATCATTATCTTTATTATTATTATTAGCCGAGGGAGCGGAACGACAGAACGAAAAATGCATGTGATGTTGTATGTTTTTGTATTAAAGAATACTTCAAAACACAAAGGCGAATTGCTGTCTACTTAAAACTTATCAATTTACAGAAGATAGAGCATAGGCCGACCTTTATAGATAGAGTTTCTACTGTGTTATCATGAGAGTACAACACTACATCAATTCACTTCAAAATTTATGAAATGCAATATATATATATATATATATATTTTTTAGGGGGCATGCAGGAGCAAAACGAGTTTGCCTTCTCCAAAAGTTTTTGTTTGTTTGTTTTTCATAGTTTTACTACAGGCCTAAGCAGGGTTGTCACCAGGGACTTTTTATTGGTGGAAATTTTATCGCCCGACACCTTGCCACGGGGGTTCAAGGCTTATAAGTTATAGTTAAACAGTAAAAATATCATGTATCTACACAGTACACACTGTACTGTAGCTGCAGCACTAAGCATTGTAACTACTGTACTAGTATTTGGTTTACTTTTTACATATACCTGCTGTGAGTGCTGTCAGATTACAGTTGCATGTTCGTAGGTCAAAATCGTAGTATTTTTTTCTTTGTCAGTGGGGAAATTAGTGCCGGGCGGGCGGGTGTGATATTGCATTGAGTGCCGGTCGGAAATTTCGAGTGGTGGAAGGTTCCGACCGGCGCTGACCACCGTAGTGACAACGCTGGGCCTAAGAAAAACTGCATCTATTACCATGCAAGGAGCGTAGCGACCGAGTGACAAATTTTAGATCTTAATATGAACGTTGAAAATGTGTATCTTAGAGGGCTAAAATATTTTTCATGAAATTGTTATACTTCAAAGGGACCTGCCCCCTCCCACCACTTCGGGAGCCTTGTGTTAGACAGGATACAAAAAGTACAATAAACACTGCGAACATTAATCTGCGAATCAGCAAGAACATTATCTATTATTGTTGAAAATTTTCATCTTAGAGGGAAAGAAGCTTATTATACATGGTCATAAATCACAGTCATTTCATGTAATCTAATTTCTTTTTCTCTCTTTTTTGTCTTGCGAGGGGGCCTATAGAGGAGGAAGAATCAATTACCTTTAAACAGGAAAATTTATGATTGCTTGTGGAAACCCACAAGCAAAAGCGTTACTTTGTGAAAGCGAAAGGAGGGGGGGGGGAATTATTTCCGGCCATCTTTAGATGTCATCCCCTCACTTGTGGCGCCTCTGGAAGACAGCCACGGCCTTAAAATAACTTGCTTCTATATCCATCTATAATTTTGTAAGGGAACGTAGCGACCAATTTAGGAAATTTACGTTTTGGAATGGTATTTGTCTTTTAGAGCAATAGAAAACTGATTGCAAAACTGCAAATTTATTTACTCTTTTGTTGTGGCGGAAAAATATTTACCCCTATCCTGTGATAAATGAAAGCATCTGCCCCCTTGCTTCCAGTACATAATTATGGTAGGCAGGGTTTCTCCATTGTTGATGAACTTGACAACATAATACATTAATATCCGAGGGAATGTTGAAATACTGCAGGTCTGCATTTTAGAGCAGAGAAACCTTATTGTACATCGTTGTATTGAAAAAAAAATCGATTTCGATTTTGCCCCAACTTGAAATATAGGGGATGGGGCATATGCCCCTTCTGCCCCCTTCAGGTGCCTATGGATCAATAGTTTCACATCACTTTACTCTTCGATCTAACATGATAACTTTTAATCGCCAGCCCTCCAAAAGTCGCGTGGGGGAGGGCCTATCAGATTTTATGTGCATGGTCCAGTTTTCCTCCATAATTCTCTGACAAGCACAAAAAAAAAAGGGTGCTGCCCCCTCCCCCTTGCGTACGCTAGTGCTTTTCAGCCATACAATGCGATACTCGCTAAAGAATAACTATTTTATATCACAAACATATACTACGTATAAGTAGGAAATATCACATATTCATATTACATGAAACGGGCTGTTATCGCCACTTCATTCCCCATAGAAATGAGAATATTCATACCCATTACTGGATTGACGAATGACGGAAATTCAGGAGTAGGAGGAGGCCCACTGCAGGTATAGGTGACTCCAGGAAGAAGACAGACCTGTTGATCTGCACTGCCTGAAGTAAAGGTAGTCAACACCAGGACGATCCATAGATACATTGCCTTGAATAAGAAGGAAAAATCCCAACAAAGTGTAGACAAAATTGCAAATTTGAAAATTCTAAAAATCTAATGCGAGATTATAGTACACTCGGACTACGTTGCCACTCCATGCACTGGCAACATGGGGGGGGGGGGGGGGGGTTATAATGTACATCTTATGTCCTTAAGCCAGATATTTTACCTACATTGCTTCTTTCTACCCAGGTGTTAAATGGGTACCCGGTAGGATGCGAAAGTCATGGTGGTTTGATCGGCATTGTGAGCGTCTTCTTTTTATTCCCCTTTTCGTCATTTGATTGGGGGTAAGTGCCCCAAGCCCCCCCCCCCCTGTAGCTACGCCACTGTCAGTGGTTAACCTTGTTCAATACATACAAAACTTTAAATTACAACCAGATGATACAGAAACCTCAATAATATTTGTTGTTCGTGCCGAATAATTTCAAAATGAGGCCAGCGATAATCATACCATGGTGTTTACGAAATGCGTCATTACTTCACGCCATCTGATCATCATTGTACACCACCGCCCACGTAAAACCATATAATCATCAAGAGAACAATCTTTACGCTCTATGTAACTCACTATAATTGTGGTCCACTACCCCTGTAGTAAGCACATCGTGTGCACTCTCCCCCCCCCCCCTCTCTCTCTCTCCTTTCTTCTCTTCTCCACCTCTCCCCTCTTTTTCTTTACTCTTCACATGTGCAGCAACATTTACTATCCTTGTATTTCTCTTTTCCCTTGCTCTATTTTATGTTGTCTCATATTCTTTTTATTATGTTCACCCACTGGCGTAGCCAGGATTTTTCAAGAGGGGGGCCAAGGCGAGGGAGCGAAGCGACCGAGCGGGGGAGGGTGTGGGAGGGGGTATCCCCCTCCCACGGTAGGAAAATTTTTTAAAACCAGGTCATGAAAATGGCATTTTCTGCACCCTAAAATTCTATTCTGGTGTAACCTACTTGAGAAGTGACAGATGAAATAGGATTTTTTTTTTCTCTACTCCGCTGGAATGAATTGTAGTGGAAGGATTACCACTCCTTGGGGCTCCAGAATTCCAAGCAATACGCAAAATTACATGTAGTTGGTGTGTATAAATAGCTGTACCAGTGTACATACGAAACGTTGAAACCCGTGTTTTCGGATAGGAAAATATACAGACTAACAACCAAAAACCCACACACAGACACACTGACTATTGACTAACATATGACTAAGAGGACGCCCTTTCTCATGGAGTGGAATTTATATCTCATCTCAAGCGGTAGTCTCATTTGAAAAAACATGCAACATCTTTATTAGGTGTATGTAAAAGACTTTAGCAATTTATTTAGCTGCCTTGTTTAGCTCTTTATCTCATTTTCTCGGTTAGAGGTTGTTCATTAGTTGCCTAATTCGTATATACTACACGAATCCAGCTACGTACTCCTTCATTTAAGTACTGAGGAATTATATAGTTTGATTAATTTTTGTAACCAAAATGAACATCAATGTGAGTATTTAGCACGGAAAAATATTAGAATTACATCGTGTAAAGAGTATAGAGATCACAATTTGTAATAAAAACATATGGAAATAATGTAATTACACATAGAGAACGGGCTAAACAAAGTCTTCATACAACCAAGTCAAGCGCACATGATTTGCCACATGTGAAGGCCGTTTTTGTTATTCAATTTAGTGATAATAGATTTGACTCAAAACTGTAAACATCAAAGCAGAAAGCATCTCGTCCGATGACTTACTAGTATATAAAATACGACTTGAACAAAGAATGAAATTGTATCTTTTTTGAATATTCCTCTATAAAATCGAACTCTACCTTGAAAAACAGTGTTTTGCTTCTCCTCGGATGAAGACCATAAAAATGATATAACGGTGACATTGTTTTCGTATAAAAGCAATGTTGGCTACCACAATGATAACTCTTAAACAAACTCAAGATTTACAAAACGAAGAAAATGGTTATTGCCTCCATCGGACATATACCCATTCACAAAGAGAGGTTTATATTCGGCAAGAATAACTGATACGCCTCTTCATCATTCTGAGTACAATTTCTTTCAACTCTCGACAAACTAAAAGAAATATAAATGTTCTGTTACCAATCTACTTAGTCAATGTTGTTAACAAAGTTTCGGGGTTATGATTTGGAAAGGAACAGTTTTTGCTGGAAATGAAAGCAGTGTTTATTTTGTTTACTTTTTTGGTAATATTTCCATTTTATTTTTCCTTATTTCGATTGTAAGGTAGGGGTAGGGTAAGTCCTAGTAAGACCAGCATGTGAAAAGGAAATTAGTTTTTTGTTTTTTTTTTTGCTCTCCGATCAACAGGGGGGGCCATGGCCCCCTTGTGCCCCCCCCCTGGCTACGCCAGTGTGTTCACCATACTGTATACGTGTCGTAACAAGTTTTCAAATTACGGATTTATAATTGTATTATTATTCTGCCACTTTTTTGTAATCTGCCTTTATAGTGTTGCATCCAGCATAACAGTATATCTTTTCAAAATGAACAAATTTTTGTTCATTATTTGGTCAAAAATAGTACAATCAAATTTCACGCATTTTCTGCCTAATTTCGATTTACATATCATTCAACATGAAATTCAATAACTTTTTTGCAAGTTTTCCTAGCTTAACTTTATACACTTTTCATTGAAATGTACTAAAACCACTCACTTCAGCACACTTTCTTAATCTTCACATTGTAATACCTGGTCACAAAGTACACAAGTCGCACGATGGGATGCGGTATATCACATTTACCCATATCCATTTTGATGCATCATCACCCAATCATTAGACACATGTCAGCTTTATTATTGTGCACTGTCATTCCTGTATTCTCTCACTATTGGAATCTGTTTTCTCATCAACAAAAATCAAGATCTCGTTTTTAGTTCACTTCTCTTATTAACACACATAAAATTCTGCATACACACTGGGGGGGGGGGGGGATTAAGCACACAAAACAAAGATTTACTCAAGGAAAAATAATATATTTGTTATCACCATTTAATGTAGCATCATTCACAAGAATAGAAATAGAGACATATTCTTGATATAGTTTCATGCCAAGTGTCAAGCAGAAAAAAAAACAATATATCTTAAGCTACTACCGTTTATTTGATCTAAATCCCCCTAAATTCATTTTCGCTCGGGTTGCTTGGCCTAAATTCATCTCCCTCGGTTTGCTCGGCCTGAATTTAGGCCGAGCAACCCAAGTGAGATGAATTTAGGCCAAGCCATCCGAGCGAGATGAATTTAGGCCAAGCGACCCGAGTGAGATGAATTTAGGCCAAGCCACCAGAGCGAGATGAATTTAGGCCAAGCCAACCAAAGATGAATTTAGGCGGAGCTACCCAAAGATGAATTAAGGCGGAACCACCCAAAGATGAATTTAGGCAGAGCCACCCGAGCGAGATGAATTTAGGCCAAGCCACCCGAGCGAGATGAATTTAGGCCAAGCCATCCGAGCGAGATGAATTTAGGCCAAGCCACCTGAAGATGAATTTAGGCCAGCGACCCAAAGATAAATTTAGGCGGAGCCACCCGAGCGACATGAATTTAGGCCAAACCACCCAAGCGAGATGAATTTAGGCCAAGCCATCCGAGCGAGATGAATTTAGGCCAAGCCACCTGAAGATGAATTTAGGCGAGCCACCCAAAGATGAATTTAGGCAGAGCCACCCAAGTGAGATGAATTTAGGTCAAACCACCCGAGCGAGATGAATTTAGGCCAAGCCATCCGAGCGAGATAAATTTAGGCCAAACCATCCGAGCGAGATGAATTTAGGCCAAGCCATCAGAGCGAGATGAATTTAGGACAAGCCACCTGAGCGAGATGAATTTAGGCCAAGCCACCCAAAGATGAATTTAGGCGGAGCCACCCAAAGATGAATTAAGGCGGAGCCACCCAAAGATGAATTTAGGCAGAGCCACCCGAGCGAGATGAATTTAGGCCAAGCCACCCGAGCGAGAGGAATTCAGGCCAAGCCATCCGAGCGAGATGAATTCAGGCCAAGCCATCCGAGCGAGATGAATTCAGGCCAAGCCATCCGAGCGAGATGAATTTAGGCGGAGCCACCCAAAGATGAATTTAGGCCAAGCTATCCGAGCGAGATGAATTTAGGCGGAGCCACCCAAAGATGAATTTAGGCCAAGCCACCTGAGCGAGATGAATTTAGGCTGGGCAACCCAAGAGAGATGAATTAAGGCGGAGCCACCCAAAGATGAATTTAGGCGGAGCTACCCAAAGATGAATTTAGGCAGAGCCACCCGAGCGAGATGAATTTAGGCCAAGCCACCAGAGCGAGAGGAATTCAGGCCAAGCCATCCGAGCGAGATGAATTCAGGCCAAGCCATCCGAGCGAGATGAATTTAGGCGGAGCCACCCAAAGATGAATTTAGGCAAAGCCACCCAAAGATGAATTTAGGCCAAGCTATCCGAGCGAGATGAATTTAGGCGGAGCCACCCAAAGATGAATTTAGGCCAAGCCACCTGAGCGAGATGAATTTAGGCCAAGCCACCCAAAGATGAATTTAGGCCAAGCCACCCAAAGATGAATTAAGGCGGAGCCACCCAAAGAAGAATTTAGGCAGAGCCACCCGAGCGAGATGAATTTAGGCCAAGCCACCCGAGCGAATGGAATTCAGGCCAAGCCATCCGAGCGAGATGAATTCAGGCCAAGCCATCCGAGAGAGATGAATTTAGGCGGAGCCACCCAAAGATGAATTTAGGCAAAGCCACCCAAAGATGAATTTAGGCCAAGCTACCCAAAGATGAATTTAGGCGGAGCCACCCGAGCGAGATGAATTTAGGCGGAGCCACCCGAGCGAGATGAATTTAGGCCAAGCCATCCGAGCGAGATGAATTTAGGCCAAGCCACCTGAAGATAAATTTAGGCGAAGCCACCCGAGCGAGATGAATTTAGGCCAAGCCACCCGAGCGAGATGAATTTAGGCCAAGCCATCCGAGCGAGATGAATTTAGGTAAAGCCACCCAAAGATGAATTTAGGCCAAGCTATCCGAGCGAGATGAATTTAGGCTGAGCCACCCAAAGATGAATTTAGGCCAAGCCACCTGAGCAAGATGAATTTAGGCTGGGCAACCCAAGAGAGATGAATTAAGGCGGAGCCACTCAAAGATGAATTTAGGCGGGGATACCCAAAGATGAATTTAGGCAGAGCCACCCGAGCGAGATGAATTTAGGCCAAGCCACCCGAGCGAGATGAATTTAGGCCAAACCACCCGAGCGAGATGAATTTAGGCCAAGCAATTCGAGCGAGATGAATTTAGGCCAACCCACCCAAGCGAGATGAATTTAGGCCAAGCCACCAGAGCGAGATGAATTTAGGCCAAGCCACCTGAAGATGAATTAAGGCGGAACCACCCAAAGATGAATTTAGGCAGAGCCACCCGAGCGAGATGAATTTAGGCCAAGCCACCCGAGCGAGATAAATTTAGGCCAAGCCATCCGAGCGAGATGAATTTAGGCCAAGCCACCTGAAGATGAATTTAGGCCAGCGACCCAAAGATAAATTTAGGCGGAGCCACCCAAGCGACATGAATTTAGGCCAAACAACCCAAGCGAGATGAATTTAGGCCAAGCCATCCGAGCGAGATGAATTTAGGCCAAGCCACCTGAAGATGAATTTAGGCGAGCCACCCAAAGATGAATTTAGGCAGAGCCACCCAAGCGAGATGAATTTAGGTCAAACCACCCGAGCGAGATGAATTTAGGCCAAGCCATCCGAGCGAGATAAATTTAGGCCAAACCATCCGAGCGAGATGAATTTAGGCCAAGCCATCAGAGCGAGATGAATTTAGGACAAGCCACCTGAGCGAGATGAATTTAGGCCAAGCCACCCAAAGATGAATTTAGGCCAAGCCACCCAAAGATGAATTAAGGGCGGAGCCACCCAAAGATGAATTTAGGCAGAGCCACCCGAGCGAGATGAATTTAGGCCAAGCCACCCGAGCGAGAGGAATTCAGGCCAAGCCATCCGAGCGAGATGAATTCAGGCCAAGCCATCCGAGCGAGATGAATTCAGGCCAAGCCATCCGAGCGAGATGAATTTAGGCGGAGCCACCTAAAGATGAATTTAGGCCAAGCTATCCGAGCGAGATGAATTTAGGCGGATCCACCCAAAGATGAATTTAGGCCAAGCCACCTGAGCGAGATGAATTTAGGCTGGGCAACCCAAGAGAGATGAATTAAGGCGGAGCCACCCAAAGATGAATTTAGGCGGAGCTACCCAAAGATGAATTTAGGCAGAGCCACCCGAGCGAGATGAATTTAGGCCAAGCCACCCGAGCGAGATGAATTTAGGCCAAACCACCCGAGCGAGATGAATTTAGGCCAAGCCATCCGAGCGAGATGAATTTAGGCCAAACCACCCAAGCGAGATGAATTTAGGCCAAGCCATCCGAGCGAGATGAATTTAGGCCAAGCCACCCAAAGATGAATTAAGGCGGAGCCACCCAAAGAAGAATTTAGGCAGAGCCACCCGAGCGAGATGAATTTAGGCCAAGCCCCCTTTGAAAATTATACATTGTGCCCCCCTCCCTCGTTTTAGAACTGATACCTTTTTCTTTTTTTTTTTTCTTTTTTTTTTTTTTGCTTGTCAGAGGAGGAAAACTAGAACCCATAAAAATCCGATGAACGCCCCCCCCCCCCCCCCCCCCAACACCCGCTGAGCAACTTTTGAAGTGCTGGCAAGAAGAAAAAAATACGAATCCCCGTCTAAGCAGTTCCCCAAAGTTGACAGCCCTGCATTTGTGTGCCCCCCCCCCCCCCTTCACAAACTGGATTCGCGCCTACCCCTGCCCCCTCACTGGCTGAACTCACTCTACGCTTCGGGGGTGGGGGCTAACTAAGTCAGGATCAGCTGACTTAAAGAGAAAACTTGAATGCGACAGGCCATACATGTATGGCACACCTATCCTTTACGACTGAAGGGTGTGCCTGCTCACAAAGAATGAATCGTGCATGTGTTTTCTTTTGTTCTATTTTCTTGTTGTAAATAATTAAGCGGATTAGGACTAGCACGCTAGGGGAATCATGCAGGCCCTCGCATGGGCCCCCGTGCCGGTGTCATAGTCGATCAGTTCCTGGTTCCGGTGGAACAAAAGGACTAGTCGATTTGTTCCTCGGAACCCAACGACTAGCCGATTCGTTCCGGTGGATTCAAGTGACTGGTATCACCTTTGGCCGATACGGAACGAAAGCCGTCGTTTGGTTCCGACATTAGCCGAGGTTTCGGGGTACATTTTGATTATTATTATAGGTGAAATATGTTTAAAAATATATTTTCGTGCTTATTTGTCATTCAATATCAAGAGGTGTATGACTACCAATTTAATTCCCCATGGGATAATTCATGAAATTTAGATCGTGTACATGTAGCCTCGTACATCTCAGAAGGGGTGCGCAATTTTGTATCCGCTCGCGCCACTAGCTAGCTTATCTTACGTGCACGATCTGATCTATATATCTGGGATCAACATGGCTGATGACGTGGTGGATGACGATGAGCAATTTTGTAGAGCGCTAACCATTTTCTAAATTATTATTTTGGACATTTAATTTAGGGGGAAATCTGCTAGGCCTACTTATTGTGCATCTTTCCTTTCTTTCCTCTCCTAAAGTGCATAGAGACATGCAATTTTGCTTATGTGTAATGCGCTATATAAAAATGTTTGATTATTATTATTATTCAACGCAGAACCGAATCTGCCATCGCTAGCCGCATCAGCAAAATGGTTCTAGCTTCTGGAAAGATATACGCCGACGGGATACTCGGGGTTTCATTTCATTTTATTTTGGCCGAAATTATGAAGAGCTCCCCCCCCCCCCCCCCGTTCCGCTGCCCCTACTTTTTTATTATCAATATTGTTAAGAGTATTGAGTTTCATGTTGCTTTTTAATTCCGTGGGGGAGGGGATCGAGGAAATATTTTGCGTGACCTTTTCAATAATGTTTAAAATGCTATATGCAATGCAACAGTGCGAAGCCATCTTTTTTTTTTTTTTTTTTTAAAATAAAGATCATGAAAATGATGTTAACGTTAATTTACCAAAAATGAAACTTAAAGGGCATCTTGCACAATTGCTCGAGAAGACACAAAGGAGCGTTATCATTGTACTTTTCACTCAAGGCACTTAGGGTATGATATTGGCGTAAATCCCGCGGGGGAGGGGCGATATATCCCCCTCACTTTTTCGAGAGGGGGGGGGGGGATGGCGTGTGCAAATATCCCCCCTGATTTTATAAGAAAAATGATATTGTTATTAATCAGTTAGTGAAATTCTTTTTTAAAATGTCATAAACGACGGCCAAATAGTGGAAATTGTTATTTGGAATGCTCTTAAAAACAAAAAAAAGGTGGTTATTTTCGCTCGCTCCTTTATAATAGGCCTATTGTACTATTATCATCAAAGTAATTCATGATCCATAATAGTGCGAATTTTCGCCGATCAAAATCATAATTTAGAGCCGAATTACAGTATTTCGTTTGAAGTTGTCCCCCACAGGGCTTTGTATAAGACTTCAATTTTTTTTTTTGGGGGGGGGGGCATGCCCTATTGTGTCCCCCACCCTTCAATATTTTTTGGGGGGGTGGGGATGTGTCCTCCATGGATTGATGCCTATGTACCTGGCAAGTTTTCAAGTTAATGAAAAACTATTGGTTTACGAAATAATTGATACTTCTATTTTTTGTCACAACTACATGTAGCTAACACACAACTGCACTCATCCGGTCGTCCCCCGACCCCCCCCCCCCCCCCCTTTCCCAACGACCAATCGATGGGAAGCGGGGAAATAACATTGACATTATGAATAAGAATCTCTGCACTCTTATACACAATTCTCAAATAGGCAACAGCGTCCATTTTGTTGGTGTGGCTGATTTGGAGGAGTTTGATTGGTTGCAAAAGGTGATCAGAAGAGTACATTTTTCTGTAGGGGTGTTATCATGACGTGGTATGTTAGCACAATAGAGATTCGGATCGCCTTTGCGGCTAAATCCCTCGTCGATTGGTTCCACGGAACGAATCGCCTGGCCGGAACCAATCGCCTGTGACTATCGCATCTTCTGGACCGAGGCGGATCCAATCGGCGGGTAAATATTCAGGCGATTGGTTCCGGAGGATCCAATCGCCTGCCCGGAACCAATCGCCTATGACACCGGCCGGGTTCAGTCCATGCCGTCCATGGTATGGTCAGTTCTCCGCTCATTGTAGAGAATGCCTCGTTCATGTTCAGATGTAGTCCCATTTTTAGAGTTACTTCAAACCTCTTTTTGATGTTATTTTTGTTACATTTCCGAAAATAACAAAGAAAAAAGGATATAGTCATAAAATTTGACGTTGAAAGACAAGTTTTATTACGCCACTCAAAGCTTGTGTCGTTTGTAGCAGGGTTGCCAGATCGTGGCTAGTCTTCACGGCCAAACTCAACCTATTTTACGGCCAAATTCGGCCAAACTATTTTTTTTCACTGCCAAATTTCACGGCCAAATTATATCACCTAGAAATAAAATTAGGTATACCCCTATACTCAAATTCATTGTCTTCTGCATTCTCCCTAAGTTTACAATAAAGCCTGCTTAAATAGTTTGACATGATATTGAGCGACAACATGCAAGTTTCTGTATTTGAGTCTAAGAATTGTGAGCGTCACGTCATCAGCTCGACGCTTTTGGACCCTACCACTAATGATAGGGGTTCATATCAGCCCAGGGGAGCGTTTCATGAAAGGACTTAAGTCGGATATTTTATCCGACAAATTTGCTCTCAGCCAATCAGATGCAAGGATATCAGTACCTTATAACAGTTGGATAAAAAATCCGACAAGTCCTTTCATACATGCATGCAAGTAATCCCGCGTTTTCATACATATGCGGTCATGCGAATGTATATATGCGCATGCTTATAAAATAGACCGTGCGCCCCGGCCTATATGCAGCACAGAATACTAGTAGACTAGTGTGTAAAGTTTGTACCGTCTCTATATAGAGTTAAGCAAGGGCGTAGGCTGGTTTGGGCATGGGGAGGTGCACATCTTGGGGAGGTGGAACTAAAGTTTAGAAAATTAGAATAGATATCACATCACAAGCAAGCTTTTCCTGGACGATACAGTGTAGGTTATGTAGGTGTTTAAGTATTGTTCAGAAAATTATAAAGCTTGTGATTTGGTACCTAGCCTATAAGCTGCTTTGTTAATCAAATGATTGCTTACCTGATGTCAGTAATCATTCAATCAGCAAAATATCATTCAACAAGTCAAAACTATTTCCAGTAAAAACATTTACTCTTGAAGATGGCTGGTTTTATTTTAATTTAAATGTCGATTTAATCTCAGCTTATGCTGAATTCTGTCAGGCCACATTGCCTCCTTGATTACAACATATCTAAATCCAAGATTATGATGCCTAGTAAGGTTCATAATGTTAGTTTTAAATATACTAATAATGGTCAAGGGTTACAAAGTACATCAACTGAGAAATACTTGGGTCTTGTGATAAATAACACTTAAAATTGGAATGATCATTGTACCGAATTACATGTAAAGTGCAATAGACCTTTTTGGTACATAATACGGAGGGACTGCGTTGACTGACCAAAACCAGTTTTAAAAACCCTTTACAGAATCTTTAGTACGCTCATGTTTGGATTATTGTTGCACAGCATGTGATCCATACAGAAACAAAGCGGTAGCAAACTGATTGTAAAGATTAAATTTTAGGAAGCTACTCGACCAACCCACAGCTGCTAAACTAACCCATGCCTTTGTATCTGCTCATCTTGATTACTGCAACTCTACCTTTTCCGGAATCCCACAATCCCATCTTCGTCCACTACAAAGAATTCAGAATACTGCTGCAAGGCTTGTTACCCTGTCAAAAAAATGTGAACATATAACACCAATTCTTCGCTCATTGCACTGGCTTCCAATACGCCAGCGCATCATTTTCAAAATTCTTCTAATAACCTATAAGATTATTAATGGCCTGTCTCCTGTATATCTTTCTGATCTCATCTCCCTTCGCTCCTCTAGTTCTCTCCGACCTCTTCGTTCTTCAACAACCTTGCAGCTTACCCGCGGACCCCGAACTAATACCAATTATGGTGATCGAGCCTTTTCTGTAATTGCCCCATGCCTTTGGAATCGATTACCCTCATATATCCACAATGCCAACTCCCTTGAACAATTTCAGACTTTACTCAAAACCCATCTTTTTAATGCTTAGTTTTTCTCCACTCAGCTGTGGGTTGGTCTACACTTATGGAGGTGCACATCATTTTAATTTTTTTTTTTTTTTTTTCCCCTCCAATATGAATATTAATTCAATTTGATTGAATAATAATTCAGGTTACTCTATTAATAGCAAGAATACTGTGCGGTTAGAAACACCAGTATAAAGCGCTATATAAATGTTATAATTATTATTATTATTATTATTAAAAAAAACGTTATACGTAAGAATGTTGAACAAAGACTGGAGTAGTACATGTAGTTACAACACTTTGTTACAAGAATTTAGTATGAATACATTAGAGAGTAGACGAAAGTACCTCCAACTTATTTTTTTAGTGTTATAAGCTTGTTAACCCTTTCGAGACAATTGACCACATTTTGTGGTTTGGCCCAATAACTTTTGATTTAGAGCCTTAAAAAAATATACCAGATGCATGAGTAGAAAGAGCAAAAAATTCTGCACATAATGTGTCCATTTTTGTTGCATAATCATATTGCGTTTGATGCCAGGAATTTTAAAAAGGAAAATAAGATTGAACATCCTTAAATTGGCAACACATTGAGAGGTTCAAAATCATTGTTTTTTGTCCAAATTGGCAACTTTTTCAACTTTTCAACAAAGTTCCTAACCATGTATATTATTTTCAAGACATTACATCTTATTAGAACCACGTAGCACTAAAAGAAAAATATTATTGTTGCCAATTTGCAGAACAAAATGTGATCAATTGAGCTCTTAAATAATTCCTGTCCTGAAAGGGTTAATGACATCACAGATATAGGACGTAATAACATGTGCAAACCTGCGAACAGAATTGGAAGAACAGATCATCATAACTTAAAGATGCATGTACCCAGAACAGCAAGAACAGATTATTATTATATGAACTCATTCTATCCGAAAACTACAAACGACTGGAACAAACTCCCTAAAAGTATAGTCAACATGAAAACTCTTGGCTTGTTTCAAAAAAGTGTTAAAAACCACCTCAACCTGCAGAGTTAAAGGCCAAGTCCACACTAATATCAAGTTGATTTGAAAAAGTAGAGTAAAATTAAACGAGCATAATGCTGAAAATTTCATCAAAATCGGATGTAAAATAAGAAAGTTACGAAATTTTAAAGTTTCGCTTAATTTCACAAAACAGTTATATGCACATCCTGGTCGGTATGCAAATGAGGGAACCGATGACATCATCCACTCACTATTTCTTTTGTATTTTATCATATGAAATGTGAAATATTTCATTTTTTTCCTCATTATGATGTGAAACAAAAATTGATTCCTCACTGAACTTGTGGAATTGTCATTGTTGTAACATATTGTGATTCAAGGAAGAGCTTCCTTATTGTCAAATCTGCAAAAATTGAAATATTCTATAATTCATATAATAAAATACAAAAGAAATAGTGAGTGTGTGACACCATCAGCTATCTCATTTGCATATCCACCGTGTTATGCATATAACTGTTTTGTGAAAATAGGCGAAACTTTAAAATGTCAAACCTTTCTTATTTTACATCCGATTTTGATGAAATTTTCAGCATTATGCTTGTTTAATTTGACTCTATTTATTGAAATCAACTTGATATTGGTGTGGACTTGGCCTTTAATTTTACAAAAACCTATCATTGCATATATATCACCATGCAAATCTGTGCTTGAAATGTTACAATCATAAAAACCATGACTGCACTTTCAACCAATCAGATGATAGGATTATAATAGGAAAGATTCTTAAAGTGAGGTATATAAAGGATACTGAAGTCAAGCGGGCTTTCTGGGCCCGGGGGGGGGGGGGGGGTCACTCAGAGACTGAGTGAAGTGGTACCCATGCCGGGTACCCATGCTTGTCAAAAAAAAAAAAAGTCGAATGAAAGGATCAGATGACGTCTTTGGGGGAAAAGGGGTGCTTTTCAGTCTTACATTCGACGGTTTTGAGAAAACGGGGTGTTTTTCAGTCTTACATTCGACGTTTTTTTTTTTTTTTCTTTTCTTTTTTTTTTTTAGAAAAATGGGTGTTGTACAGTCTAACATTCGACGTTTTTTGAGAAATAGGCGTTCTTCGACATTTGTTGGTACATTTTCCTACGCCATTTATGCCTTTTAAGGGTATATTTTACAATATCCTTTTAGAGGTAGAATTTGACACCAAGAATTACTTCCTTTTGGGTCCAGTTTTGAGGTGCTTAGACGAGCATGGGTACCACTTCAGTCCGCGAGTGACAGACCCCCCCCCCCCCCCCCCCCCCCAGGTTCCGGGGCGTAAGTAATCTCTGTTTCGGGCGTCAGTTTCGGGTGTTATAGGTGCGAAAGGGTTTTAATTAACTATAAGTCTCGCGGTACTGTCGTCATGAGACAAGAATGGATTTGGCCGACCTCTATGGATGGCCTGACTTTTATAAGGTTTGGGGCAGAAATCAAGACTAATAATTGTTTTACAGAATGTTTCGGGTCATGTGCCCCCTTGTTTTTGAAGCTGTTGAAAGGAGGAAAAAAGTTTTTTTTTTTTTTTTTTTCAGGGGCGGAACTCCTATGCCTCCGCGGGGGGGGGGGGTGCACGTGCACCCAGTGCACCCCCCCCCCCCCCCAGCCTACGCCCTTGTTAAGCTAGATCATAGACCCGGGCAAGGGCTTAATTCAGCATATCACACACCGTGCAGACGCGCGCATGCACACCCTATTGCATTTTTACATATTTCAAGTGATTTTCTGGTAACATTTCCTATCGATTTTGAAAAAAGGCCAGAAATAAAAATTCACGGCCAAGATTTCTGTTTTACGGCCAGAATACGGCCAAATTTTTTTGGCCGTGAAATCATTTTTTTTCACGGCCAAACTAAATTTTATACGGCCAAATTTCTGGAATCTGGCCGGAAAAAAGGCCAAATGGCAACCCTGGTTTGTAGTATAGGCTATGTCCAGTATTGATCTATTTTGCATGCACAAACCCCTTGGCAGTCGATCGAAAAGCGTAATATCGTCTGAACCATATAGGCCTACTATATGCAGCTTCTCTCTTTCATATCATGTAAATTATTGAAAACAGTTCTGAAGTTCTTTCTTTTCTCTCCTTAAAAATGTAACCAAATAGCAAAAAACTGTTTATTAGTTTTTAAAATATATATTTTAACATACAAATGAAACTTGTATGCGGAAGGATGGCGGGGGGGGGGGGGGGTGGTTGTGTGTCCGGACCGGCCCTTAACAAAAATTGATGCACTACCCGTCAACTTTGCCGTCGGATTTTAAGAAAAATAAACATCAAGTATGATCAGCTATAAAATCCGAGAATATTTGATGTTCACACAATCTTAACCTCTCTTGTGAAGGCTTTATGACAATGCAGGCCTACATGGAAAGTTATTCGATCATTTTATTTTTAAAAGTGACCCGTCGGGATATTAACCAACCTGTCCAAAAACACGTACGCAAGGGTGGATCCAGAATTTTGCGAAAAGGCGGGCGGGGCCAACCATTTCTCCAGATTTAGATCAGGTTGTCATCAAGATATATTGCATGATATCCCTCCTTTTTGGAAAATAAATGAACACCCTTTTCTTACAAATTATTTTCTTTACTATCGCGCCTCAATACAGTGTGCATTGAGCAAAATTAATGTAGCTAGCTGTGGAGAAAATTCCACGCTCTATTCGAAAGGGAGCGACGAGGGGAGGGGCCGGGCCGGGTGGAGGGGCTAACCGTAAGTCAGGACCAGCTCTGATACATGACTTAAAAAGAAAACTTATTGAATGAGTGCTACAGGCCATGTATTCAGACATACTTATCCTTGTCACTAGCGTAGCTTAGGGGGGGGGGGGCAGGGGGCAGAGCGCCCCCCCCCCCTCGACAACTTTTCCTCCATTTTATTGTTTTTGCTTTTGCTTGCTTGTCAGGGAATTATGGACATGATGGAGGAAAACATCTAATAACTCCCCCCCCCCCCCCCCCCCCCCCCCCCCCCCCACTGAGCGACTTTTTTGAGGGCTGGCGAAAAAAAAAATATACGGGTCTCCCTTAGCAGAATTCCCCCCCCCCCCTTGTAAAAAATCCTAGCTACGCCACTGATCCTTGTCCATCTTCAATGTTTGACAACAAGGCATAACAGAAGAGTTTTTCAGTACGTATCTGTGGTATATGACTGCCAGGCTGAAATGTTCTTATTTTAAGTTAATTCACAGGATACCAAGCAAGCTCCTCTGTATGCCTTGTCAGATTGTCAATGGGTATGTTTACATAATCCTGACAACATTTTGGGCTACTTTTGAGAAAGCAATACATTTTTCACAATTTAATAACTTATTAATCAAAACGGACCAATTAACACCAAATTGCACCTAAAGAATTATTATACTCAAAATTATGTCATAAAAATTTAAAGTGAATTGAATAAAAAGCTTTTGAATTATCATATATAGTCAGAAGGTAAAAAAAAAATGTTTTTTCTTTCCATACAGAACATTTTTTTTGGGGGGGGGAGGGGTGTTGTCAAAGGGCAGTTTGGGGTTTTCATTCAGGGGGTCTGACACTCCCTTCCCGATGGACAAATTTGTCAGTTTTTATATTTTTGGAATGTACATTCATAGCTTTTCCTTCCGACAAAATTTGGTCTCTGAGCTTCAAGGGGAAAATTTTACCCCAGTTTTTAGGGGCCGTCTGACACCTCATTCCGACGGAAATTATTGTCATTTAATTTTTTATTATTATTTTTTTTTTTTTATTGTCCAGTCATACTACTTCCTACTGACAAAGTTTGGTGCATGAGGGAGATGGGGTGAAATCGACCCGACTTTGGGGTCACTTTTGGGGGCTCTGGGGGCTAAACCCGGCGGCTGTGGTCAGGCTGACAAACTCATTTTGTCAATGCCTTAGACCACCATCTTACGGGTAAAATGGGGTGACTATTTCGGGACAGGCTCCCAGACTATTACGATTGAGAAGGGTGTGCCTGCGAACAAAGGATGAATCGTGTTTTCTTTTGTTCTATTTTCTTGCTTTATTAACAAGCGGATTAGGACTAGCACGTTCGGGGAATCATGCAGGCCCATGGTATATAGTCAGTTCTCCGTTCCTATTTCATATAGAGAATGCCTCGTTCATGTTCAGATGTAGTCTCATTTTTCAGACTTACTTCAAACCTCTTTTTGATGTTATTTTTGTTACATGTCCGAAAATAACAAAGAAAAGAGGATACAGTCATTGAAGAAATGAATGAAAAATTTGATGTTGAAAGACAAGTTTTGTTACGCCACTCAAAACTTGTGTCGTTTGTAGTATAGGCTATGTCCAGTATTGATCTATTTTGCATGCACAAACCCCTAATTGGCAGTCGATCGAAAATATATTGTCTGACCCATAGACCTATATTGCACAGCCTCTCTCTTATGTATAATTTATCATAGAAATTATTGAAAACGGCTTTTCTTTCTTTTTTCTCTGTAAAAATGTAAACAAATAACAAAAACTGTACCATATTTTAAATAGGCCCATACATTTTTTTTTTTTACATACAAATGAAACTTATATGCGGATGAGGGGGGAGCTTTGTGTGTCCGGACCGGCCGCCCTTAAGCACATTATATACAAGTCAACTTTGCCGTTGGACTTAAAGAAAATAGACATCAAGTAATCACTATAAAATCAGAGAACATAATTTGAAATTAACCTCTCTTGTGAAGGTTATGACAATTTAGTCCTACGTACTGTACTGGATATTAAGTTATTCGATCAGTTATTTTTAAAAGTGCCCGTCCGGATATCATTTTTTGTCCGTCCAAAATTCTCTGACAAGCAGAAAAAAGGAAAAGGAAAAAAGGTTGTCGTGCTGTTTAAAAAAAAAAGGGGTGGGAACAATATAGTTTTTATTTCAAAGGGGGCGCGGGGTTAGTCCGTAAGAACAGGCCATCATTTAACACTTATCACTGAAAATATGTCAGCAGTTGCTATATATCATGTATATAGTACAGGGCCTACACTCCTAATTTACGACTGACCAGTGTTGATAGGCGCTAGGCCTACGTATACGCAAGGAGGTATATGCAAGCCTATAGGAGCCTATAGGAGTAGCTATACTAGCTGGGGAAAAATGGGGGAAAATAAGCTCGATTACTAAGTCTAGTATCACTTGAACTAACATCTAATCCCAATTTACAACTTCACCTCAGTATTAGAAAGCCTACTGTTCGTCTCTATTACATTAAACTTTAAACCATCTGCATTTGATTTTATGATTTACAATTATCATTTATAAATTCAATCTGCATAAAAACTTCTTAGGTCTATTACTTTCTTTCTTGTACCTCCATTTGTGTTCATGCAACATTATTGTTCTTTGACATTGTATGATTGTTCATATTATCCCGGTACTGTCATTTAATATGTGATGTGTTGTGAATAAATTTTATGAATCAATGAATCAATTAGTTGATAAACTTAAGGGATGATTACTTATGTAGGGGTTTTTTTTTAAATCGTGAGGAGTGTGAGGAAATTATCTCGTATTTATGCACACTCTGATTTTACCCTGCTACCTTTTTAAAAAAAATTAATAATACATAGTATTGTTTGTGAATGTTCCTTTTTGTAGAAGACTGTGTATATCGTTGTTGTTGTATGTGTTTCTTTGTACATGCATATATTTGTATATTTCTGTATTTTCATATGTGCTTTTTACAAATGTTTTAAAGCGAATAAAGAACAATTGAATTGAATAATGAAAGGACACAATATTTCTTGTAAAGTGCAATTAGGGTCTGTGCTTCCAGACTAGTTTTATGTAGACCAGTAACGCTGGGGATTACTACTACTAGGTGGAAGGGGGGGGGGGGGGGATCGGAGATGCCACGCTATGCTATATACCAATGAGTTATCACACACACACAGAACAATACACACACGCGCGCGTATCGTATATACCGGTCGTGCCAATAACACAAGCATGCATGCATGCTCAAGATCTTGGCGCACGTGGGTACAGAATAAACATAAACAAACTTGGTCTAACTTTAGAAAGCTTCGATTCTGCGGCAATTGTTGTGTTGTCACTCAGTACCGGTATTTAAAAGTTTTACTTTTGTTTTCTCCTGAACTGTAATCTATATTTGACACCCTAGTCTTCTTGTGTAAGGTCTAAGCTTACACAAGTCTACAAGACAAATCTAATAAAATAAGATTTGTTGACGTTTTTGATACACGTTCACCGACCAACCGCAGCTGCAGCCAATCCAAGCCAGGGCTGCCAGGCTCAGCCCCAAGCCAATGCCAATGGCAGGAAAGATGAAGTTTCGCTTCCAGTAGAATCTACTATTGTCAGACATCACTCAGGTTAGTCTACTCTAGGTTACGCTTAATTTTTATTTCTTAAGTTTATCATCAAATTTACAAAATGAAAAGGGTTAAGAAAATAGTGAAGTATATTTTGGATATACGACGAACGCTACCCCTACAGTAGTAGCCTATTCAGGCCAGAACAATGGGAATTAGTGGACCAAACCTATTGTTCTGGCTGAATAATGCACTAATAGTGTGTAGACTGTAGTCAATGAGTGCTTTAGCTGGGGTCGGGCTAACTCGGCACTAGGGCGAACTCGGTGACTATGTTTCAAGAGTTGAAGTCCACATGTGCTACCCATCTTACCCTTTTTTAGCCTTAAATTTCATGTTTTGTATAATTTTACTTCTTGAAATTTTCAACATTACTTCAAGCTTCTTTGCTAATCATTTTACACATTGATATCAAATAATTTGAATTTAAATGTTTTGAAATGTGTAATTAATACAGAATTCAACACAAGTGTTTGCAATCAATTTAGCTTTTTGGGCTCACTCAGCTGCGATTTTCCGCCAAGGCCAAGTTCGCCCGGCCAAGTGCCGAGATAGCCCGGATCTGATCTAGGTTAAGTTACTTCTTTCTTAGTCGTGGTAAAGTCTTTACCATGTCATTACTCGTTCGTTTGCAGGCACACGCTTGCTTGCAGACATGGGCATGTACATGGTCACTGTTATGGTTGTCATGTCATGGATGGACATGGTTGTAGAATTCGAATGTTGGTATATGGTATGTGTAAAATGGCAATCAGTCAAATTTGACTATCATGACAAACAAATTTTCATTCATTATATACATAGGGAGTCTAGATCTAGAGACTCTATATAGATTTCAATCATAAATTATATTTGACTTCTCTGTTTTAATATTTTAATGTTTTTTAAAAAAAAGTGTTTGGTCAATTAATCTAACTCTAAACAGTGGCCGACATCTACGTTAGATCCACCCACACATATGCGAGGTTATTATAGATAACCTAGACTAATTACTATATTTTTATTTAAAGATACTCAAGTCATGCCAGGCCAGGTTACTGAATCCAGCTCATGTTTTGTATGAAGGTATTTTGGAAGCAAGTTTACCAACATACATTTAGATGCTAATGTAGATCTAGGACTAGGTCTATATCTTGCAGGTGCAGACATGGTTAGGATGCTTCCTTTGGGATTCCTCAAATGCTTAATATCGTGAAACATGAAAGGAAGAGATAAACAAGTCTTGGGTTGAAATAAGAGAAAAACACTTTCCCAAAGAAATTAGTTTTGTGCAATTTTGGTTATTTATCAAAAGAGAAAGGGAATAAGATCTACTTTAGGGTCTAGAGTCTAATCAAATCTTAGTCTTGTAACCCTAAAATTCAAAAGGAATGGAGGGGGGCATGATGATATTTTTTTAAGGGGAATTGCCAGATCTAGTAGAGTCTTAGACTAGGTAGACTATACAGTGTGTCCCAGAAAAATTAACAGTCAGGAAAAGTCTCTCCATATGAATATTATACAAATATATACTGTCATGAGAGGGTACATCTGGTTGGACATGTATGTGCCAGGCATCACAAAACCACCACTCATAGGCCCTTGCCTCTGTGGAACTCTGTCCAGCATTCACTGTTGCAGCAGTCAAAAACAGGCATCAAAATTGCTCTAAGCAAGATTTAATTTTCTTAAATTTGCTAGATTACCTGATTCAGGGACTCTTCAACTCTTACTGTGCCACAAATTTGGGGCTTCAGAATTGAAAGTGAAATTTTAAATACTTATTTTCCTCTCATGTATGAATGATCTAGACTGGAAAAAGGCCCGCTGATACACACAAAAGCTGGTGAAGCCTATTCACCCATAAATGCTAATCTTCAGATAAGTTTGTACATGTATAAGTGCAAAACCACCAAAAAGTCACCAGATATGAAGTTTTAAGTAAGGTCTGATTCTGAAAGAGGAGATTTTCAGCTTTAAACTGATATATAACTCATTAGCATTGGATAACTCATTGCACAAAGAGTACATGTAGAATGCACAGTCCCTCAGAATGTTACTTCTGAGAAATAAGGGTTTAAGGTCTATTGAAGCACTCTTACTTGCAAGGTCTTGTGCTAAGGTGACAAAAGGAGGATAAGAACTCAATAGAAATTTCTATGAAGGGATTATCAGATTGTCCTAAAACTTGACTTGACATACTAATTAGGCACATCCTGCTCATGGTAGTGCACAAGTATCTATGCAAGAACTTACTCTTTTTTAAATTTATGGGAAATCAAAATGAGACAAGTATTCAGGGTCGTAAAAAAGGAAAGTAACACAACAAAATCCAGAGAAGAAAACATAAGTAAGATACAAAACTGTCAAAAATACCACTTTCAGATTGTATGGTGCCTCCAAATTTTTAGATTACTTAGAAAAAGGTATAAACTCTTTCAGGAAATACCCAAAACTAAAATTTGACCATGCCAATCAAAAACACATTGATTGAGCTCTAACTGAAAATCACACAGTGCGACTTTTTGGTGGTTTTGTGGTCACATATGGTCCCCGAGGTGACGTGAACCAAGACTATTTTCATGAGGGGGCAGCCCCGAAGGAAAATGGTCGTCTTGTCAGCGAGGGTACCATAGTTTAACCAGAGACCTGAATGTAGACAGTATATATTTGGTTTATATCCGTCATCTTGAACAAAAGGCTAGATCTACTCATCTACTAGATCATCAGCACTGTAGGGTATGATAGACCGCACACGTACATGTACATACACAGTTGAGTTTGAAGAAGGGATGAATTTGCGCAGATATCAAACACGTAATGATGACATCATCACGTACCGGTGCATGCCTAGAACAATAGATATGCGCAAATGAATGTCATCATTCAGGCTGAGCAGCTGCTTTTTTTTTTTTCTTTCGCGTCGCGAGTCGATTGGGGGGGGGGGACGAATAGTTCATTTTTTCCCTCTGATGATGGGAAAAAATGAACTATTTGATGATGTCAGCAGGAAAAATGAACTAGACAGCAGGAAACAGCTTTTCTAGTGAAACTATTCATTTTCTTGTTGTATACACTCCTACATGTAATGCAACAATCTTACAATGAGGGATATAATTCAGAATATTGGAAGCCAAATTTCATACCTGTAGATAGCTGTATGGTCTTTTTTAATTAAATGACACCTACATGTAAATATCTGTCTCCCCAGATAAATATTTCAAAATATTGGAAGCCAAATTTCATACCTGTGGTCTTTTTTATTAATTGACATCTGTCATTATTTTATCCTTGAGTAAACAAATGCCACTTTTGCAAAAAGGTACAAAATCCAAACTTGACAAGAATTGGTAATTGTTCTGGCTTATATGTATCAGCACAGTTGAGAGTCATGTAAAGGCTTAGAAATGTTCATATTTTGATCATCAACAGACATAGGAAAGAACAGGTTTGTTCTCTGTGTACTTACGTATCTCATCAAAATTATGATACTTCAGTGAGCAATTAAATACTTTATTGACTGTTTTGAAATATCAATTTAGGCCAGTTTTTAATTCAAGTTTGCTTTCTCATTCAACAATAAAGTTTTCATGGGATATGTCACTCAGGATCATGCGCAGAGTAAACAAAGATACATGTACAACAAAAGTTACAACAAAAGTTACAATTTTCAAATACCAATTTTGTTATAATGGTGAAGATGCAACAATATTTATAGAGATAAAACAGTTTTCAGAATACTGCCCCTGTTCTCTTCTTTATTGTCTTATTGAAAATTATGTTTGGCTATGCTGTACAGTGTGTGATATAACACTTAAAGGCATTGATTAACTTTGCCCAGGATTGAAAAAAAAAAATCACTGTTCCAGCTAATGCTGTAATCATAATTGCAAACCTTTAGCTCAGACAGGAATCGCCTGAGTTTTATAAGCTGATCGGTCGTTTATATATCAAGATATTTACGATTAAACATTGATGTCGGGATAGAGTACCACCGAACCCTAAAGAACTCTTACGGTTGGCATACCTCGCTCTTTCACAGAATACCGTACGGGCTGGAAACCCACTCTGAAATCGCCAAGCGCTGGTGCTTGGTTTTTGTGACTGCAGCGCAGCGAAGAAGCCGAGCGACTTGCGCTAGCGATTGATCGCGATTTTCTCTTTTTTAAGGATAGTAAACGGGTTCCATTTTCTCTCATACTTTCACATATTCTTAATTATATATGTAGTTAGAGGACTGCACACAATTCACTGGCATTTGAGCTGATTTTACAATTTTTCACAAAGTTAATCAATCACTTTAATGCAGCCCATTCCGAAGGGGAACTCCTGGTGCCCGAATATTAACTTCCCAGTGATTTTGCTCGCTCGCTCGCAAAAAAATTGGCCAGTTTTTTCCTTCTTTTTTTTCCCCTTCCCTTTTCCTTTTTTTTTTAAATTTTGAGTGGGGGGGGGGGGGAGTTGTTCAAACCCACACCTCAGTCAGTAGAGCGTCCGCCTCACAACCGGGAGGTCGTGGGTTCGAACCCCGGCGGCGTCATACCAAAAGACGTTAAAAGATGGGAGTTGCTGCTACCTTGTTTGGCGTTCAACAATTAGGGATAGAGCAACGTCGATCTGGCGCTGCTCAGCGGCTGCCGGGCTCACGATCAATTGGGCAAAAAGAATTTCCATTTCGGTTTAACTTAATAAAATTTGGAGTGGACTTTAAAAGATTATTATAAAAGATTATTATTATAGTGACGCCCCTGTTGCCAACTAAACTGGAATCATAAATACCTTACTAAGAACCTTGCCAGTTGTATCAAACTATCTAGGGAATGATTTAGTTGCCAACTAGAAAATTGACTACTGTGCTCTTGGGTGGAATAGACTTTGGTGGAAAGGAAAGAATATGTAGGCTGTAGACAGTACTCTGCCAGGTTAATTTCCATAGCTTTTATCAAAGGGTTTTACTTGCCAAGTTTGCAAGAGCCACTGATCGATGCCTCTTCCTTCATTGCATGTGTCCGGTTGAAAAAAAAGATTTAGGAATCGGCTGTCTTGTTTCTTCCTTATATCAGGGCTTAAACTTAACCCTTTTTTAAAGTGGCCTCTTGAGCATGCTACATATATGTTTATGATGTACATTATGTGGAAGTAGAAGACTAATTGTGGACAGTTAATTTCCTATGGTTCTTGATTTTATGATCATCTAAATTGTACAGTAAACTATCAAGTGGACACCTTGTAGATTGAATGTTTTCTTTTTAATTTCAGAAAGGGAAATCAAAAATTACAAAATGGAGGATGCATCATGGACACTGATATGGGATGACAGCAGCAGTGGTGATTCAGACCAAGGTATTTTTGTATATATTTTGTATATTATTGGTATTATTATATACTTTATTCATTTATCTTTGAAATAATTCATTGTGACTTTGCAAATTTGAAGTATCTTTTTGATGCAATTTTAAGCTGTTTTGTCCGCAAGATCTTTTTGTGAAAATATGAAATATTAAAGGTAGTCATGTTTTCTGGTAATGGCAACCTAAAATTGAGAAGAATCCAAAATGGTTTACATTAAATGATAAACATAATCAAATAAATCTTCAAATGTTTATTGATTTTGATTGTTAAGGAACTTCAGTAGACTCAAGTTCTTGTAATGACAAATAAAAATTGCCACAAAGCCAACATAATGTTCAGTGAATGAAGACCAATATTGCTTGACACTAAAGGGCTGGTCAGACTTGTCCGATAATGATAATTAGATTTTTCATTAAAGATCGATCCACCCTAGTACACTTGTCCTACAATAAACAAACACGAGCATACTCATACGTACACACAATAGGGTGTGCCTTTAATTGAAAATCTTGTTATCGTTATCACACAAATATGACCAGCCCTTAACTGAAAATCCTGGTTGATGGAAAGGGCAACTATACTTGACACAGTTTGATTATTTTGTTGCCCAAACTCCAGTTTTGATGCCCAGATTAACAAAATATAAAGACTTTGTAGATCTCCAGTAGTGTTACAGACAAGAAGTAGGATTAAAGAGAGATGTTATAATAAGTTGTTCGGCCCTTCTTTTGGAAAAAGATCACAAAGTATCATCTTAACAGATAATATAGGGGATCCTGAGGGGAATAGAGGTGAGATAATTACAGGATTCATCAGGGATTTGTTTTATTAAACTGTTCAAAGTACAACCTCACCAACATCCCATTGAAATGTGTGTTAATCTTAATACGTGTACGCATACAGTGGAATGTTGGCGAACTTGTACTTATGTCCGTTTGATGAAACGCTGCCCTGGATACTGTAACACCACAATCTTTTGCATCCATGAAACTTTCACAAAGTTTTTGAGCACTTGGTAGAAAATATAGAGGTTATAAGTTTTCAGTATAAAGTGAGTAGCCCAAGAGTAAAAGAAAAATTGAGTTGATTTCACATTGCATCTTTTTTCATTCAAACCAAATCTTGTGGTCATTCAAGCAGTGGGGCTTTTTCAGAAGTTGATTGGAACAACAATGAAGGTAAGTTGTTAGGAAAAAGGATCAATCACCTAAAAAAATGATTTGTGTGCACCTTGTATGCATAAACTCATCCCCTTCCCCCAAGTACCCGGGATTCTATGAGTTAACTGTTTGAGAATAATGTATTTCACACATGGAATCTTAGTCAGACTTGGGCTCCATGTATGCCCTTTTTATGTGAGTGCTTGCTGGTGTTTAAGTGTGTGCTTATTTGCCAAAAATATTAACATTCTTTAAAAAATTGCACCAAAAAAAAATTGAATTTTGCAATTGAGCTGGTACACTTAGTGCCTGTGCCGCTTCTGCCACCACTGCCACCACTTTCTGTTGGTGATTTTGCCATGTAAGAATTTAGAAAAGAATAATCTGGTTTCATTAAAGAAAGCTTCTTGTTTATGATTCAAAATCAGGTGTTGATCGTTCCAGCAGTGGAGAAGAAAGGGCTTTTTCAGAAGTAGATTGGAACAATCAGGAAGGTACGTTGTAAAGAATGGGTCTACAACCTCTAAATTTAGCCTTGTTGCCACGATAAACTGTGGCAATTCTAAGCAAAATCCAAGCAAAATTTTGAATCTGTCTGATCATATCAAATTTGGTGTCAAATTAATCGTAAATATCCAGATTTTCATAATCTGATAAAATTGAGACATTTTCACACTCTGTAGCTTGATTGTCCTGTATTTTAGAAATGATATTGATCTAGATGAACAGATCATATGATGAAAATCATAAATATTGAAAAACAGTAGATTACATAATAAAATTCTAAACAAGGAAATACATGCAGTATGAAATAGAATTTTAAAGATTAAATGATATCTAAATGTCTTTTTAGCTTACCAGAAACATTTATATATATATATATATATATATATATATATATATATAAATTAAATAGGCCAAGACTCAAGACGTAGCTGAATATACTACAGGTTTTATTGGCGCCAAGCTTTCGGCATTATCACTTCATAACATCATTATTGCTTTCTTCTAGGGCTGTTAGGTTGTTTGGGGTTATGCTAACACTGTCCATAGCATAACCTGAAACAACTTAACAGCCCTCGAAGAAGGCGATAATGCCCAAAGCTTGGCGTCAATAAAACCTGTGGTATTTTCAGCTAAGTCCTGAGTCTTGGCCAATTTCATTTATTTAATTTACCCAAGCAAGGCGGCCCATCATGTTGTGTTTTAGCCAATTTCTTACAATTCTATACATGTCTCTACATATATATATATATATATATATATATATATATATATATATATATATATACATGTATATACACAGTCAAACCTCCTTTAGTGACCACCTGTATAGAAAGACCACCTGTCTATAAAGACCACAATTTTTGTTTCCCTTGAAAAGTGTTTCTCCTTGAAACATGTATTAAAGGAACCTGTACATAAAGACCACCTGCTCATAAAGACCGCTTTCCTTGTCTCCCTTGAGCGGTCTTTATAGACAGGTTTCACTGTATATGGATGCGGGCTAACTCGACACTAGGGCGAACTCTGCCTTGGTGGAAAATCGCAGCTGAGTGAGCCCAGAGAGTTAAATTGATCGCAAACACTTGTGTTGAATTTCGCATTTAATTACACATTTCAAAACACTTAAATTCAAATTATTTGATAACAATGTATAAAATAATTAGCAAAGAATTAATGTTGACGATTTCAAGAAGTAAAATTATACAAAACATGAAATTTAAGGCTAAAAAAGGGTATGGTGCTTAGCGTGGACTTCAACTCTTGAAACATTGTCACCGCGCAGTGCCGAGTTCGCCCCAGGTCCGAGTTAGCCCAACCCCATATCTATATATATATATATACAAGAATAAACAGATTTCATTTTTTTTAATGATTTCGAAGCAGGTCTTGCCCACTCTAGAAGTGGAGAAGAAATGGCTTTTTCAGAAGTAGACTGGAACAATCATGAAGGTATGTTGTAGAGAATATTTTTAGGCAAACATAGCTTGACAATGGCTGTACATAATTGTGGCAAAGCGCATGCGACTTTGGTATAGTTTGTGGATGGATTGACTTTTTTGTATGTATGTGACTAGGCACCACAAAACTACCAGAGTTGCATTGTGTGAGTATCAGTTAGAGCTCTATAAATTTTTTGGGGTTGGCATGGTCTAATTCTATGTTTTGCATTTCCCGAAGGGTAATTAAAACATATGGAGGGACCAAACAATCTAAAAGTGGTACATGTACTTTTGACAGTTTTGCATAGACCTATGTTTGTCTTCTCTTTATTAGTTTTAACATATTTCTTGAAATTAATATTTGGCAACTTTTTTGTGGTTTTGTGGTGCCTGGTCACATATTTATTTTTAATATAGAAGGGGAAAAAACTCCAATATTTTCAATCAAAAGACCCTATCGCATGTCTAGATGATTCAAATTTTATTTTGTTATGGGGAAAACAGGAAAAAAAAAAGAGATTCATTCTGTCATTCTAAAATTGAAAAGATCCAATTCATCGCTGTAATAATAAGTCTGATGATTTTGTTTGTGAATAGAAATGAATGTCATGTACGTTTGGGGATGGGTGGGGTGGGGGGGGGGCTTTGGGGGCTTAACATTAAATTCCCTTTTATTTTGAATTTGACAGACAATTGGCCCATATGAGGCTACTTTTTTTTTAATTTTAAGCTTTTGACATAACGAACTTTGCAAACTTCTCATTTTTTTTTTATCATTATAGAACTGATGGTATAGTCATTAATGCCTCTCATTTAGTGTATGAGAGACTTTTAGGGGGAAAGTGAGAATGATTGAAATATATATCTTTTAGGGTGTTCCGTGAAGAAAAAATTAATTTCATTAAAGAATGCTTCTTTTTATGATTCAAAATCAGGTCATGATCATTGCAGCAGTGGAGAAGAAGTGGCTTTTTCAGAAGTAGATTTCAACAATCATGAAGCTACGTTGTAGAGAATATTCTTTGGCAAACATAGCTTGACAATGGCTGTGCATCACTGTGACAAATAATACAGCCCTGGAAAAAATTATTAGACCAGCTCCTTTTAAAGGCCTATATGGCAAGTGTTGGCTACATCGATAAAGGAACTTTCAAAAAGATTACTAATAGCTAACTCATAATGAGTGGACGACTACTCCCCAAAACAATTACCACCTACAGTAACTAACCCCCCGGACAATTACAGCCAGGGTAATTACTACTTGGACAATTACCCCTAGACAATTATCCTTGAAGGACAATTACATCAAAGGGCACCCCAAAAGAAAGATACTTCAGAACCACTATCAGAACGTAAATATCCTAGAGAGTAATTGTCCTGGGGATATTTTCCAGGGGTAGGGGTTTTGGAATGAATGTCCTGGCAGTAGGGGTCTGGGGAATAATCGTTCAGGGGATATGCCTCATCATCTGGACAAGCCATGTCCAATCCTCTAGTCCAGAGGCTGTTTGTTCAGTTCTTGGTTAAAAATTGCTACATTTTAATGATAGCATCTATGACTCTTGATCATGCTATTTTGTTTTCTTCTTCTCCAGTGAACAGGCTCATGGTCTGTTATGAAATAACATTTTGGCATGAGAGCTGATGCACCCCTTTTGTTTTTTCTTCGTTTTCAATAGATGATCCTGATCTTAGGGATGCAGAAGCTGTAGCTTTTTCGGAAGTGGAGATGGATGATGATGGTAATGACTGATGTATGATTCTTCCTCTATTTAGATTTTCTCTGTCAAAGAGTAAAAAAGGAAAGAAGCTGAAATTATGCTTTTTTGCCCATTGTTACTTTGCCTTTGTCTCGCCTGCATAGCGGAGCGAGAATATAGGTGTCACTTTTTCCATCCTTGGCGTCAGTGTCAATGAACATTCTGCAAAAAGCACTTCAATCACATTAACTTTCCATGGATTTGCGGTAGAATCACCAAATTCATACCACAGGTACATGATCTCTTAAAGGGTCAGGTCAAGATAAAAAATGTTGAATCCGACCAAGGTCATAGGTCAAGAGATTAATGAACTTTGAGTGAAAATTACCTCACATGTAATAACTTTTTTGTACCTTTGAGGTAGGATCACCAATTTTCAAATCGCAAGTGTATCTCTGGAAGGTGCATGTCATGTTTGTAAATGTGTCAATGTAAAAGGTCAAAAGGTCAATAAAATTTCACTGAAAATCTCATTTTCCAGGGATAAAATGTATTTAACATCACCATTATTGATTATTGTAATAAAGCTGCCAGACCAAAGTTCACATTCTCATTCACATAGCGAGATGCAGGCAAGACAATGCTTGGTGTTTGCCTTGTTTATTAAAGAAAGTTGTCTCTATTCATAAAGGTACATTTACAGTCTCTAATGACATGTCACCAATATTATTTTGGTACAGCTCTTTCATTATAGCAAATAGAGTGCCAATGATACACATAGTGAATTTTGGTAAGTTTAACTAAACGGGAATCACCGCATTTCCATTTCTGTTTGATGATAAGCAACAACAACAAAAAAATAATAATGAAATTTGATGAGCTAGCACCTCAAGTTGTTTATCCTCTAATGAAAATAAACTCCTCTCCTAGCAATTAATAGATCATTGTCCTACCTTAATCCTCACATTTTTCTTGAAATTGGCCATATATTTAAATATTTTACACTTGAGTTACATTGTTTTCATTTTATTGCAGTTACCCGTGGGAGGAAAAGGCGCAGAGCACATTTTGCTGATGGAGATTCAGATTCATCACTTTGCAGTAACGGACGGATGGGATCCTGTATTAAGGGTCGAAGTAGGTATTATTTTGTACTAAATTGCTCATGAAAAGTCTTAGTTATTCCAGAGTGTTAGTCAAGGTCACAGAGTTGAATTTTGGAATGTTCTACTAGCAATAACAGCTCCCCGCACAACAATCTCAGTGCTTTGTTCAGAGATAGTGTGTGTGTGTCGCATACTTCTAACCCTTACAGCTAGGTTTGTTTTACACATGTGAAGAGCATGTTGACTTTGTTGGGACTGGTATCTTTTGATTTATTATCTAAAAGCAAAGAAATCTGACAAGAGGTTTATTAGGGCTTACAAAACTGTACATGATCTTTAATGTAAGCTTTCTTTTCATGCCTCGATCCGCCCAGCGAAGGTGGTGCCGGAGACTTAAGCAGGGTTCCCACTTAGCCACTGATGTCACTTTTTTGTTTTTCTGGATATTTCGAAGCTATCGATATCTTGATGAATGCATCGTAATAATGTTCGTGCCTGACGAGCCTCTCAGTGTCTGTAGATCTACTCTGATTCTACATTTAATTTTTGATTAAACAAAAAAATCTATCTAGGCTTACTCTTGTAGGATATAAATCAAATATACCATGCACTCTTTTCGAAGCACCAATTGAAATTATGGATTCTTCGGTGACTGGAAGAGTTACTATTTTCTTTGGGGCTGCGCCCCTCAGAAAATAGTGTTATGCCAGTCACCTCAGAGAATCCATAATTTCAACTGGAGCCTCTCGGTGCAAGGTATATTTGATTAATATGCCGTCCGTCCTTCCTTCCGTCCGTCCGTCTGTCCATAACAAATCGGTTTCCGTTCGATAACTTCAGTAATGTTAGTAATGTTTGACGGAATTTAAGTGAAATTTGATATGAAGGTACATGGTATCAAAATACAGCCTAAGTTTGATTTCGGAGTCAAAGGTTATAGCTCATTAAATATGCGAAAAAAGCTAATTACTGTATGTATCCAAAAATGCGGTTTTCATTCGATAACTTTAGTAATGTTAGACAGATTTTAATGAAATTTGGTAAGAAGGTACATGGTATGAAGATAGCCCAAGTTCGGTCTTCGAGTATGTAGGTCAAAGGTCAAAGTTCACCATTCATTAAATATGCAAATATAGCTAATTATATATGCAAAAATGTGGTTTATGTAAGTAATGTTGAGTATGTAAGTCAAAGGTCACTGCTAATTAAATATGCAAAAATTGCTAATTATGTACATGAGAAAGTTTATTTTCAGATCTTCTCATGGGTCATTCCATAAAGTAGTAACCTTTCTGTACATCCAATCCCTAGGTATTAGTAACTATCTTGCTTAGTAATATAATAATGTAGTCTAATGGAGTTAACTTGTTCTGATGTATATAGGCCATTTTTTCCCGGCGAGGGGAAGCTGCACTTTGCGTTGCCCTTGTATTGTTTATAACAATATTTCAAGAACAGTTTGAGTCGTGAACTTAACTGAATTAGGCATATAGGAGACATAGTTGCATTCATCATGTTTAAAATAAGTTATGATAGTTTATGAATTTGCATTTTTTATGTTATTTTGGAATGGTATGCAAATTGTGGGACACATTTGATTATCATCTCCTTTTGTATTTCTCTATATCCAGAACGAAATAAAGCAAGCCTTGAACTCTCTGCGATCCTCAGAATGAAGTGCTGCAAGAACTTCTGTTTACACAAAATCTCAAGAAGTGAAGTGTTCAAATCCCGAACTGCTTTCCTGTCCAAATCAAAATCAGATCAGAGACAGTGGATCCTACAACACCTGCATGAGCATCATGAAACAAGTGGCAGTTCAGTGACATACATGTACAACATTGGAACAACACACCTTTGTCAACGAGGTTGGAGGTTAGCTCTTGGTATTAAGAGGACAAGGATGTGGCAAGTCCAACAGGATTTTGAGAGTAAGTCTTTCCAGCTGCATGTACATTCTGTGGAATCCAAATTTTGATTTCTTACATTTTACATGGCATGTAGACTAACATTCAGCAGAGTGTACAAGTATCTGATTGCACCAACCGATGTGGCAATATCTATATTATACATATAGTGCATGCTCATTGTCATCATATATACCATAAATGTGCATCCATAGATATAGAATTTCTCACGTGCATTATATCTCACCTCGGCCTACGGCCTCGTTGACATGTAATGCACTTGAGAAATTCCAAAGCTATGGATGCACATATTACGGTATATTCAACTCCAGAGCATGCACTATATGTATAATATACATGTAGAATGCATGCAGTATTTGTATGATATATTATTTAATATACATAGGTTTTTATGGTTTTTCAAAAAAGTTCTATATGCAGTCTAATAATGAACCTAATGTTTGTTCTGTAAAATTCTTGTACATATCTAACATAAATTGATATAAACATGGTAGCTTGCAGTGGGTTTCAATAAATGAGATAAAGAACTAATTCACATAGATATTATCATTCTCTGACATATGTATTTTATATACGATTATTCATAACTTTCTTTTTTTCTCATAGATGGACTGATGAGGTACATTGCAGCAAACTTCCACAAGAAAGGGATGCAGTCTTCCAAATTCCTCAACTCACTAGCTTGGCTTCGCGACTTTGCCATCCGATTTGGAGAAAAGTTACCAACTTGTGACAAAATACACCTGCCATCATGTCTTACACGCTCAAGCATTTACAACCTAATGAAGGAAGAAATGGAGAGCAAGTCTGGAGAGGTCTGCAGTCGGATGCACTTCTTTCGTATGTGGAGGAAGGAAATGGGTCATATTAACATTCCAAAGGTACATGAAAATGAATAGGTTAAAATGTATCAATCGCCAAAAAAGATCTTGCTCTGTATGTCAAGGGGGTCCATGTTGCTATACTATACTATATTCAACATATGAGCTTAAAATGTTAATTATATCAGGAGAGTTTTAATACCTCTAAATGCATATTACAGTGAACTTGCTAGTAGGCTAGTCAGACTTGCATACTCTTGGGCTCATGTGGAACCTAGGTTAGACTGGGTTCAGTGAGACAGGTTTTTATGTTGTTTTTTTAATTTCCTTTTCACACTCCTTAACCCATGGAAGGCCTACTACAAACAAAAGCAGGCTAGACATGACATTTTTGTTCCAATTTTCCTTATTGACTGAATAAGTTTAATTAAAATTTCTGTATTTGAAAGGGTTCATACTACGTAAACTGTTGTATTAAATATCTAACTTCAATGTGTCTTCTTTTTCTGATCAGGTTAATCGATTTTCAAAGTGTGACATCTGCACGACTCTGAAGACAAACCTTGAGAAAACAACTGACAAGGTGGCACGGCAGACTTTGCAGCAACAATGAGAGACACACCTTACACAACAGAAGTAAGACTACACCTTTCATTGTAGTTTTCAAAAGGAAAGCAGTTCACATGAAGAACGAACAAAAGAATATAAAGACCTGGGACCGACAAAATTACCTTGTTATATTAGGAATCTTGTTATATCGGAACTCCTTATACCAAGTTTCCACTGTATGCATAAGCTTGAAATGAAGAACTAATAATACTTTTGTTTAGGTATGCCAAACATAATATGGTGATAGAGTGTGCTTGAAAATACAAATATCTTACTAATGAGGTAACTTGACAAACCTTAGCAGCAGTTTTAATCAAACCATAATAAGCATGTAGGAATGAAGTGATAATATTTGGGGTTTAAGAGGTAAGAAATTGTGTTTTATTTTATATGTATATAAAGAAAAGTTATCTCTAGGGTCAAGAGGTAGCTGGCATGTAATATTGTAGATGCAGTTGCATTCTTTCAGTTTTCAGCAGTTCCAAACCTGTGGCAATGAAATTTTGTCTGAATCTTGAGAAATCCGACTTAACGAAAATAAGATTTGGGCAAGATATATATTCCCCATGTAAATATATGGCCATGAGTGAGAGGATGAAGATGTTAAATGTACATTGTGTAGACAAGCAGTAGAGATCAACCTTGTTTGAAGTGCTGTTACAGTATTCTTAGGATTTTCTTGAATTTGTTTTGCACACAAGATGGTCATATTATGTTATTGTTCTCTGCTCTCTAATTTGCCTTTAGAACGGAGCGGCACAAGTATTACAAACATATCCAGAAGGCTAGACGGGAACCCTCCAAGTATATGAGTGTAATAGTCGATGGTATGGACCAGAAGGCCACTAGCGTTCCTCGCTTTTTCCGCCAGTCGAAGTCAACAAGCACAGCATGGAAGCTGCAATCTCACATTACCGGGGCCATTGTACATGGAAGGGGAATCATCTGTTCGTTGATATTAAAGAATACCCTCACAATTCGAATTTGACTGCCAATATTCTGCTCAACATTCTACACAAATATTCTGATACTTTGCCAGATGTACTATATCTTCAGATGGATAATTGTGGGAGGGAGAACAAGAATCAGTGTGTCATAGGGCTGTGTGCCCTGCTCGTAGAGCTGAATGTCTTTCGAAAGGTGAGATTATTGTATATCAGAAAGAAAGAGTCATCAATTTTCCAAAAGCATAGTTAATTTCAACACACAAATGTGTGACCCCATACAAGTCTATATGCAAAGTATTGTACACAAGTGTGCTTGGATGTACATGTACTTTCTTTGTTTGTAGTAGAATAAATGTTGCACTTCCTTCAGTTAAACAAGGACATGAATCTGATGGAATAACTTCTATTGAAGATGTAATATTCACATGCTGTGAATGTTTGTAACTTGTGATACATTTTTTTCTGTATTATTTCACTATGCATGCACCAAAATTTAAATATTTTTACCAAAGTCACAGGCAAGGCTGTGATAGGCTGGTACATTTGTGCATGCTGATTTCTAATTCCAACTTTCTTTAATTTATGCCCTGTCTCTAGGTAAAGATTGGATTCTTGATGAAAGGACATACCCATGAAGATGTGGATCAGCATTTCAGCAGGATATCTGTGCACACATCCAAGCAAAATATTCCAACTCTTTCTTCACTAATGGCCAGCATTCCACAGGCGTATAAAAAACCCAATACCACTTCCGAACGACTGTCTTCCATGTTCAATGTCCGTGAATGGCTCCAGCCTCAAATCAACAAGCCATCGCAGCACAGCCATCCTCACCAATTCCGAATCACTGCAGATGCACATGGTAAGGCTGTGTTGCATACCAAGAAGTGGAGTGATAGTGCTGAGTGGCAGTCCACAACAGGAGAGAACTACATAATCAAAAGTCATCCCAATGGTGTACCTGACTTGGTGGCGCCATCTCCAGTAGAGCTTGGTCTCAATAATCTCCGCCGAGATTTGCCCAAATACCAGCCCTACCTGACCCAAGATGACATGGTTGAATGGGAAGATCTTATAAGTTCTCTGGAAACTGCCGATGGTATGTTTATTCTTATGTTTATAATTAACATTCGCTGCTTTTGAAGTTAATTTAGAATTTAGTTGCATTAATAAAGCATTGAAAGGACAGTGGGAAAATTTTAAGCAAAATGATTATAGATTGGTGCATAGTAAGATATGTGCCATATTATGTTCCCCCTTTTCGTCCATGCTTGAAAAAGGATACGTTGTATTTGTTGTCCCCGCCGAACGAAGTTCGCGAGGGGACTATGAAACGGGCTCCGTACGTGTGTGCGTGTGTGTGTCCGTCCGTCCGTCCGTCCGTCCGTCCGTCCGTCCGTGTGTGCTCAAATGTTAGAAAATGCTACTTCTCCGTCATTTCTTGGCCGATTTTGATTCCGATTGTTTTATCTGATAGGGCTGGGTGGGGGCTTCCAAACTTCTACACAGAATTTTGAAATTCATTAATTATGCAAATTTATGCAAATTTATTCAAAATTGACGAAAAATGCTACTTCTCCTCTATTTCACATCGGATTTTGATTCCGATTGTTTTATCTGATAGGGCTGGGTGGGGGCTTCCAAACTTCTACACAGAATTTTGAAATTCATTAATTATGCAAATTTATGCAAATTTATTCAAAATTGACGAAAAATGCTACTTCTCCTCTATTTCACATCGGATTTTGATTCCGATTGTTTTATCTGATAGGGCTGGGTGGGGGCTTCCAAAATTCTACACAGAATTTTGAAATTCATTAATTATGCAAATTTATGCAAATTTATTCAAAATTGACGAAAAATGCTACTTCTCCTCTATTTCACATCGGATTTTGATTCCGATTGTTTTATCTGATAGGGCTGGGTGGGGGCTTCCAAACTTCTACACAGAATTTTGAAATTCATTAATTATGCAAATTTATGCAAATTTATTCAAAATTGACAAAAAATGCTACTTCTCCTCTATTTCACATCGGATTTTGATTCCGATTGTTTTATCTGGTAGGGCTGGGTGGGGGCTTCCAAACTTCTACACAGAATTTTGAAATTCATTATTCATGCAAATTTATGCAAATTTATTCAAAATGCTGAAGGTTCATAATGTTTTCATGTTTTATATTTCAGTTGTATACATGCATTGTTGGTATTCTCTTCTTTTGCATGCAGTAACATTATTATTTTATTCACTAAAGTTTTTCACTGAAGTTTTAAGTTTCAGGCTAGTTAATTTCCACAGATCTGCACTTCCGGCGTGGACATTTATTACGCATTATTACTCATTCACTTGTTTTCTTTCTAATCATTCTGCCCAAACTATTTTGAACCCTAATATTGCATCCATTCATTTCAAGTTTTAGAGAGTACCATTTGTGTGGAATAAAAGTTATCACAGAGACTTCCCCAAATAATATGATAAGCCTACACATATACATGTATATTGTTGTTTATGATATCAGAAAGTTTGTTCAACTGTTCAAGCATTAAGAAATTTTCTAATGTAACAGTATGTAGATGTGTGACACTGTCATTCTTATATATATTTTTAAACAGACAATGATCAAAATGTCACTTGGATGCTGACGGACATACTCATGGGAAAGGATGCCCAACCTCCTGCCCAACAGCCTGCAGATGAGATTAATCCATGCTTCTCCAATGATGAGCAGACACCTATCCCTCCTGTAATCATAATACCTTATTCTCTTATGCAAAATTATGATGGAAGACATTCTTTACAAAGTGCTAGCCATGAATTTAGTAAGAGGTATCGTTGAACAAGTGAAACTCTACAGGTGGGCTGGAACAGTCAGGAAATGAGATACTGTAATAGTAAGGAAGAATGAATTGCATGTGTATACATGAGTAAATGGTATGAAAGAACGTTTAGAATCAATTCTAGATCAATTACAGCATATTTTACATATTTTTGCACATGCGTGTAATACAAAAGCATGGGCACTGGAAATGCTTAACAGTGTTCTGAAAAACATGAAATGTAAATTCTAAAGCATTTAAAGGGGAAGTCCACACTGGCATATAGTTGATTTTAATAAGAGCAGAAAAATGATATAAACAGATTAGTGAAAGTTTGGGGAAAATCCAACTAAGAAATGAGAAAGTTATTAATTTTTGCTGTTGTAATCAATCAAGCCCAAATTGGCAACTCTGACCCATCTTGTGTGGTCCTCTCCCATTTGCTCTACACAGAAAATTTCTAAGTATTTATTTGATTTTTTTGATGAAGGAATAGATTTATTTCATACAAAGGTTTTGCAAAAATATAGGTGCAACATTCGATTATATCTAGGGTGCATGTATGATTAAACATTTTATGATTTATGATTTTGTTAGTACAGAGCAAATGGGAGGACCTCGCAAGATACGTCACAAAGTTGCCAATTTGTGTTTGATTGATTTATATGGGTGATTAAAACAATGAAATGATATCTTGATTGGCAACATCTTGATAGGTACTAAACCATCCTCAGTGAGATTTTGTAGGTATCAGTACACAATGAGCATATACCTGTTATATGCCTGAATATTTCAAGGCAAGTTCTCAAATTAACTTCATTCTTCTTACAAAAGGGGGCGTTAATAATTCAGATAAATGTAATTCATGCACACATGAAGGTTATTTATTGTCTTTTAGTATCTCTTTAATAGAAACATAGTGGCCATATCAAATATATTGATTATGTGGGGAAACCTATATGACATGTAAAGGTTGTTTGTAAGCAATTTATTTCTTTGTATTTACTAGGTGAACCTGGGTCCAAAACAAAGACCAGAAAGGGCTCCTCCAGCACTGAGAGTTGGAAACATGATAGGTGTATATCTTCAAGAATACCAGCATGAATGGCCTCAAGTTGGGAGAGTGAACACACTTGAGGGAGAATACATGACTGTCCATTGGTATTCTGGTACCGCAACATCTGCATGGACCCCTTTGTACCAAGGAAGAGGAAGAGAACAGGAACCATACCATCAAACTATCCCAACTTCAAGCATGATCACCTACCCATTCAATCTTACTGGAACGGCTAAACTACCCCAAGAAATTCAGCGCCAGCTTAGAGACAAACGAGAAGAACTGTACCTACAGTAGTGATATGAATCATATATCTGGCTTGTTCATCTTCTATGCTTCATCATAACCATTCTGGAAACATGAATGTCTTACATTCAAGAATGTCAAATGTATAATTATTATTGTTTTATGGAATAATGGAATTTTTCGGAACACATTAGCTACAATCCCATTATAGTAAAAGTGTCAAATTGGTGCAATTGATCCTTATCTCTCTTTATTGGATCATCAAACAGTGAGCTTCAATGAACATACAGGTCACACATGAAAGAACTGCTCCAGTTTAGCTACAAAATAAGATGTGTTGATTAAACACCTTTGGAGACATCAGAAAAGAGATATTTCTATCAAAATTGTTGGGACTGTCACCATCTTTTCTTTGAGAAGAAGTCCAGAATGAAAAATATGTCCTTATTGTATATCATGTAAAAAGGGTCTTTAATGGACACTTCAGCTATAATGTCATTTTAGCAAAAAGGTGTGTATGCTCTTGACTACATTTCCTAATGTCATGACTCCCCTCCCCCCCCCCCCCCCCCCCCTCAGTTATAATACCCCCGCCAAACGAAGTTTGAAGGGGGTATATAGGAATCAGCATGTGGTCGGGCAGTTGGGCGGGCGCATCAAACTGCTTCCTCATTTTTCGAGCAATGCTCATGAAATTTGGCACACAGATTTGTCTTTGGATGGAGATGTGCAAGACATATTTTTTGAATGTGTCGAAAATGCTTTGCCATGGTAATGGCATATTATGGCCATAAATCAGGTTGAAATCTTGCGGATCGAACTACTTCCTCATTTTTCGAGCAATGCTCATGAAATTTGGCACACACATTGGTCTTGTGGTAAAGATGTGCAAGACATATTGTTTCAATGTGTGGCAAATGCGTTGCCATGGTAACGACATATGGCAATAAAACGGGAAAATATTGCAGATCAAACCACTTCCTCATTTTTGGAGCAATGCTCAGGAAATTTGGCACACACATTGGGGCGGAGGTACTAATCACCTTCAGTGATATTCTAGTTATTGTACACATGTATTGTATCAGACGTTTAAAGTGTACCAATCATACAAAAATATTTACTCTGTTTATTTAGGGTTCCATGTCGTTAGACTGTATTCGAAATATGAGCTTCAAACATATATTCTTTTAAAAGATAATGCAAGTTGAACTACACTCCCAATAAACAAAACGGTGACTTGTGAGAGTGAGGAGACTAGTCAACGCACCCGTACGTGCTCGCATAGAATAATGGCCGGTGCGAGGCGGAACTTCGTGTTGGGTTACATGCAAGGGAGTTTTCTTTCATTTTCTTCATACTCCTTCACCAATAACCCATAGAAGGCAAGGTAAAGTGTTTTGAGGTTGAGTTTATACATCCTAGCTGTAGGCGAATTATTTTTGGGTCATTGGTACACTTTAAGGCAATTTTTTGATGACAGGCTGCTGCCTTAGATGTTATTCCGAGGTCTATGTGCATGCGTAGGAGGAAACTAATCCAATGTTCCCTTACGTAATACATTCAATAATCATTTTTGTCTAGTGTCTAGCATATTTGCATGTGTTGATTACCGATAATGCAATTCAGATTATTTTTCATATTCACTGTGAATATGTGGGACATGTTTCCTTAATAATAGCAGAATAAAAGCATAATGGGACTTTATGAATGTATCTGCTTGGCCTAAATTCATTTCGCTCGGGTGGCTTGGCCTAAATTCATCTTCAGGTGGCTTGGCCTAAATTCATCTCGCTCGGATGGCTTGGCCTAAATTCATCTCGCTCGGGTGGCTTTGCCTAAATTCATCTTTGGGTGGCTTGGCCTAAATTCATCTCGCTCGGATGGCTTGGCCTATATTCATCTTTGGGTGGCTTTGCCTAAATTCATCTTTGGGTGGCTCTGCCTAAATTCATCTTTGGGTGGCTCCGCCTAAATTCATCTCGCTTGGATGGCTTGGCCTAAATTCATCTCGCTCGGGTGGCTTGGCCTAAATTCATCTTTGGGTGGCTCCGCCTAAATTCATCTTTGGGTGGCTCCGCCTAAATTCATCTCGCTCGGGTGGCTCCGCCTAAATTTATCTTTGGGTCGCTCGCCTAAATTCATCTCTCCTTAGGTGGCTTGGCCTAAATTCATCTCGCTCGGATGGCTTGGCCTAAATTTATCTCGCTCGGATGGCTTGGCCTAAATTCATCTTTGGGTGGCTTTGCCTAAATTCATCTTTGGGTGGCTCCGCCATAATTCATCTCGCTCAGGTGGCTTGGCCTAAATTCATCTCGCTCGGGTGGCTCTGCCTAAATTCATCTCGCTCGGGTGGTTTGGCCTAAATTCATCTCGCTCGGGTGGTTTGGCCTAAATTCATCTCGCTCGGATGGCTTTGCCTAAATTCATCATGCTCGGGTGGCTTGGCCTAAATTCATCTTTGGGTGGCTCCGCCTAAATTCATCTCGCTCGGATGGCTTGGCCTAAATTCATCTCACTCGGGTGGCTCCGCCTAAATTCCGCCTAAATTTATCTTTGGGTTGCTCGCCTAAATTCATCTCGCTCAGGTGGCTTGGCCTAAATTCATCTCGCTCGGATGGCTTGGCCTAAATTCATCTCGCTCGGGTGGCTTGGCCTAAATTCATCTTTGGGTGGCTCCGCCTAAATTCATCTCGCTCGGATGGCTTGGCCTAAATTCATCTCGCTCGGGTGGCTCTGCCTAAATTCATCTCGCTTGGGTGGTTTGGCCTAAATTCATCTCGCTCGGGTGGCTCCGCCTAAATTTATCTTTGGGTCGCTCGCCTTAATTCAACTCGCTCAGGTGGCTTGGCCTAAATTCATCTCGCTCGGATGGCTTGGCCTAAATTCATCTCGCTCGGATGGCTTGGCCTAAATTCATCTTTGGTGGCTTTGCCTAAATTCATCTTTGGGTAGCTCCGCCATAATTCATCTTTGGGTAACTACGCCTAAATTCATCTTTGGGTGGCTTGGCCTAAATTCATCTCGCTCTGATGGCTTGGCCTAAATTCATCTCGCTCGGATGGCTTGGCCTAAATTCATCTCGCTCGGATGGCTTGGCCTAAATTCACCTCGCTCGTTTGGCCTAAATTCATCTTGCTCTGGTGGCTCTGCCTATATTCATCTTTGGGTGGTTCGCCTAGATTCATCTTCAGGTGGCTTGGCCTACATTTATCTCGCTCGGATGGCTTGGCCTAAATTATCTCGCTCGGGTGGTTTGGCCTAAATTCATCTCGCTCGGGTGGCTCCGCCTAAATTTATCTTTGGGTCTCTCGCCTAAATTTATCTTCCCATGGCTTGGCCTAAATTCATCTCGCTCGGATGGCTTGGCCTAAATTCATCTCGCTCAGGTGGCTCGGCCTAAATTCATCTTTGGGTGGCTCCGCCTAAATTCATCTTTGGGTGGCTCCGCCTAAATTCATCTCGCTCGGATGGCTTGGCCTAAATTCATCTCACTCGGGTGGCTTGGTCTAAATTCATCTCGCTCGGGTGGCTCTGCCTAAATTCATCTTTGGTAGGCTCCGCCTTAATTCATCTTTGGGTAGCTCCGCCTAAATTCATCTTTGGTTGGCTTGGCCTAAATTCATCTCGCTCGGGTGGCTTGGCCTAAATTCATCTCGCTCGGATGGCTTGGCCTAAATTCATCTCGCTCGGGTGGCTCTGCCTAAATTCATCTCGCTTGGGTGGTTTGGCCTAAATTCATCTTTGGGTAGCTCCGCCTTAATTTATCTTTGGGTCGCTCGCCTTAATTCAACTCGCTCAGGTGGCTTGGCCTAAATTCATCTCGCTCGGATGGCTTGGCCTAAATTCATCCCGCTCGGATGGCTTGGCCTAAATTCATCTCGCTCGGATGGCTTGGCCTAAATTCACCTCGCTCGTTTGGCCTAAATTCATCTTGCTCGGGTGGCTCTGCCTCTATTCATCTTTGGGTGGTTCGCCTAGATTCATCTTCAGGTGGCTTGGCCTAAATTTATCTCGCTCGGATGGCTTGGCCTAAATTATCTCGCTCGGGTGGTTTGGCCTAAATTCATCTCGCTCGGGTGGCTCCGCCTAAATTTATCTTTGGGTCTCTCGCCTAAATTCATCTTCAGGTGGCTTGGCCTAAATTCATCTCGCTCGGATGGCTTGGCCTAAATTCATCTCGCTCGGGTGGCTTGGCCTAAATTCATCTTTGGGTGGCTCCGCCTAAATTCATCTTTGGGTGGCTCCGCCTAAATTCATCTCGCTCGGATGGCTTGGCCTAAATTCATCTCGCTCGGGTGGCTTGGTCTAAATTCATCTCGCTCGGGTGGCTCTGCCTAAATTCATCTTTGGGTGGCTCCGCCTTAATTCATCTTTGGGTAGCTCCGCCTAAATTCATCTTTGGTTGGCTTGGCCTAAATTCATCTCGCTCGGGTGGCTTGGCCTAAATTCATCTCGCTCGGATGGCTTGGCCTAAATTCATCTCGCTCGGATGGCTTGGCCTAAATTCATCTCGCTTGGGTGGCTCTGCCTAAATTCATCTTTGGGTAGCTCCGCCTAAATTCATCTTTGGTTGGCTTGGCCTAAATTCATCTCGCTCGGGTGGCTTGGCCTAACTTCATCTCGCTCGGATGGTTTGGCCTAAATTCATCTCGCTCGGATGGCTTGGCCTAAATTCATCTCGCTTGGGTGGCTCTGCCTAAATTCATCTTTGGGTAGCTCCGCCTAAATTCATCTTTGGGTGGCTCCGCCTTAATTCATCTTTCTTGGGTTGCCCAGCCTAAATTCAGGCTGAGCAACCCGAGGGAGATGAATTAAGGCCAAGCCAACCGAAGATGAATTTAGGCCCGAATTCATCTCACTTGGGTTGCTCAGCCTGAATTAAGACCGAGCAAACAGAGGGAGATGAATTTAGGCCAAGCAACCTGAGCGAAATGAATTTAGGGGGGATTTAGATCAAATAAACGGTAGTAGCTTAAGATATATATTTTTTTTTCTGCTTGACACTTGGCATGAAACTATATCAAGAATATGTCTCTATTTCTATTTTTGTGAATGATGCTACATTAAATGGTGATAACAAATAAATTATTTTTCCTTGAGTAAATCTTTGTTTTGTGTGCTTATTTCCCCCCCCCCCCCCCCGTGTGTATGCAGAATTGTATGTGTGTTAATAAGAGAAGTGAACTGAAAACGAGATCTTGATTTTTGTTGATGAGAAAACAGATTCCAATAGTGAGAGAATACAGGAATGACGGTGCACAATAATAAAGCTGACATGTGTCTAATGATTGGGTGATGATGCATCAAAATGGATATGGGTAAATGTGATATACCGCATCCCATCGTGCGACTTGTGTACTTTGTGACCAGGTATTACAATGTGAAGATTAAGAAAGTGTGCTGAAGTGAGTGGTTTTAGTACATTTCAATGAAAAGTGTATAAAGTTAAGCTAGGAAAACTTGCAAAAAAGTTATTGAATTTCATGTTGAATGATATGTAAATCGAAATTAGGCAGAAAATACGTGAAATTTGATTTTACTATTTTTGACCAAATAATGAACAAAAATTTGTTCATTTTGAAAAGATATACTGTTTATGCTGGATGCAACACTATAAAGGCTGAATCGAGCATTGTTAAAAGTTTTTGAAAAAGGGGTCACTCCTCGGCCATATAAAACAGTGATATAACACTTTAGTTTTGGTTTTTAGAGTGTACTATTCAAAGAAGAATTAGAATAGTAAAAGTTTAACAAAGAACGTGAAAGTATTAAACAAAAACTTCGCAATAAACTTGTAAAATTAAAGATGGATTTTTTTTTTTCGGGTTTTTTTTTTTTTTTGCAAACCAGTGGAGGCCAGTTTTGTCTTTGAATAATAGAATCTGATTCTGACTCTGACTCTGAATCTGACTCTGATTCGACTCTGAAAGTTGAGGTCTTTTATAACATGGGGATTGCTTAGGTTAAAAAACACTCGGGGGAAAAAAACCAAAAAAAACAAAAACAAATTCATGACAGTACCATCAAATCGGAGAAGGAGTATGACTATTTGAAAATAAAGATCACTAATTATGTGAATGATCTCCTTTGCCCATATTGGTGATGACGAATGTTGCCATTTTCTAAGAAAGTGTTTTATAACAGAACAGACTGTTTGTACAAGATATATTACGGGTAACATAATGTCCTCACGTCTTATCTCAAAGAGAAATTCATGTTGCAAAATGGCAATAGAAATAATTACTTTGAGTAATTCTTATACCTTTCAAATGGGCAGGTGGTTGCCCGACCTAAGCCGTCAAGCATTTGTTAAAATGTCGTTACTAGTAAGCTCCTCAGCATCAATTATTATCTCGTAAGTACGAGATAATAGTGGGTTCATTCAGCAACGAATATCTTCATTAGGGTAACCTTAAATCCCATGGGCCGGGGCAAGCTAACTTATTTTGGGTTGCCCTCATCCTGCTGGACCCTGTGGGGCAGGTAATTGCCTGGTCCAAACCGAGGAGGTTCTTGCTATAGGTTTAAACAACCAAGTATATTTTTTTCTAAGAGAGTATATTACTTAATCGTAAATAATCTCACCTGGGCGGGGGAAAGCTAACTTATTTTGGGTTGCCCTCATCCTACTGGAACCTACTGGAACCACTCAGTGGCTCAATCCCATTATCTAAAGCCTTCTCCTCCCCCCCCCCCCCCCCCCCCCCATCGGTGGACGATGGGCTACGGGCTCTTCCTTGTTGGTTATCCTTTATGTTTTCCCATTTGGAAAAATGGATAGTAAGAGTTCCCCTCATTGATGCCAATTTCCTTTCTTCTAACCTATCTCCTACAATATTATTTTTGATTCTATTAAATGAAGGGGGTTTCTTATGCTCTCTGTTTTTAAAAATCAAATATTTTACAAGAATTAGAATATGATTTAACAATTGGTGTTTTCCTTTATTTCTTTCCTCCCTCCCAAACAGAATTTCTTTCCAACTACAATTCCGTAAATCGATATACTTCAAAAATCTCGTACATGATTCCTAGATTAATTGTGCATATTGGCAAGAATAAAATAGATGTTGATATGTTTCTTCTTCTTTTTCACAAAAAGAACATAAGTCATTTGAAACAAAACTAAACCGGAAAACGTGATGTTTTATATTATCATATAATGCCATGTATAAGTTTAATTTGGAACTCTCTTAGCGGACTATTTAGTGTACACTGTCTTAAAGGGATTTGGTAACTTTGTAGAGGCTTGATTTAATAAATTGTTGAATTTTGATATCTGTCTTGTATAATGATGTTCAGAAGGATAAACAAATAGCCAGGCATAGAAAGGTTTTCAAATATATAATGCTATCATTAAGATATCTATGACTGATTATACTCCCATTTACGAAAGCGTATGGCCATACGCTTTAGTCTAACACTGAGTCTATGGGGGGAAATGAGTCTGGCTTTTCCGGTCACTTGCATATGTTTACTTTTGTGAAGCACATGATGATTTTGAAGTGTCTTTTTTCCTGGGCTTCATTTTTACACCATATTACATACACTGATAGCATAAGGCCAGGCAGCTCAGATTTTATCAAGCCTCTACAAAGTTACCAAATCACTTTAACCTTTAAAATATGTTTTCTATTTCCTTACGAGAAAAAAAAAACAAACATAATATCTTTCCATTCTTTCAAAAAGCAGTGGTTCAAATCCTTCTTTCCTGATGAGTTGTAAATATATTTGTTTTGATCTTAAATTAGATATAGTAATTATTTTCCCTCCCTAAATGAAATCAGTTTCAGTATTATTTTCTTCCTTTCTAAAATTCCTTTTCCACCCCAAGGGTATACACGCATAAAAGTGCTTTAACCTATTTCAATGTCTTTTACTTCTAAACCATGTAAACCTTATTCTGCAAAATATACATTAGATTTTAGTTTGCTATCGTTTCCTAAAATATGTTTCAATTTGTAAACTCCTTTTTTCGTGCATCGTCTCATCGTATATACAATTTCCTTTAAATCGAAAAAGCTTATTATTGAAAATTATCACATCACCAATGTACCGGTTATTACTTACACTTCTTACCTGTCTTGTATTTACCCAATGCATTTGGGTATCGATTACGAAAGAAATTGTTTTACAATATGGCAAGTATTATATGAAAAGATTATGAAACTACAACTATTTCTTTTCCAGTCAGTGAAGACCCTGTCCGATTTGGTCTAGTAATCACAAAGAAATAGGAATTTTTGTATCCATGAGTCGCTTATTTTCTTCCATCTTGTCACTTGGATGTTTTTGGCATCCACATGAATGAAAATATTTTGTTCACAACAGACAAGTTTACTAACATAGTAAAATTGTATGCATACCATATTAACAAAGGTAATTAATCATGTAAATAATATCTTCCTAAAAAGATCAAGAAAAAATTTATCCATTAAAAAGTCTCATAATTTTGTGTAATCGAAATTAAATGAAAACTCTTAAAATTGCTTATATTTTTTACATTCATGATTTATTTCGTTTTGGAAAAGAACCTCCAAACCCAATATTTCTGCTACAACAATAACAACAAGAACAATGATGACTATGTTGATAAATGAAGAATTACCATAACAGTTATAGCAGATAAAAACAAAACAGTAGCTTCCTTTTCAAACCATTTAAAGGAGTATGGAATTGTTCATTGTCCTTTGTGAGCCTCTCTTCTGTCAAAACATGGGTGAAAGGGGGCCAATGACAACTTTACAAAAATCCTATTTTCTTCGTGACCTAATCAGGTATTGTTTTATAAGCTTAAACCATAATCAGATTAATTCAAAATTCTGAAAGATATTGATGCTGAAATTCCGATTGTATTTTTTTTTTTTTTTTTTTTTTTTTTTTTCTTTTTATTTTATTTATTATATTTTTTTTAATTATTTATTTATTTTATTTATTTATTTATTTTAGTTATTATTATTTTTTTATTTTTTTATTTATTTTTTTTATATTTTTTTAAAATTATCATTATTTTTTTTTTTAATTATTATTATTTTTTTTCTTATTTTTTATTTATTTCTTTATTAGGTGGTCTGTCATAGAAAGATCACCTCTTAATTTCGTCAGAATTTTCTTATTTATTATTATTTTTATTTTTATCCTCATATTTTGTACGCACGATATCTCAAAATTGACAAGATCAATTTCGGTGATTTTCATACCAGTTATAAAGCCTATAACGAAGATGTCAATCGAAACTTTTTCAAGGTCATTAGGTCATCATGACGTCATCCAGGCGCCATTTTGTGAAATCACATTATCGATCATATCTTCATAACGATCCGTCAAAAATGAACCATATTTGGTACACATGAACTTCAGGTCAGGGGTCAACAGCACATGTCATGAAAATTTGAGCGCGTATCATGACGCGCACGTACGCGCGCGTCAAATTTTTAAAATGCTCAAAATCACTTTTTAATCAAATCAGAGTACGGTTCATGTCATTTTAAGCATTTCAATTTTTTCTGTCCTTGCGCGTCCGCGCGCCCGTTATGCGCGTGCGCAGCACGTACAGAAGGTAAAAACGCCGTTTTTTTTTTGCATGGTTTGAATTCCTTACACTATTCTTGACAATTTCCAACTATTTACAGTTATTCTCAACCTTCCATAATGCCACACGCGCGCGTCAAACTTTAAAATCCGTGCGCGCGTCAATGGGCAATATCATGGGCAATATAATGTAAAAAGTGGTAAAAACATGCCTATCTATAATCCGCCATAGCTCGTCAGAAAGTCCTTTGACCCCCAAATTTTATTACATATTCCGAAAGCCAGTAAGTTGTAGATCTGAATTCATGCATAATTTTGGCCACTCAAATGTTGTGACGTCATCATATTTGTCTATGAACTCAAAAATTCGATTTTGAAAAAAATGACGTCATAATTTTTGTATTCATTTGACAATATTTCAGTAATAGGTTGTCGATTTTCTTCCAAATTTGGATATGTTGTAGCTGAGACAATTTTCTACAAGATCAGCTACCACGACTTTTCATTTTGACAAAGGCATCATGGCGTATTTTTGCGATTAAAGGAGGCATGTCAATTTTTCTCATTTTGCGTGTATTCTCTATAGGAGATGACTTTTTCTCAAATCTTGATTCTACATTCCCGTCTTCTTTGAGCAGTATCTTTGTAATTTCTGCCCGATTTTCTTCCAAATTTTAGTATGTTATAGCTGAGACTATATGCTTTGACAAATGTGCCCTTCAATTTTTGATCAAATGTCGGGATCATGCCCATGTTTTAACTACAAAATGTGATTTCAGAATCCCGTATTTCGTTTACGTGTTATCTCTATTGGAAATAGTTTGGTCCATTGGTAAAGCTCTTGCCTCCCATTTAGGCGACCCCGGATCGATTCCCGGTGGGTCCATTTTTTAAATTTTTTTTTTCACTTTTTTTTTTCCTTTCATTTCACCATCTTCTTCGACTATTATAACATATACCATCACAAACAATGTAATAAACTGCCTCATTTTGCGTGTTATGTCTATTGGAAAGTAGTGTGCAGTATTTTGTGTACAATCTCATTCCCTGTCGTGTATTAAAGCTAAGGGGATAATCTCCCACATGTCCTGCAATATAAAATCGTCCAGTTCGTTATCACGATTTCTCAAAATCGGTTTAGTCAATTTCCTTCATATTTTCGTCAGTCATCAGTCCTAATAAGGTCAAGTTCCCACATCTTTTTCAAGGTCATCAGGTTCGTGACGTCATCCAGGCGCCATTTTGTGAAAATCAATTTCTGGTCATATCTTCATAACGAAATGTCATATCTCTTTCATATTTGGCATGGTTAAGGTCACTGTCATTCCAGTCAAGGTCTTTTCGTTAAACGCGCGCGTACGCGTCCGTACGCGCGTCCGTGCGTGCGTAAATTTTAGAAATGATCCAAATCCTCCCAAATTCATTTTGCACACGGTTTATGCCATTTCAAGCACTTTTCAAAAAATCGCCCCTAAAAGTGAACCTGAATGGGCGCTATGCGACTTCGGTTATCGTGGTTATTATCATCATTATTGTTGTCATTATGATCATCATTATCAATATATCATTATCGTCATTGTTATCACTTATATGACCATCTTATCATCATTTTCGTCAACATTATCATGATTATTATCTTGCAGAAATATTATCACATCTGACAAAGCAATTTGCCACAGGGACAGACCACCTAATTCGTCTTCAGTGACGAATTAAATTTCTAGTTTTTGTTTAATTTTTTTTTTTTTTTTTTTTTTTTTTTTGGGGGGGGGGGTACACTGTACATATACGAGATAATAGTTGGGGTAATTCACCCATGAATAATCGTAATTGTAGTACCTTTCAACTAAATGGGCCGAGGCAAGACAACTTATTTTAGCCATCGCGCTTCCTCTTTTGCTGCATGTCATACACTTTAAAAAAGAAGACTGCCATTTCTTTAACAAGGAAGGCTCAAACATCAAATAATAAGAAAAATAATTCCTAGAAAAATTTTGGCATATTTTCAGTTTCAACTTGAAAAGAAAAATAAATAGAAAAACATTCATCTCTATGTCTAAAAATATGAGTATATGACGTTTTGTTTGTTCACCATGTGGAATTGTCAGTGGAGAAACATCTCCATTAATATAAGAAGCACCCCCACGTAGTTATTATGAAGCAGGCCAGGTAGTCAAGAAATGAGTTTGTTCATCAATCTGTTTTGTCTAACGGGTACTGCGCTCATAGTAATCATCCAATGTTGTTGTTTTTTATGATTGGTGTCGTTTTGAAAAAGAAAGAAAAAAAAACCTTTTTGTATTCAATCAGAAAACACCAGAAAAACATTATCGTTAGATTTTGATTTTGATCTCACGTGTCATTTTAATTGGGAGGATCAGAGCCATCCATACACAGAGTTTGGCCAACCCGGTTCGAGTTTTTTGCGATCACGTGACAACAGGCGCCATGTTGTGACCCAATGTAGTGCGGGCGCGAGTTACAACTGCATGGGGTCGGGCTAACTCGGCACTAGGGCGAACTCGGCATTGCGCGGTGACTATGTTTCAAGAGTTGAAGTCCACGTTACGCACCGTACTCTTTTTTAGCCTTAAATTTCATGTTTTGCATAATTTTACTTCTTGAAACTGTCAACATTACTTCTCTGCTAATCATTTTACACATTGATATCAAATAATTTGAATTTAAGTGTTTTGAAATGTGTAATTAAATGCGAAATTCACCACAAATGTTTGCGATCGCTTTGACTCTCTGGGCTCACTCCGCGGCGATTTTCCGCATAGGCCGAGTTCGCCCTAGTGCCGAGTTAGCCCGCATCCCAACTGCATGCATAGTTCATGTAGCTAGCATGCATGCACTATATATATTGCACTGCGTATACTATGGATGAAATGTAGAAGCAGAATCGTGAAATCTGCTGTCTAGATTTACTTCAAAATACCATGCTGTTTTGCATGGGGATGTTTCAATTGTTCAGGGAAGGGAACAAATATGAATAAGAACGTGATATAGAAGACTGTTTGTAATAAGTAGAAAGAAAAAGAGTAAAGTTCCAGGCACTAAATCCCCTTAATCATGGCTTGTGTATGTCAAAACATTTCGCTCATCTGATGCTATTAAAACTGAAGGTTAGAATATTTTTGTGAAGAAGTGATAACTGATTGATAAAAAATATTTGGATTGGTGTAGAACAAAAATTGTTATTCAACGTAGAAGAAACCACACTTAGTCTGAGGATGTTTTGCACAACATTGTACAATTTTGTTAGGAGAAATCCTTTACTTAATTAGCCCACTATTTGTCTTTTAAAAATTTTTTATTCTAATTTTCTGTGGCGGTTATACGTATAATAATCAAATGGTATCATGGTATACAAAGATTTTTTTTGAGAACTGCTTGTACACATGTATGCAGGGCCTTTACATGAACATTTCCGTATGGTTGCCCCAAGTAGCCACATTTTATAATTTTAGTTGGTCGAAGCAAAAATTGATTAGATGTGTGCTGTCGTGAAGGGAAATAATCCATAATTTTTTTTAATAGGATGAGAGCAAGGGGGCTTGGCCCCCTTGAGCCCACCCCCCCCCCCCCACTCTACACCTATGGGGGTGGATGTGTGCCACATATTCGTTTGCGACTCTATTTTCATGCTAATAACCATTTTGAATTTTATTGGTGCTCATTATCATTAGCTTTCATTCATTGTCATTGAGAACATTTACACTTTTTTTTAAAACAATATTTTAAATTTGTAATGCACCTGTGGTTAATGATATAAGTATTCTTTTTTCTCTTTAGTGCGCGTATATAAATTATATTTTGATTACGTTGTACGGAGTCAATCAACGGTCCATTCAATCGCGGCAACTTTGACAAGAACAGGGCAGTCTTTTATAATTAGGAGAAACCATGTCTTGAAATTTGATAGCTGTGCAACAACATAATATGCAAAAATTACTGCACACGGTGAAGTATGAATTTTGGTCTTTCAGGAACGGGTGTCGATTGGTGTTCATGACTGGGGGGGGGGGGGTGACCGGCGAGGGAGCGAAGCCAGTGGCGTATCTAGGGATTATGCCGCCCCCCCCCCTTCAAAAACTAGATTTCTAGTGTATAATCAGTAAGGATCATGATTTTTCTTTATTTCCCCCTTTTTTTCTTCTTTCTCTCCTTGGCGTTTTTTGCGCCCCTCCAATTGCCGCCCGGGGCACGTGCCCCCTGCCCGCCTTAGATACGCCACTGAGCTAAGCGACAGAGCGGGGGTGTGGGAGGGGGTATCCCCCTCTCACACCAGGGACTTTTTCAAAAATTTGTCTATTGCATTTTAGAGCATCCCAAAATATTTTTTAATGAAAAAAAGGAATGCACTGATCTACGCCAATGGACGGAACCCCTTAATGGAGAACTACAATGCGAGCGAACGAATTTTCTTCGATATTTTCGCATTGAAATTATGGCATTTCTTATTTCCTTACTTCTAATCATTTTAAAGAATGTGATGGTATTTTAAGATCAAACATAATGAGTTTGTATTATCATTAGTATTAAGATAATGTATATCATAAGTCTTATTTATTTTATCCTAAAATATTGGGGGATGATAATACAGCCCCCCACCTCAAATTTTGGGGGATATATATACCCCCATCCCCCCCCCCCCCCCCGTCCCCCGGATCGACACTCATGTTTTCAGGTATGCTAAGTCATATGACGATAAATTCCAAGGATGTTCAAAAGCTGACATATTTTCGAAATATAATTTATTCATCAATATTACCAGACTCTATTAAATGGATTATTTTGCTGCAATAACTTTGCAAGATTAATCTAGGCGATTAATATCAATATAATATACCAATATTATGCACCTGTTACAAAACTGAAATGCATCCAGCTAGTCAAAATATTTAAAATGGTGTCTTGTTTGAGACATTTTATTCACAAGCTTCAAAATGTTATCTTTTAAGGCAAAACTCCCGAACTGCGTGTAAAATGAATGTGGAAATAACACGGCCGCCGCACAGTGGGCCAGAATGGCTCCAAAGTGCGCCAAAATTCATATTCACTGAGTTTTACCTAAAATTTGAATTTAAATGATGGGTCTATGGGTTTTCAGACTCGTAGAATCCAATGAAAATATTTTCAAATACCTATGACGTCATTAAAATACCGATATCTGATTGGCTACCAAAATCCAATGGAAAATAACACATTTCTCGTATTACAATGACTTTCCTACTTCAGAAAATTGATAATGCGATCTCTACGCTTGTATATCATAAGGTGAAAAAGGTGTTTACTTAAAGCTCAGGCAATATGGTACATAAGAGAGACTTAAAGGGGGCGCCCTACTGGAAAATATTTCAAATAATGAGAAATTTGCAATGTATTGCAATGTATGATGTCATTACTTGAAAGTAAACATTGATAATGCATATACTAATAAAATAATAATATTCAGATAACTAAAAAATGAGTTATTACATTTATTTATTAGTTATTAGTTATTAAGGTTTTTAAAAATGAAAGAGCGCCCTCTGTAGCATTGATAACTTTGCGAAAGAGAAACGTACCTGTATCACTAAAAAGTAATTCTGTAGGTACTATCGAGTTATCAAAATCATAATACTGACTGATAAAGTCCATGCATATTCTAAGTCCTTTTGCCCTATTGTTTATACTGTGAGAAGAGTGAATTATTTCGAAAAGCCTTCGCCTTGAAATACTCACTGAAGCCCTTGTGAATTACTCAGAATGTTGGGTCTGTTAAAAAAAAAAAAGATAGAGAACATTTTGAGAGCTTGGTTTTGGTGTTGGACAAATTATGATACAAATTATACTTTCTCCAAAGGTTTCAAATTTCTATAAATTATAAACAACCGGTATGAATTTTAAACTACATGACAGTCATTAATCGCGCCCTCTCAACAATGGGTCTATATGTCCTAACTAAACAGTTCCAAAGCCTTGAAGAAAAAAAAAATCGAATAGTAGAGGGAAAATGTACATGTAGGTCTATATACTAATTAAAAAGAAATTAAAAAGAAGAAACATGCTTATATATATATATATATATATATATATATATATATATATATTCAAAAATAAAGATATACAAATAGAGGAATAGGTAGACAGATAAATAGATAGACAGATAGATAGAGGGGTGCGTGTATGAATAAATAAATGGATAGGCCTATAGATAGATGGATGGGATACGTGTAGATAGATAAAAATAATTCATGCACTCAAAAGGCGAGCGTAATCTTGCCTTTTGGACTTCATTCATTGAAGGAAAAAAAAAATTGTACAGCCCAGCGCATTTTTCAAAGAAGAGAAACTTCACATTGTTTGACAAGTGTAGGTCATTAAAAGAATTCTGGCTTGGAAGCAAGCAAGCAATATTGTTTATTTATACAAAACAGGAGCATTTACGGACAGTGGAACTTAATATCAGATCTTCACCTATACCCTACATCATAACAGAAGCCTATTCTATTCATATAGCAATTGCACGAACATGAACTACATCTACTCTTAAAGGATATTAATAATAACAAGATAAGTTTTACCTTAAACAAATATAACACATTAAAACAATTTTCTCGGGATATAAAAAGTGCAAAAAGTTGAGCACCCCTTAGAATACTGCACACCACTGAACATCTTTGGGATCAAAATGTAACTGCGATGTTTGAAAGTAGAAACCAGATCAATTTAGGCAGTAGTGGTAGTCATTTCACCCGCTTGATGTAAACATTTAAATCCTATCCACAGATTGTGATGAACATGACGCTCCAGTCGCCCCTTCTCTTCTCATTCTCTCTCTCTCTCTCTCTCTCTCTCTCTCTCTCTCTTTCTTTGTTTTTTTTTTCTCTCTCTCACTCCTTCTCCATCTCTCTCTATATCTTATTTTTCTATCTCAGTTTTCGTTTTCTGTTATGATTCCTTCCACTTTTTTGTTTCCGAACTTCATAGAGGAAACTTGGGAATCTCTTCTTGACCGACGAGTGTTCTACCATTAAAGACTGGACTAAAGATTAAAATGCAATCCATATGTTGGGATATTAGTTGTTTTCTGACATGTCCCATCATCTAAAACGGGCTAGAAGCTTCTTTCGGTACTAATGTCAAAAAGCCTATTGAATTTTTATTCTTTGTTGTGTGTGCTTTGCATGCGCATTTTCACGAACACAGGGCGCGCTTCTAACGCATGGAAGATTTAGGCGAAAAAAGAGGCGAACATGCGGTGGAAAATGGGTTCTTACTCAAAAAGTTGCAAAAAGTAGCAGGCAAATTTGGTAGCAGTGTAAAGCATGAACTATAAAAAAGGCGATCGTGATATTTTCAGCGCGGAAATCGACGGAAATGTTGACCATCTTTGCGCTTGAAAATTAAATATGCTATTTTCCGCCCAATATTTCGTGTTTCATCCAAAATTACTTTCGAGAGGAGTAAGATTTTGCCTGTAAACTCTATCATTATTTAAAATAACTATTCTGGAATAAGCATGTTCAATTTGAAGTGCATTAAACAACCCGTTTGGCAAAAACCTTTAATAAAACGCAGTATTGCATTTTACACAATGCATAACAAATAATCCAAGTTTCGGGTCTTTTTGAATAAAAATGACCCACTTTAAATTAATTCCAAGAAGAAATACTGCTCAGAGGTGTTCTACACGTTGTAATCTTTGCTTAGGATGTGAAAAAAATTAAGTTTGTTTCACTGACCAAATCCCTATTTTGGCGCACTTTGCGCCGTTTCTTGTGAAAATGGCAATGTGATCTTGCTCTGATTTTGATGTTCATTTTTTTGCAAACTTATTCTTTAGAATATCAGGAATAATATAAAATTAATCTATAGGGGAATATTAAAGAAAGTGTTGTTAATTTTCAGGTCAAAATCATTGCCGGGTGCGCAGACAAAGGGCTCCCCACCATACCCCATGTATTGATACACACACACGCAACGCGACTACGCATGGTCGTTGGGTTACAACATGGCGCATATTGTTGAGTTGGCCAAACTCTCTGTATGGATGGCTCTGGGGAGGATAATTGTCTCCTGCCCCCCCCCCCCCCCCCCCCTCCCTCTCTCTCTCTCTCTCTCTCTCTCTCTCTCTCTTTCTCTCTCTCTCTTTCTCTCTCTCTCTCTCTCTCTATTTCTCTCTCTATTTCTCTCTCGCTCGCTCTCTCTGTTTTTCCTTTCCAATGTCTTTCTCCTCTCTCTTTCCCTCTCTCCTCTCTTCTCTTCTCTTCTCTCCTCTTCTCTAGTCATTCGTTTGTCTAGCCAATAATATATTCTTGAATATCCTTGAATCAAGGGACACATTCCTAGAAAAAAAAGGTGCTTTAAATAAAAGCGTAAAAATTGGAGAAACAGATCAGTGAAAGTTTGAGAAAAATCCGACAAAGAATAAGAGAGTTATAATTTTTTTTTTTTTTTTTTTTATTTTCCAATTTGTTTTTGTACATGAAATGTCATTATTCTACATTTTTCTTCAAAAAACATCATTTTTATTCCTGTGCTCGAAGTATAGTGAGGGTAACATGCCGTAGCGTATCTAGGTATTCTGGCGCCCGGGGCAAACTATCCAATCTGTGTCCCCCCCCCCCCCCCCTTCCCCACGTGCCCAAACTCATATTAATGAGCGTTTTCAATTCAGAAATGATGGCACTACGTGAAAATGAGTTTTGATGCACAAAACCCGGGGTTGTTAGCCCAAGTGAGATGAATTATTGTACAAGCATGACAAGCGAAGGAACAACGCGACCGAGTGGCAGATTTTTTTTCTTTTTCCTTTTCACGCCTCAAATTGAATTTTCTTGTGTATTTTACCCTTTGAAAAAAAATCCAAGGGAATACGGAGACTTAGCAAGAGATTTTTTTTTTTTCTTTCTTTAATTTTGAATATTCCTATTTTGGCGGAGAAAAATGAATGAAAACGTTAACCCTGAAGAAATATATTTGAGGAATTTAGCAAGGCAATTGTAAGGCAAATTTATGATTTCTTTCGAATGTTCTATACTTAGAAAGTGCTTTTTAGGCACTTATATCCCATCTGGGGCGCAAAATCTAACAAGCTCCTGTCTTATGCGAGGGGGGGGGGGCAAAGCAACTAGATTCAATTAATGGTTAATACTTTAAAACGCCATTAGGGGCGCGAAATAGCTAGATCCTGAACATGATTATGTGAGGGAGCAAAGCGACCGAGCTTTAGATTTTTTTTTGCATTTCAAACCCTATAAAATACCATTTCTTGCGCATTTTTTCCTTGACTGGGGCGCAAATAACCCTCAAAGACCATACATTTTCTTGTATTTCTCCCCCTTTTCTTTCTCTCTTTTTCGTTTTTTGCGTCCCCCTTCAAGTGCCGCCCGGGGCACGTGCCACCTCTGCCCCCCGTAGATACGCCACTGGTAACATGTTTTTGTATATCATCTTGTAAAAAACAAAACAAAACAAAAAACAGGCACATTCTTTCATTAAATTGACCCCCCCCCCCCCTCTGTGATATTTGTATATTTAAAAAAAATATATTAAAAGTTATTAATTTTCTCTTTTTTGTGTGTGTGAATAATATCTTCCTCATTCCTATGCTCGAGGCATTAGGGTGGAATGTTTTGGCATGTCCTCTTGTTTAAACTAATTCTGTTCCTTTACTATTTCGGGGGGGGGGGGTATTTGTGGTCATTTTGTGTACAAAAACAAATGTAGAGTAGTGAATCAATGACATCACGGGATATCACAGTCACATGACCCGGAGTTGCCAATTTGAGATTTCCATAGAATTTTAAAAATTCATAACTCTCTTATTCTTCGTCGGATTTTTCTCAAACTTTCACTGATCTATTTCTCTTTTTTTTGTGTGTGTGTGCTTTTGTTTAAAGCAACCTTTTTTCTCATGAATGTGCCATTTTAATACCGTTTTGTCGTCCATCAACCATTCGTGTTTTCCGTGTATTCCTGAACAGGCATAGACGCAAGTTCGAGAAAATAATGACTATGTGCAGCTATTGTCCTACTACAATGACACAATGCCAGTTACCTTTGCCACAAAAGATGACCCATTGCAATGTTCCGCCTTCTCTCTCTCTCTCTCTCTCTATCAGACAGTATTTTATTTCTATAAAAACCTATTAAAGAGATTAAAGGAGAATTAACCCCAGAATATAAATGTACTTATGTTCAAAGGTGTAATATATTCTTAATCATTGGCCTGTATCACTTTAGAAATAAAATATTAGAAAAGGGTTTAAATCAAGACATTCTAGCACACGGTATCATCCGCTAAAACTTTACATGGGAGCTGCCATTTTCTTGATGATAATGGAGTTGTACATGAACCATTGGAAACCGTTCCGGTCAGGAAGATATTTTTAATCCTAGAGCTAAATTCCTTCTCTTCATTACAAAAAATCCCCATGTATGATGGAAAATACATAACAGGTGTATACATATATTCTAAAATTTGAAATTTATAGATTTCTTTTTAATTTCTCTGGTTGTGCCAAATAGAAATCGATTTCTTGGGCTTGTCTGGCAGAGCAGAACATAATTTATAAGATTTATACAATGCATTCTGACTATTGAAGTCCATTTTCTCAAAGCAGGTGAATGCATAGTTTGTCACTATTGACGCTCGGTAAAGTTATCATCCATAAATTTGAATTAATTTGCTTCGTTGCGTACGTCATAGTATCCAGAAAATAGATTTATATTTAGTAAAACAGTAATTTTCAAAGAAATATAAAACACATTTTCGTTTTTAGAATATATGTATATATCTGTTAAATATTTCAAATCTCATATGGGATTTTGTATCAGGAAGAAAGACAATTTTGCATTCGGATTAAAAATATCTTTATGTACACATCAAGAAAATGGCAGCCCGTAGACATGCTAGCTAGAAGATGAATTTTGCGGAGAAAATCTTGATTTATACCCATCTCGTATATTTTAATGCAAAACTACGTAGGACAACAAGAAGGAATAGATTACATCTTTGAATATAAGCACATTAATATTTTGAGGTTAATTTCCCTTTAAATAGATCAGGACATCTATTTCGGGCTCATCTCATCCATGTCTGATGTCTCTGACGTCATTTCGAAAAGTACTTTCTCGAATATGCCGCTTAACCTCCGAGGACAGATTGCTTTTTTCGCTATAGGCCCATTGTATAGACTAAACTCCCCACTGCCACCATTTTTTAATGATTATTCACTTCAATTCAATTCAAAGCAACATTCCTTCTGATTTGTTACATACATGAAATTACAAACAAAAGAAAACGTTCAAGTACAATTGAAGAAGGCATGGATAACAATGCTTGTGATTGGGGATGCCCTTTTACATAAATGACAAAACATTAAACAAGTCAAGTAGATATATATACGATATATATATTGGATAGAAAGATTTTTGAAAATTCATAACCTGGGGAGCGTTTCATCAAGCGTTTTGTCAGTGATTTTTACCGACAAATTTGCTCTCAGCCAATCAGATGCAAGGATTTTAGTAGCTTATAACAGTTGTCGGTAAAAATCACTGACAAAACACTTAATGAAACGCTCCCCTGATCACTGTTTATTCCTTATTTTTTTCTTGGGCTTTTCCCTTTTCTTTATCGATGATGACCGCCATTAAAAAAAGTGTCCAATCCTTCTCAATCTGTTTGTAAATCTGTAATTCAAACGGAATTCACTGTGCGATCATTACCATTCTCAACCTCAAAAGATGGGAGTGGCAGTGTGAACAGGGTCGTGCATGACCCCGTTGCCTCGCAAGGTCACACCACGTCATACACAAAGCGGCCCTCCTCGATGAAATCATTTATATACTTATTAGATGATCCTTTCGACAACACTGTTCAGCTTACGCTTCGTCGAACCCAGTCGAATACAATTCCTGCATCGCGTTATGTTATGATCAATGGGACCAGAGTTAAGAGCACAACCGAAGCAAACTTCATAGTTGTCCTTGTACAGGGGATAGTGTGAACTTATCTCCTATCTTGGCTTTTACAGGAAACGCTAACTCTGAAAGACCTATTACCAAAGCACACAGAAATTCTGACAAGCCCCCAACAGAGACTGGAAGACGTGATTGTCGTGTCAAGTTTCATTCTGGCGCGAAACCAAAACGCACTTTATCATCAAGAAAATATTTACTAATAATTGCATTTATCGCACGCTGTAAATATGTCATGCCTGTAATAAGCTGAGGTGCTTATCACGTGTTACAATAATTCTACACGATGGCTTCGGGGCTTCCTAAAAGTCCTCGTCCAGGGAGGAAGCTGACTGTGGCTGTAAACATTCCTAAACCATCATCGGAGTCTACACGATTTCTCGAACCATCCATGCCAAAAGGAAAATCGTCGTCACCCCTCGCGGAAATATCTTCCTCGAATACGTCGAAGAATTACAATGGACCTCATCCACCAAGTTCCCCTCGACCGACCACCCCAAATTTCCATCAGCTTCGATCACCATATGGTAGTCCAGAAGATCATGGTATTAGACGTCGTCGACATACGGTAAGCATTGTCGAACCGTCAAAAGATGTTGTGCCCACAGTTCGTCATCATACATTTCCATTTGACTCTCCCGACGACGAACCCGACATCGGAATTGATAAGGACGGAGCTGAACATGAGGCCGACAACCACCAATCTTTGCCGGCATCATCGTCATTTTTTCAGCAAGCTATGCTTGATCTTAAACGAAGACCGAGTCGAAGTTCACAGTCCTCTCTCGAAGATGAAGACTCAACCCGGTCGAAAGTGAACGCGGCGTACCCGAGAGCTAGAATTCCCCTTCGATCACCACCTGCCATCGAGATCAGTCATATCGAAGAGAAAAATGAAAACTATTCTCTGGACATTGAGTTTAACGTTAAAGATGACGATGATGATTTATTTGGATCGCAGGGTGACGAAAACAAACTGAGCAGTAGCGCGCCGGATTCTTTTCTCCACGAAACGAGAAAGAGTACGATTCTACGTCTACAAATCGCAAGAGCCAAACTAAGTTCATCCGAACGTACTCTCAATAAAAAATCATCAATAAAGCCAAAAGATCCTCACAAAACTGTCATCAAACAGAACGAGACAACATTGTCCGTTCCGAAGTCGCCTCGAAAGTCGAAACAAGGCTCGCTTTTGAGCATTGACGTCTCTCCGCTTGGTGGCCCGCTCAGGAGATGGAGATCGACAGAAGGATCTCTACCAGCTCTGAGTACAACAGCTTCTATCGGTGATCATCATCTGGCTCATTCTCCCTTTTTTTCTTCCCCGATGCTGCGGAGGAAGGGGAGTGTGCCTGCGGTATTGTCGATGAATCCGAAATTGAAACAGAAATCGAGTCTGCAAGATCTCCAGTCCTCCAGCAAACAAGGCGAACAGCAAGGGTAGGACATTGCATAATCATCATGGTGGTGTTTCCTCCTCTTACTGCTCCTCCACCTCCTTCTCCTCCTCCTCTTTATTCTTGTTTTTTCTGAATTTCATGTTTATTCTTCTTCTTTTTCATCTTCTTCTTCCTGCTCTCTCTTTCTCTCTCTTTATTTCTGTTTCTTCTTCTTTCTTCTTTTTCCTCTTCGTCTTCTTCATTGTCCTTGTCGTCGTCAGCTTCTTGTTCTTCTTGTTCGTCCTCCTCTTCTTCTTCTTCCTTCTTCGCCGTCTTCCTAGTCGTCCATTTTTTCTTCTTCTCCGTCTTGTACTTCGTTTTCTATGTAGAGTACTTTTTTTCTTCCTCTTCATTGTCTTCTTCATCTTTGTCCTCCTCCGTACTGACTTTTGCTCCTCTTTTTCTCCTGGGGAGCGTTTCATCAAGCGTTTTGTCGGTGATTTTTACCGACAAATTTGCTCTCAGCCAATCAGATGCAAGGATTTCAGTAGCTTATAACAGTTGTCTGTAAAAATCACTGACAAAACGCTTCATGAAACCCTCTCAGCCAATCAGATGCAAGGATTTCAGTAGCTTATAACAGTTGTCTGTAAAAATCACTGACAAGTATGTCAAACACTATCCTCATTGTTTCTTCATTATTTTCTAATTATTTAGAATTTTCATGTGAATTCTTTATTATTTCTTCAATACGTTTCTGTTTTATTTTCTCTCTCTCTCTCTCTTTTAAAAACCTCTCTCTTTATTTTATCCTGTCATCATTAATCACTTTCTGAATTGTCACATTTTTGTTTCAGTTTTGAAAATTATTTACCACATTGCTGAAAATGACGTTGAACTTTTTTTTTATTGCTTTCATTTCTCGCCTTTCTTACGTGTTTAAAAAAAATCATGGCATTACTCATGGAATGTCCCCACGAATTACCGCTAATTACACGAATGGCAAATCCCGGTCATATATATGTCAAGTGAGAAATCATGCATGTTACGCTGTTAATGAATAACTTAGATGATAAAACTTTAGGAGACTAGAACACGTTCTTATCAAGCACTCGTAAAGAAAGATAACCCATACTCTTTGTCGGTTAGGCCTGTCACAAAAATAAATGGAAACAAAATTTTGAATGTCAATTTATTATTACTATCATTAACAAACATCATTCATGACTTCGGGGCACTTAAAAGTAGACTTTGTCCGCGGTTCAGAGTCTTGTATCGATTATATTCGTCTGAACGCGTGTTATGGGGTCTCGCAATCGATATTTCTGTATCTTCATAATCAAAAGGGTTATTATACATGTATGCAATTACAGTCAGGGTGCCGTTAAACATCTTAAAAAGAAAAACAAACTAGCATGATATGTAGCATGTTCAGTGGCGTATCTAGGAATTATGGCCCCCGCAGTTGCGCCCCCCCCCCCCCAGTGCCCAAACTTATCTACGTTATTGTACAAGCAAGGGAGCAAAGCGACCGAGCGGCAAACTGAAAAACGCAATTTCTTGCGCATTTTACCCAGGAATTTGGCGGTACGAGAAGTTCGAATTTTGTACATTGATAAACGGTTTTCTATTCACTCCCTTCTAAAATTGGGAGCTAACCAAAAACCATGGAGAAATAGGCTGATGCAACTTACATGATAGTGAGCAGAACAACGAAAATTACATCTTTATTTTTCAAATTTTGAACCCTTTCAAAAAAAGCTATTTAAGAACTATAAGTATACTTGGGGTGCGAAATTAGGAGATCCTGAAACAAAATAATTATTAGAAAATGTTCGCATTTAAAACCCTCACAAACTGTATTTCTAATGTATTTACCCTGCGGATTGGGGCGAATAATGCTTAAGGGTTATGATTTTCTTCATTTTCTCCTTTTCTCTCTCTCTCTCTCTCTCTCTCTCTCTCTTGCGTTTTTTGCGCCCCTCCAAGTGCCGCCCGGGGCACGTGCCCCCCTGCCCCCTCCCCCGTAGATACGCCACTGAACATGTCTGAAGCCAGAAGAACACATCGATTTTTATGATTTGACACAATTTCACTTAGGTGAAATAAAGTTTTAACAATGCGGGGGGGGGGGGCAACAGATTAATGCTCTTCATCGAATAGTTAAAAAACACAAGAAGGAAAGGAAGAGAGATAAAGGGAGTGGGGGAAATCAATAAATTTAGATAAATTTCCCTAACAAAGGAGGGCTATATGCCCTTTCACATCTAATTATACTGTGATATATTTTTGGTAGTGGTCTTGTCACGAAGCTTTAATGTTGATTGAATTACAGTTTGAAGACATTTTGAAGACATTTTGAAGACACAACTGACATTATTTTGAAACCATTACTGACATTACTGTTACGGTCATCGCCAACTTAATCATCATTATCCTCAATCATTGATACGATATACATCATCATCGTCGTCATCACCACCACAACCACCACCACCATCATCATCACTAATACCACCATCATTATCATCACCACTACCACCACCAACACCACCATCACCATCATCACTACTACCACCACCATTATCATCACCACAAACACCACCACCACCACCATCATCATCACTACTACCACCGTCATTATCATCACCACTACCACCACCACCACCACTATCATCATCATCACTACTACCACCACCATCATTATCATCACCACTACCACCACCACCACCACCATCATCATCATCACTACTACCACCACCGTCATTATCATCATCACCACCACCACCACCACCACCATCATCATCATCACTACTACCACCACCGTCATTATCATCACCACTACCACCACCACCACCACTATCATCATCATCATTACTACCACCACCGCCATTATCATCACCACTACCACCACCACCACCACCATCATCATCACCACCACCACCACCACCACCACTACCATCATCATCACTACTACCACCACCGCCATTATCATCACCACTACCACCACCACCACCACCACCACCACCATCATCATCATCATCATCACTACTACCACCACCGTCATTATCATCATCACCACCACCACCACCACCATCATCATCATCATTACTACCACCACCGCCATTATCATCACCACTACCACCACCACCACCACTATCATCATCATCACTACCACCACCACCGTCATTATCATCACCACCACCACCACCACCATCATCATCACTACTACCACCACCGCCATTATCATCACCACTACCACCACCACCACCATCATCATCATCATCACTACTACCACCACCGTCATTATCATCACCACCACCACCACCACCACCACCATCATCATCATCACTGCTACCACCACCGCCATTATCATCACCACTACCACCACCACCACCACCACCATCATCATCATCACTACTACCACCACCGTCATTATCATCACCACCACCACCACCACCACTATCATCATCATCACTACCACCACCACCGCCATTATCATCACCACTACCACTACCACCACCACCGCATTATCATCACCACTACCACCACCACCACCACTATCATCATCATCACTACCACCACCACCGCCATTATCATCACCACTACCACCACCACCACCACCACCATCATCATCATCACTACTACCACCACCGTCATTATCATCACCACCACCACCACCACCACCACTATCATCATCATCACTACTACCACCACCGCCATTATCATCACCACTACCACCACCACCACCACCATCATCATCATCACTACCACCACCACCGTCATTATCATCACCACCACCACCACCATCATCATCATCATCATCACCACTACCACCACCATCATTATCATCACCACCACCACCACCACCACCATCATCATCATCACCACTACCACCACCGTCATTGTTATCACAACCACCACCATCATTATCATCACCACAACCGCCACCACCACCACCATTATCATCACAACCACCACCATCATTATCATCACAACCACTACCACCACCACCACCACCATCATTATCACTACTACCACCACCATCATTATCATCACCACTACCACCACCACCACCATCATTAGCCCATCTCAACAAACATGATAATATTGCTTGACTTGTTGCTTCTTAAAATTTTCATCATCGCTGTTCAAAACAAACATACAAAAACCTTAACATTTTCAGTTCCTTCATTCAATAAAAGCTTCTTTTCATCAGAAGGATGTACATGCAAGCTAATGCACGAAACTTTATAAAAGATTTCTCAGTTATTTGTAAACTACACTTTGCTTAAATACAAGGGGCGAATGTTTGTGATTTACATTCAAAGATATTTCTGTACAAGTAAGTGTCAACCTCTCGAAGTCATAATCGTGAGAAAAAAATCGCCAAATCCGGAATTTGTAAATCGATTGGAAATCGTTTCTAAATCATACATGATTTATTCTTTGCATCAATTCATTAGGTCTTCCAAATCCTCGAATCTCTCACCAAGAGCTGCCACTTCTACCAAACGTCCCTCTTCGGCACATGCCTCAACAACTTCCGTTTCAATGTCCTCATCGTTTTCGAGTGCATCTGATTCTTCTCCGACATCGTCACCTCGAACGAAACACGAGACGGCCGACCAACCTGTGAAACCTAGCAGAGGGCAGCATCTTTCACCTCTCAGTCTAAAGACGGCTAATAAAATCACCCAGTGAGTATGTCCATGGTATCACTATTAGAAACTACCTCAAGTGTTAATTTTTAAGGCCAGGACATGTGCAGTCAGTGTATAGACCTACGAGCAGGTCAGTGCATGAGCATAGGCATACAAGGCGGGGGATGGGTGCTGGGGACTGGCACAGCCCCCTTCCAGCTTCAGAATTTTAAAAATGCCAATATTTGAGCAACCGTCCCCCAATTTTGAGAAGCGTTGTGGCCGAATAACCCCTCAGACACTCGGGAATCTTATCTAGTGTATTCTGATGACAAAATGATATTTTTACCATAATATATAAATTGTCATTATTTTTGTTTTGCTCGCTCCAGTGATTTAAAAACTGGAAAGTTGATATCCGAAAATGTGCCCGTACGCTGATGGAGCATGTTTTTCATGTTTGTTTTTTTCTTTCTTTCTTTTCATCGGGCGTTCCTCTTAATTATTCTACACATCGTTTTCATTTATTATTTCTGTCTCTCTCTCTCTCCCTTATTCTCTTTCTCTCTCTCTCTTTATTTTTTTCTCTCTCTCTCTTACACTCTTTTCATCCCTTATCTCTTCGTTTTTATGAGCTCCTAATGTTCGCCCTCTTTTTTAAAATATTTCACTAACAATTATTAATGGCTCCAATTCTTCCTTAGTTTTCGGTTAACGTCATCACTTTTCACTCTTCCTTCTCTCTCTCTCTCTCTCTCTCTCTCTCTCTCTCTCTCCGTCTTTTTGTTTTTACTCCATGTTTTAGAATAAATAAAGTGGTCTCATACAGTGTTTCACATGGTCTCACTGCTTCATTCCTTCCGAAACCTTAGACCAAAATAAACACCTGTTCTTGTATTATGATCCTGATCGTGACTCCATGTAATGTCTCCTATGAAAGCAATATCCAGTGCTCCTAGGACCCAAGGGTGTGTGTGCGTGCGGGTGTGTGATGGTTGTCATTGCTTTCCACTTAAAGTCAGCATGGTCAGGATTCTGTTCACTTGTTTTCCGAATTGCCTTGTCATACGTATCCATCAGACATGTGAATGCCAAAGAACTACGAATCATTTGATCCAGTGACTTATTCGGTTACATGTCGTTTTTCCGAAGGTTCATTTTACCTACGGTTCGTATTTCCGAAGGTTCCTTACTCCGACGGTTCGTAATTCCGAAAATGAAATAGGGTTCATAATTCCGAAAATGAAAAAGGGTGCATGTTTCCGAAAGTTCGTCATTCCGAAAAGTTATGTAGGGCTCTATTGCATTTTCGGAATTACGAACCTTCGGAATTATGAACCCTTTTTCATTTTCGGAATTACGAACCCTATTTCATTTTCGGAATAACGAACCTTCGGAATAATGCATCAAAAATTTGATGTTAAGAATTATGAACCCCCTGCTATGTGAATTTTGTTTTTCGGAAATATGAACCTTCGGAATTATGAACCTTCGGAAAAACGAACCTTCGGAAAAACGAGTACCCCCCCCCCCCCCCCCCCCCCCCCCCATACTTGTTCATGTGACCACAACATCCATGTTATATTATTTTGGCAGCTTTCTGTCAAAATACGCGTCATATAGAGTCCCATAATTTTGAGACAGAGGCCGGAGTCAGTGTTGGTTTCCATTAAGCGTTGTGTATATAAGCGACGGGGATACTACAAATTCATTTAAAACAACAACTTTCACCCTTTTGCATTTCAGAGAGCGATGTGTGTATGATGAACATACAATAATACCCTAGGGTTATGTGTTATGAATCATGGATAACTCAGTTGGAAATTTTGAATGGCTTTATTTCAAATCAACGGCACTACCTTTAACATGGTGAACTTGATGTCAAAAGGTCCCTTCCCATGAATCCCTCTAAATTGGAAAGGACACGCAGGAGCCGTATACCCTAATCCAGTTGTTGTTATTCTACAAACCTGTGGCATGCCATCTTATAAGGCGTTATGCGCTTTTGTCGCACCATGATATCCCTACCTTATAGATATGATTTTATTATTATTAAAGTCTTAACATAAGCCTCCATCGGCTCACTGTACTCTCATAGTCTGTATTTAAATCTTCCTACCAGGTGTAGGTCAGTATCAACTGTTAATGTCGACAATTTGATTTTCACATTCCAGTTGCAATCGTGAGGTTTGGTAAAGCTGTGACATCAGAAAACACAACATTGATCTTAGACTGATATAAAGACGTTATTAAATGCGTCTTATCTTAAGTGGCTAAATGAGCAAATCAATGGGATTTAAAAAGTCATATTAAAAGACCCCCTCTACAAAACAACACTACACTGTATGTCTGTCCTGCCCCCACTGTCAATGCATTTAACCCCCCCCAAAAAAAAAAAAAAAAAAAAAAAAAAAATAATAAAAAAAATAATAATAATAATAATGATAATAAAAAAAATAATAAAATAAACAAATAAATAAATAAATAAATAAAAATAAGTAAATAAGATAAAATAAAAATAAAATGAATAAATAAATAAATAACAATAATAATGATAATAATAATTAAAAAAAAATAATTAATAAATAAATAAATGAATAGATAAATGAATAAATAGATAAAAAATAAAATTAGAAAAAAAAATAATGCCACATCGTGGAACTGCAACTGCAACAACGCTGAAATTGGAATTCGAAATTATATAGCTTATCCCCAGGGGCGTAGATATATTTCCAGGATAGGGGGTGTGCCTTCATCGGGAGGTACGCTTCATAGGATATACAGTTGTTACCCCTCCCATGCAATTATTTACACTGTGTTTTTCTTTTCTTTTCTTTTCTCACATTAACTGCAATTCCACTGAACAGAAAGAAGGTATCATCAAAATCTATTCTCCATTTTTCCTACGAAAGATAGAAGATTAAGGGTGTTGTCTTAATAGGTTTTGAAATCTGTTAATAATGTTTCCTCATATCCAGGATTTTAAAACTCATAAACACAGCGATCATAGATATTTGGATAATCGTTGTGCCTTGCTTATGGCTTCAACAAAATTAAAGATGTTTTGTTTGTTCCTCTTGGCTTTTGTTTGAGAAGGGGCTCCACATTGTAAGGCATTGGAACGTATAGGCGGGTTTGGTGTTGCGTGACGAGTAGAGGGACAGACGTCTTTGTGGTTAGCACTTTCCTTGTATCATGCCCATAGTACAAAGAACAACAACTGAGAATGGAGATTGTTTATATGATAAATATAGATCGACTTCACCTGACGTATTTTCGACGCCTTTGTACATGTTGTACGTAATGTTATCGTCATCCCATCGAATATTCAATATGCGGTGTACCATATTTTGGGTTCCATGACATTTGCTCCTGCGACAATTGCTCCGGTCTAACTTTGCCATATGTTAATCCTAAACCTAAACCTAACCCTAACCCTAATCCTAATCTTCACATTGTCCTTAACAAAAAACCAAATCATGACCTTGACCTTAACCTTTGACCTTTCAAGATAAAGACGGAGAAGCAAATGTCGCAGGAGCAAATGTCGTGTCACCGCGCCCACCATATTTTGAGATCATTGTAGTTTTTCCCAGTGTTCATTTTGCTCTAAGATGTTGTGATTACTGATTACAAAGTCGTTAGTTTTTTTTAAAAATTAACTACCCCCTCCCATTTTTAAGAAAAATAGTATTGACGTACCTCTTTTGTTTAATGGAGACTTATTTGATAAAGAGTTCTTCTATTTAGATTGTAAAGTGTATACGTTTAATACTAAAAGACATTTAATCAGGAATCTTAAGAGAAAAGTGCGGTATTCCGCGAAATAACCAAACAACACCTGAAAACATATTCCTTTTCCAGTGTAACTGTCAAGCATATTTCTACACAATGTGATTTGGACTGAAGCAAAATGAAATAGTATAACTACTACTGTTTTTACATTTCACCCAGTAAACAGGAAATCCTTGAACGTCAGCCGGTTGCGTAGCGTGTGTCCCGACATTGCGGGGGCACCGGCATTTTGGGGGCCGTCTTATCGGTGGATGAAGTGCAGATTTACAAGGCTTATCTATTTGGGGGCGGTTTGGGGGTCTTCTTTTCACGCTCTCTTTCCCCCTCCCTTTTTCAATTTTTTACTTCTCCTTTTCTGTCTTTTTTTTTTTGTTTGTTTTTGCCATTTAGTGGGGGCACATTCCTCCTTAATTGTCAATATAACACGTACCAACAGCACCAGCAACAACAATAACCTTGTGCGCCACGTGTAGGTACGCCACTGACGTCAGCATTGTAAACAGAATTTTCAGAGCTTTGTTGCTCGACGGCAGAGAATATACAGAGTGATTTAGAAGCTGTTCACAAAAACAAAACCTTATTTATTTTCGTCGTTCTCGTTTTCTTCTCAATTAGATTCATCACTTCAGCTGCCGCGTCGTCGTCCATCTCCGGCAGCACCGCAAGGAAAAACCTCCTGCCAGACACTGTCACTCTCCCGCCGGTGCTCGACTCGTCTGGTCGACTACGGGTTCATCGAAGACGGGACGACTCCATGCGCCTCGCCAGGCAGGCAGTCAACAGCGACCACAATGAGTGGATGGAAAATAACAATCAGCACAATGTCAAAAGGAAAGCAAAGAGCGTCATGGGCTTCGCTGAGGTTTGAATTATCGAGGGGAGAATTACAAGAAGCAAGGCCGATAGGCAAATGCAAATTATGAGTGTATAGGTGCCCATGAGGGCAGTGGCCTAGCGTGGGTCCAGACCATAGGTCCAGACCATTGCGGGGGCACCGGCATTTTGGCATGGTGACCACTGGCATCTTTGGGGCACGGGCCTTAGGCCTATTCGATGTATGAAATGCAAATTCACATGGCCATTAATTAACATGATTAAGACGAGTGTGTGAGAGGGTGGGTTCGTAGCGTCTCCTTTTTGTATTACGTATCCTTCCCCTGTTTCCCTTTTCTCTCCCCCCCCCCCTTCACCGTTTGATTGGGGAGGCACGTGCCCCCTTGCCCCTCCCCCGTAGCTACGCCACTGCATGTGGGCATGAATCTTTATGAGGTTTTACCTCGAACTTCTCGAAGCAAGTTTTTGCCATCCCTTTCAAGAGAACTATCATCTTTTAACACGCTTTTAAACTATCACCTTGAATAGTAAAGACATGAAAGAAACGGTGTTTAGTAAAATAGCGTTCATATTGTGAATGTCGTTGATAACAAAAATGGCAACTCCATTTAGCTTCGTTAATTTGACTAGATTTAATTAAAATACTTTTTTATATAAAATATAACTATGGCTCATGACATGTGATTGTCTGAGAATTGGGCAATGACAAAGAAAGAACATTGATCATCATGTGTTTTTTAAAGCCTTGTGTCGGCATAATTATTATTTTTGTAAACCGTCACTTTGCCATTTGCAATGGATATGGCGTGAGATAAAGAGCAATCCGTTTTCATTATCAGCCTTCAAAGGCAGCGGCATAGCCATGATTTTTTTTTTAATTGGGGTAAAGAGGGGCCCCCGCCCCCGCCCCCGGCAACACCGCTATAGAGAAGTAGGTTCGACGTGTGCTGGATTTTTTTTTTTTCAACTCCTTGGCAAACGGAATAGAGCCTTGATCATAAATACTAAGTAAGTGTATATCTTATACAGAGAACGGTTATTTTTAATGTTTTGCTTAGCGGTGTATTGTTAGTGTCCTGATTTTAGACTTTTATTATTGGACTGTTGAGTATTTTAACCTAAGTTTGTGATAAAGAGTCGGACACTTCATTATCTCACAGTGAGGGGTAGTAAACTGCCGAACTTGGACACAATAGTTTGGTTCATGTCTGTGTTCTCAATAATATTGTTTTGGACAATTCGTCCTTCGGGTATACCCGAAGGACGAATTATTAAAGGAGGTTTTTTTATCATTGTTGTGGTTTTGTGTGTTTGGGTGTGGGTGTGTGTGTGTGTGTGTGTGTGTGTGTGTGTGTGGTGTGTGTGTGTGTGTGTGTGTGTGTGTGTGTGTGTGTGTGTGTGTGTATGTGTCTGAAGAGTTGGTCATATCATCATGATCAACCGAGTATTCCGTCCTCCTATCATAGTATTACATAATTTACCATGAAGCCATTCCATTATCATCGAATGTGATCCGTCCTCTTCCATCGATGTGATGTAATCTGTGGTCGGCCGAATATAGTCTTCCATCAGTTAATGAATGTACATTCCAGGTACTTTTATTGATTATGATTTGAATATGATATAATCTTGATATTATTTTAGTAATTATGAATATTGATGATTTCACCTGTTTCGCATCTTTTGTGCTAGGGATCATAATTTTATCTTTGTCAGTATTTTCACGAAATAATTATTGATCAGATTCATTATTGGCCCTACCCCCTCCCCCCCCCCCCCCCCCTCTCTCTCTCTCTCTCTCTCTCTCTCTCTCTCTCTCTCTCTCTCTATCTTTATTTCTCCCATTCTCTTCATTTTTATTGATCTGCCTTTATCTCCCCCTCCCCTCCTCTCTCTCTCTCTCTCTCTCTCTCTTTCTCCATTTCTCTTATTTGTTTATTTTTAAATTCCCTCTCTTCATTTTCTTTCCAGTCTTGCATTCACCCTCTTTCTCTAAATCTATATAATAATAGCTGTTTCTTATACAGCGCTTTTATACTAATTACAATGTAACCGACCAAAACGCTTACAGCATTATTACCCCGGCACTGGATTCAATTGCGATTCTGCACATTCATGACATTACAGTGCACATTCTCCACTCCTCTGGGGAGCATTCCAGCCAATCCCCTATTTCCTTATTTTCTAATATGTTCTGTCTCTTTTATCCATCTCTCTTATCTTGTATTATAAATTCCTCCATGGAGTTGGTTCTCCTTTCTTGTGTGTTCCATGTTTCGTCGCCCCTCTTCATTCTCATAAATCTATTCAGGGGCGGCGCTACAGGGGGGGGCAGAGGGGGCGACCGCCCCCCTATGATTTTTCAAGTAGTGAAAAAGAAAAAAAAGAAGAAGAAAAAAGAAGAAAAGGAGGAAGAAAAGGGAAGAAAGAAGAAAGAGGAGTATTAAAAAGAGAGGTCTTAAACATATAACTCTATATTACCCCTGTTATTTAATGGAGAAAAAATATGACGTCATCTTTAGGTCGTCTTGCCCCTCCTATCAAAATACCCTGGCGCCGCCCCTGAATCTATTCAAGTACTGTTCGTGTCTTACGCAATCGGTCTAATGATTGTTAACTTCGCTGAAAGTTTTCCCTAATTATAATGAGGTCGAAAAAAAAAAGTATCAACTGCTTGCCAATTTTTACTCGAGTTGAAATATTATTTCGTTATGTTTGATTAGTAGAGTTATATTTACTGGAATAAATTGTGTGTGTTTTATACAACTACCTTGTGGTTTATTATTTCTCTGTTGTAAACGCTATGACTGGAGTACAGTGTACAGTTTCGAGAAGAAAACAGCATCTGCTATAAACTAGGATATGACAATGATAATAAAGATAGATTTTTAGAATAAAACTTTCACGATAATAGATGTCAACAAACATTACTACATGCAGTGAAGTGCGTATTTTAACTTTAGGTAACTTCCATGCACTATGTTTGGTGATTTCGTAGAAATAGCAAGAGTTTCTAAATGATAGGGTTTGTATACCCACTTACTCTCAGGAAGACATAAAGGAAGTATGATAAATAATTATTTAAACAATCGTCTGTAGTTATCTTGGTGAATTTCTTCCTTTAGTAAGGCTATACCTTTTCTATTATACATGTACTCTATTATATTTTCTATTATACAGGTTGTCCAAGTAAGTTATAATCGACACTATCATGGTTCCATTCCACACGATCATGGTTATTTAATATATTAAACCATGCATTTATAGTCATGATAATATAGTGTTTTGAATAGACCTTGGACGAGCCTGACGATTGCAAATCAGATAATGATTATTTTCATGAGACCAAAATTATCAAAACATTGTGACCTTCATAGATCACTGGATTTGTGTATTTGCCTGCATGCATGTTGCTCTACTGCGACAGTCTTATCGCTGTACCCTAGTTTGCAGGCACAAACCCTGGTCAGTCGTAAAAGAGTGTCTGCACTATAAGACTACCATAGGCCATATAGTAGTACTATAGCTGCTGACACAACCAGTATAGGTAGCTAGGTTAGGTTTCTCTCAAGACATAATGATTTTCGAACTGATATACTGTCAAATTAGGGTCTGTACTTGCAGACTACCTGTACCCCCCCCCCCCCCTTTACTTTTGTGTATGTTGACATGGAGATGGCGCAATTGAAAATTTAAAACTGGGGAGATTGGATACCCACCAAAAATTCATAAACGCTATACCTACTGACTTTGATGATTATGAAAAAAGAACACTATAGAACTAACGGCGGCACAGAGAGCCGTGCTTATCAACTTATCTAGAAGCTTTCAGGTTGTGTAATCAAAATACAGAATAGTAGTACTGTAGCTGCTGACACGACCAGTATAGGTAGCTGGGTTAGGTTTCTCTCCAGACACAATAATTTTCGAACTAATATAGTGTCAAATTAGGGTCTTAGCTTGCAGACTAGCTGTACCCACCCCCCCCCCCCCTTACTTTTGTGTAGGTCGACATGGAGATGGCGCAATTGAAAATTTAAAACTGGGGAGATTGGATACCCACCAAAAATGCATAAACGATTACCTATTGACTTTGATGATTATGAAAAAAGAACACTATAGAACTAACGGCGGCACAGAGAGCCGTCCTTATCAACTTATCTATAGAAGCTTTCAGGTTATGTTATCAAAATACAGAATAGCAAATCGTATTGTCAATCGTACATTTTGAATGGGATTTTTGACTAATGAAAATCCACTAAATTGCAAAATATTAATTAGTTTAAAAAGCAGATTTCCTGCCTTTGATAATCGCGATTGCCAGGGTCGTTGCTAGGATGCAAAGTTTTAATTTACAAAAAATGCTTACTCTGGTTCGGTGTGTGTGTGGGGGGGGGGGGGGGGCACTCTACAAAATCCCGGGTCAGAATTGACCCGGAAATCAGTCCGTTGGAGCCACACTCCGTTCCGGGTCAAAAATGACCCGGAATAAGGTCCGATGTGACCATTTCTGGGTCAGATCTGGTCCTTTCTGTGTCGCATCGGACCTTATTCCGGGTCATTTTTGACCCGGAACGGAGTGTGGCCCCAACGGACTGATTTCCGGGTCAATCTGACCCGGGATTTTTAAGAGTGGGGGTCTGTAAGGATAGGCCTATCGGCTATCCTATGTACTGGTATACTTTTCCTTCCATGTCGTCTATCTAAAATTCGTGGCAAGAATACTTTCTTTCTTTCTTTGAATGCCGTCCCAAATTATAGATAAGACGGTCTAGAATCTAGATCGTCTATGATCGCCGATAAACTCAGAGGAGTCTTTCTTGGCAACGTTCGCAACATTAGTCTGGAAAAACTAATCGGCGCGATAAACATAATTTATCTGGAAAACTCAGAGCGAACGACGAGTTTATAGCGAAAAATAAGTCGTTTTTTCAGCCGCTGCGGTAAACAGAGTTTTGAGACTGAAGTTTGCTTTCTGCAGGTGAAAAACAGAGTAAGTGGACATAGTTGACGAAAACCCTGCATCACGGGTAATCGCTTAATTAAGTTTTTTCGAGAAAAACTACTCTGTTTATCAACTGATAATAGAGATTCTCTCGAAACTGACTCGCCTACATGCAGTGACGGATATTATAAGGGGAGGGTAGGCATTTTGCTCACTTCTTGAGAAGTGAAAATACAGTCGTAAGATTGTCTGAAACGTGGTTTGCAGATGATCCCGCCTTCCTCGATTTATTCTTTATCTATAAGCACGATCTAGTGTTTAATAACAGGAAATCCAAACGAGGGGGAGGAGTTGCTTTATACCTTTCAGTGCCAATCATCTTAACTGTATAGACCTTACATGGTTTCATGTCTGATTGAATTGAAACTGTGTTTGTAGAAATTCATATTCAAATTGAGAAGAGTGTTATTGCATAGGTACTATTTACCGACCTCCTGCCTCTGATGGTAGTGCGTTTCTCAGTGAATTACAAAACTTACTTGCAAACCCAGTACTTTGTAATGCACATTGCTTTCTCCTAGGTGATTATGATATAGATTTGTTGAAATGTTGTGAAGACACTTTATCTCAAGATTTTCTTGGTGGTGTGCTCTCACATTCAATTTTCCCTTGTATAACTAAACCTACACGGTTGTCTAGCAGCACGCCAACTTTAATAGACAATATATTTTCCAATACAGACGTTGTTCCTCAATCTGGAATTATTCTGTCAGACATTTCTGATCATTTTCCAATCTTTGTCTGTGCTCCATCTTATTTTGATAATCACTCTAACTTGCCACAACCAAGATTCTTTCGCAGCGTAACGCAAGATAAAATATGTAGATTGAAAGAGAAATTATCAGAAGTAGATTGGAATATTGTGCTTCATGAATATGACATTGATGTTGCGTATGATAAATTTATGGATATATATTATGTAAAACTTTCAACGAGTGTATTCCCCCACAGGGGCCGCGGAGCGTTTTTGAAAGTGGGGGGGGGGGGCTGATCTGATTTCACTCATTAATGACAATTTTAGAGCCTTTTTTCCCCATAATTTTTTTAACGTGTCTACTCAAAAAAGTGGGGGGCTGCAGCCCCCCCCCCCCCCCAGCCCCCGGCTCCGCGGCCCATGCCCCACAGATCATTAAGCGTAAAGATTATACATGTCAAGCCCGGCAACCATGGGTTACTAAATCTTTGCTTAGGTTTATAAATCGGAAAATAAACTTTACTATAGATCAGTGGCGTATCCAGGATTTTGTAAAAGGGGGCAAACAAATGCAGGGCTGTCAACTTAGGGGAACTGCTTGAAGGGAGATTCATATTTTTTCCTTCTTGCCAGCCCTCCAAAAGTCGCTCAGGGGGGCCGGGGGGGTATCAGATTTTATGCAGTCCAGTTTTCCTCCATAATTCTCTGACAAGCCACAAAAAAAGGGCTTATCAGTTCTAAAAGGGGGCACATTTTTTTTTTTTTTTAGTCAGAAGTTGTCAGAGGGGCAATCTGCCCCCCCCCCTGCCCGCAGTGCAATAGATTCCGTTCTAATCATTCAGATGCTTATCAGACTCTTAAAAATATGCTAAGTATAGAAATATTTTGACATCTTTATTGCGAATTGCGAAAATGATTATTATTGCTTTCAATTGGATTTGTCTAAAAATAATACTAAAACCAATTGGAAGTTTATTAATAATGTGCTAAATAGGTCTAGTCAAAAGAAACAACCTGCTAGCATCTTGTTAATAACAATTGTATTGATAATAGCAAGCTGATTGCTGATGCTTTAATGATTTTTTGCAAACATAATAGGACCCACCCTTTCAAAAAAAGTACCTTCCACTGACATGACTGAAAAAACTGTTTACTTCTTTCTTGAAAGATCGTCATACTAAAGTCCTTGTTTTTTATTCCAACTCATTCGATAGAAATATATGCGTATAATAAAAAATCTGAAAAATAAACAAAATACTGGCCATGATGTATTAGTAATATTATGCTTAAGAATATAGTGGATGAAATTATGGTTCCTTTGGAACATACCATCTTTCTTTTGTGAATGGTGTTGTTCCAGGAAAAATGAAAGTAGCTAAGGTTGTTCCAGGTTCTTAGAAAGGAGACAAGTTAAAATTAAACAATTATCGACCAATATCTTTATTACCTTCAGTATCTAAATTTCTTGAAAAACTTGAGCGACACTGAGCGACTTTTTGAGGGCTGGCGAAAAAAAAATTGTCCCGCCACAATAGATTTTTACTCTTGAATACATTGAAATTGTTATTGATTATGATATCTGTATTCGATATTTGAACTACATGTATGTATACTTTCAGTTGTAATCTTCATTGCAGATATATGCAGTATTATGAAATTCATTCATTCATTCATCTGTGACCCCCCCCCCCCCCCAGCCCTTTGTGTTTACACAACTTCGAAGTTGGTGCCCAGTTCCTTGTCAGAGAATTTTGGAAGACACCCCCAAAAATTATGATTTAGCTTCTTCCTCTTTCTTTTTTTTTTTTTTTCAGGAAATTTTGTGAATATTGTGCCCCCTCTGTAACAGAATCCTGGATCCACCCCCCTGCTAAATACACACATTCAGTACTATGCACAATCACTTTATTGTTTATTATTTTTTAGTGGCTTTCATTTTTCAACCCCCCCCCCCCTCTTCTTTCCTTCTCTCATCCTGAAAATAATGTATTCCACCTCCTTAGCTTTAATTCCGCACAGTCAGTTCATGACATGAATATACTGTAATCCATTTCAACAACATGAATGTGAGCATGTGATCAATACGTGATGTGAACTTTTCCAAACATAACCTTCACACTGAGATATGATACACGTAGACTATGATTTGGTGACCTTACATCGAATGTCACTATAGAGGGCGCTAAACGAGAAGTGCCTGGATCCAAATCATACAAAACTTCATAGCGTTTTCGTTGAGGCCTCTTTCGCTTTCCAACCTTCGTCGATTACGTACATATACCGCACGCTCAACGAGTTTACAGTTCATAGTCTCGCCCAACTGTTCGGCGCAGGCTTTGATGATATATTTTTTGTTTGAATTCAACCAAATCGCCTTTGGTAAGTCATGAGAATGGTCTTGAATTTAACCCATATTCATTCCCTTTTTTCACATTTCTGTCTTGATGGGTTATTAACGTGATCATTGCAATAATGCTGAAAAAAAAGGGTTGTCGTTTGATTTTGAAGACTGCAAGTTTTGAACGTCCAGACTAGCCACGCTATTCAGTATAGTATAGTATTGATCAGCTGTGCAGTTGTGTGTGTTTACTACGCCGTCAACAACAATAGATCTCCACGATTCGATTCTCGTACCTCAGCTCATGCCATGCATGGTCTTGCTGAATTTTGTTCATTAATGCTTCGTGAATTAACGGCGACGTCCTTGACATCGGTGTTGACTTAATTGTATCTCTTTGCGAAGTAGTCTACGGTACCCATCCCAGCTTCAGTCAATACCAACTGATGGTTATTTGAGCCCCGCCGTCTTCGGCGGCGGCGGCGGCAGATCATCTCTCTGGAGCTGCAGCGGGCCGTAGCGAAGCTAGCTGAAGTGGGGCGCGCCCGAGCGGTAAGCCAGCCCGACCCCCGTCTACTACTACTACTACTACCATACGTGTATGTATGTGCCTACCACACCACATAATACTATAGTGGTCATATTGACCACCAGGCGGGACGAATGCAAAAATACTAGTCATTTTCTATCGCATGTACTTAAGGTATGGGGGGGGGGGGGAAGTAAGATAAATGTTTAAAATACTTCTTTTCAAATTCAGCACTTTAAAATCTCTTTCCTACTTTAAATGGCCGTTAGGAAGAACTTCTGATATTTCCAGCAAAATCCAAAATCAAAATCATGTCCAAAACCTAAGAAATCCCTGCCAATTTTTTTCGCGATCGCATGTTGTTGTCCTGCTGCCGATGTTTTTAGACTAAATCGGCCAATAAAATTTTGTCCACAACGAAACTCGGTATCGCGTGCACATCGATCTCTACGATCATGACGATCGCACACACGGAAAATCGGGACTTACGTGTGCGCGATAGGAACCAAACTTTTAACGACCAAATTTTTTAGCGGGAGATGTCAGCGCTCGCGGCGATCAGGAAATGTACACGATGACTTGCGATACCCTGTTTCGCCAGAAGTGACAGTAAGTTACGTATTTCATTTTTGGAATTATCTTTTCCAACATCGGTGAGTTGAATTTATTGTATTTCATGAATATGTTGGTGTCGTTTTTTGTAAATTAAATGCCGATTATAAGTGAATGTTGGTGACTTTTGTGCAGTGGTGTTTTGAAAGTGTCGAGGTGGATGACTGCCTAGAGTCTACACACGAAGTATATTAGTAAAGTCGCTGTGAGTGGTGCCTACCACTACCAGGGATCGCGTGGCTGAACAAAAATTAAGCGTTCACCGTTGAATAATTAATATTACAATTAAAGCATGCATCAAGTAACACTAAATCATGTGATTATTTACCTTTTGCTTTCAGAATAGGCGATATCGTGAAATAGGTCCCCCCCCCCCTCATTTATTGCCAGTATTGGGACTTCATTCCCCCTCAGTAGACATAGTAGACATAGCACACAAGTGTTTGCGTACACTGAATGAGAGGGGACTTATTCCACGATTAGGCCTCAGAATATTGCCTCCATACTTTTGAAAGATTCATCAAATCTTAGTTGAAGTTGAAGGAAAAAAAATTATCTGTCCTGACAACCAAATCATACTGTAGACCCTCAGTCATAGCTGTAGGAGCTCCATGGCTTATCAATCTGGTACTGGCACACAGAGACATAGGAATGCATATAGATCTACTGTGTGTGGAGGTGGATATCAACAAAAAAAATCTAGATCTAAATATCATTTCCCACATACTGTGAGCCATGCAAACCACCTTTCCCTCCAGGCTTTACTAGAATGGTAAAAATTGAATGAATAAAAAAGAAAAAACAAAAAAAATTGGCAGGTGTGATCAAGTTTTTCTTACAAATCTTACCTTGCATGTGTAGTCCCATAAACATCTATACAAGTGAATCCGGGCTAACTCGGCACAAGGGCGAAGTCGGCCCTACGGGAAATGCGAGGCTGAGTTAGCTCGGAGAGGTTGAATCGATCATGAAATTTACCAATCTGTAAGGTTTTGTTTTGATTACGAAATACCAGCTCTAAGAATACTTTTGTAGCATGCATGAAAATGCACCCTTTATTGTAAATATTATTTAGATTATTCATAAGCTTTTAGCCTCTATCCTGTCCTGCTATTTTGATCTTTTTTATATTGCACACAGAATTATAACATGTGCTGGCTGTTTGTATTCAAGTTTATTCCATAAGATTTAAGCCCTATTCTCTTTGATTCCATTTCATTAGCTTAATCCTTCTTTTATGTCACTGTATCGTACACCTTAATAGCCACCCCTCTATTCATGTCTGAAGTCCACCATTGTGTTAAGCATGTTAAGTGGGATATTATGGTAGCTTTGATGTGTTTTGATCATGCCTCCTTGAAAAAGCTGCTTTGATGATTGAATAAGTTTAGTGTTCCATTGTTTAAATATGTTTGTTAGGAAACTACTGTTGCTATAGGAGTGGTCAACCAGTATGAATGATTAATTAGGTATAAAAGAAGATCCCATGTATGTTTTAGTCACTTGGCTCCCCCATCTTGGCTCCCCCAACTTATCCCCTACTACCCCTCCCCACTAACTGACCCTAACCAATATCGAAGTCGTCTGAAGTTTGACCATCCTAGTTTGAACAAAGTCATCATCTAAACTCCAAGTCAACGAGAACTGATATAAAATCTGCATTTGGGTACCACTGACCCTTTGCAATCTTAGTGATCCAGTGTATGATCAACATGTTCCTGTCACTCGTGTGCATGCTGTATGTATCCAGTATTCTGGTACCAAGTGTCATTTCTACTCATCATGTTCCTGAGCTATTTCTTCCAGTATTCGATGTCGTCGTCCTTTCTATTTCTGCATTGTTGTCATCATCGTCCGCGTCGTCCGTAGCAGCTAAGGCAGTGCACCAGTACAAGTCGCGATATCGCATATTTAGACATCTGCGTTGCATGTAAGTGGCCACTGTACTAACGATCCCTCCCTGACTAACCTCTTCCCATCCCTTATAGTATTCCCCTTAATGACTGTGATAGTTTAAGTTATTTTAAGTATTGTTTATATACATGATGTAGGTTCTAAACATGGGCTTTTAATAGAGTGAAATCGATTAAGAGTTTTATTAATGATATCTGTAAATTGATTCTAGTTGTTATTTGTTAATGGATAAGTAAATAAAATATTTTATGACACTTCAATGTACATTGTGTCCCAGCGCTTTTGTTTATTAATTTTCCTTATCTTTTATTTGGAATTTGTTTATTTTATTGGTCTTGTGACTAACCCCCACCCGAGTTGGAACCTTCGCTAGCAGACCAAAATCTGGTTCCTTCTCGGTTCCCGAATTCACTGCTTTTGCAGTGAAGGACAGGAGTAGGGAGGTTAGACTTTTATGACCATTCTTTTGATAGAATTGTATGAAATACTTACTTTTAAGATAATCTTGCAATTTTCTTGAGCTAATAATATCATATCAAAGTGACATTTTAGGCAGTTTAATCACATTTCACAGCTCGCATTCACAATCGCCATGATCGCCTTGCGTTACATTCACTGACTCAGTGACTGTATTTGATGCTCGGACTCGTATCTTGAAACGTATTTGATGAAGGAATTACTGCAAAATTCCATAGATGTGATCATGTCTGAAACATCGAAACTGACAACTCATTGATTCCATAAATTCATGATGGATAAATATTTTTTACAGACATTATGTGTGTCCGATCGACTCATCGCTCCGAATACCGTACCAAACACAGCATGCTACGGCGTACACACGGCGATTGCAAGCTGTGTCGTGTGATTAAACTTGGGATTAAACTGCCTAAAATGTCACTTTGATATGATATTAGCTCAAGAAAATTGCAAGATTATCTTAAAAGTAAGTATTTCATACAATTCTATCAAAAGAATGGTCAAAAAAGTATTCTTACCTAGTATTTAGTAATCAAAATGAAACCTTACAGATTGTTAAATTTCATGATCTATTAAACCTCTCTGGGCTAACTCGGCCTCACATTTCCGGTAGTGCAGAGTTTGCCCTAGTGTTAGAGTTAGCCCGACCCCATACAAGTTACACGTGCAAGGTAATAAAAACCTGATCACACCTGCCAATTCCCCCCCCCCCCCTCCTTTTTTTATTCATTCAATTTTTACAATCTTAGTTGAGCCTGGAATGTAACCTCTTTAGCAAACTCTGAGGGTGGTTTGCATGGTTCACAGTATGTGGGAAATGGTGATATTTAGATCTAGATTTTTTTGTTGATATCCCCCTCCACACATATGCATCCCATGTACAGCTCCGTGTGCCAGTACCAGACTGATAAGCCATGGAGCTCATACAGCTACCTCAGTCATGGACACGGTAGTATTGTCTCTCCTTTTCTCTTTTTCTTTTATAAAACCCCCACCCCAGATGAGTGGACAGAGTGGTGACAAAGTTTTGCTTCCTAGTTCATAAGTTGTTTTTTTCTTTCTTAAAGGTCCAGGGAATATGGTCTTGAAAAGAAAAAAAATCTGTATTTTATAGAGGTCTCTTTGTTTTGGGGTTATATTTTCTAAAGAATAAGATAAGATGGAAAGATTTCAAACATATAAAACTAAAGGGGCAATCCAATCTTCGTAATATGATTTGTGTGAACACAGAAAAATAAGAAAAACAGGATGGTGAAAGTTTGAAAGAAATTGGACGAGGAATAGATCTACATGTAAGAAAGTTATGGATTTTTGAAAATTGTGATCACTACATCTTTGCAAATCTCAAATTGGCAGTTTGGTAAGTTCATGGAGCTCTTTTGTTTTGGGTTTTGGTGTTTTAAAAATGTGATTTTCTCACAGCAATTTTTATGTTTTCTATTCTTTTTTACCAGAGCTCAGTTTTGGAGCTTTCCAGAGCTAAATCACTCACTACTCCCGTGTAATTTTTTTTTTTTCTGATGCACTGATTTTGTGTAAAAACCTCTGCAATAGAATATTAAATGTGGCTGAAAGCAGACTGAAGCTCAGCTAGCAGCAGAGTTCTGTAGACAGTCTTTACAAATCTTTTATAAAACCTCTTCTTTCTTTTCTTTTTTTGTGGTTTATTTTACGAACATGCTCACAGCTGGAGTTCTTGATACAAGACATACAAAGTATACGAAAGTGAAAGAGACTGCAGTCATTCTACTGTGCGACACCTCTTTCCGACCAACATGGCAGTTGTGACACCGGTGGATCAAAATGGAGTTCCATTGAAGAAGGAGGATTCAGGCCTTCAAAGCCTCATACAGACACTCCACCAGAATGGCAACCTGACACCCACGTCCATCTCTCGTAGCCCATCCCCTGAGCCTGTCCAGCCGTTTATGAGGCTCTCGGACAAGATTGCCAACCGCATCGCCAGTAAGGAGCGGTGGTTCTCGTTGGAGTTTTTTCCTCCTAGGACGGCTAACGGTGCTGTTAATCTTGTAGGAAGGTATGTACAGTGTGTTTACTACAATTTATTTCATACCTCTTGAGTGAACTATAGGCTTGCAGCACTGGGAGGGTGGGAGGGGGGGGGGGGTTGAAGGATTTTTGCTCTCATCATCCTCATGTACATGTGGAGGTGTCGTAGTTGAGTGCTTTAAAACAGTTGACTGGAGATGCGAAGATCGTGGGTTCAATCCCTGATATGGCACTTACATGTCCATGACTCATGAGCAAGGCATGTTATCTAATTGCTCATTATTGTACATGTAAATGAGTGGTGTTTGGCATATTACCAACTTGTTTGTGTTTCTTTTAAAAAAAAAAAAGGGGGGGGGGGGCAAAGCCCGAGCATAGCGCTACAATGTATAGTGTTATTCCTGAGGATGCTAAATATCTCCCATATCAAAGAGAATTTACCCTAGGGCTAATGAGGGAGGGGGGGGGGCTGTTGGTCTTGCAGTATGAGAACAAGGACCTATGTCAAGAGTTTGCCCTTGGTAACCATTACCCCTTTCTTAAGCACCCCCCTTGCTGGATATGCAGGATGTGGAACTGAATATATGTATATGTAGTTATGTACTGCATATGTGTATTCCTGTTATGTTCTTTTGTTACATCGTATGTCACCAATACATGTATGTCATGAAAAATTTGGTAAAATTTGCCCCTTTGAATTAAAAAGAAAATAATAATTCCTAGTAAACCTGATCTGTCACTACAGAAGGTTTATGAACATGATACCCCCCCCCCCCCCCCCCCCTTTGTGGTTGAATAACATTGGCAGATCTGGAGAGGGAGAAAGGGGGGGGGGGCAAACAGCATACAGTGTAAATGTATTTCATTGGAATCACACCTAATTTTTACATTATTTGGGGGGTATCACCCCCAGTGCCCCTTCCCTTAAATTGATTCCCTGATTACAGACATTATTTTATTAAGTTGATACGTTTTATCAGACAGAATAGTAAACAAACGTAGATGTAAATGGGCCTTGATGGCCGATTATCATTGTCAAGGTGACCCTTTTATCAGTTCAGGTGAGGGCAATGTCTTGAAGGTTTGTTTGTACAAGGAAAAAAACATTTGCTCTGTACTACATGTAGCTTCCTGTTCACCCTATGAGATACATGTACATGTATTTGGATAGACAGTGATTCTCTGTCATGCTCATGTTTTTGCAATCATCATTTTGCTTTTTTAACGCAATCCTTCTCCTTGCCGACCATGCGTATTTTTCTTTTCTCCCCCCCCCCCCCCATCTTTATTTTGCTTTTCAAATATCCATGCTTTTTCTTGTATTCTGACTCACTCACTCTCTCTCTCTCTCTCTCTTTCTCTCCCTCGCCCCTTCTCTATCTGATTATTCCCACCCTTTCACATATATATATATTTAGTCTGATTTATTTTTCATTCTCCTTTTTAAAGGTACATGTATGTCTGTTTATGTTGTCTGATGTCTTTTTTTTTTCTCTCTCTCTCTCTCTCTCCCTCTCTGGTTCTCTCTTTTGACCATTCTCATCCATCATGGTGCCTTGCGCATGGCCCCTTCCTATTCACCTTATTTACCATGTCTTTTGTACTGTAGCATTGTTATGGTCCAGTTGTTTGACCCCTCATTGGATACACGAGGGTCATAGGTTTGAGTTGTATACAGCACCTACATGTATAATGTGTAGGGCATTTTATCTTCATTACTTCTCTCTGTCTCTACCCATGTCTTTGAAATGGAACACTGTTTGATGCATGCCTGCATTTTTGTACGTGTACATAGTGGTATGAATCAATGCTGTATCGAAACGGTTAAATGTCCGGAAAACGACCACAAGGTCCCCAAACAGAATGGATTTTTCCATTTTCGGTTAGCCATGAAAAGGTGCCATATGATTTTGAATACATGGGAATGTCCAAAAGCAAAACATAAAACTTGCTATAAAAGCCTAATTTTCTTCCTTTTTATTCATAACAGTAGTAAAAATTATCAATTTACCTACCATAATTTGATTTTAGAATGTATTATTTCTTGTTATTTTGTGGTTTAAGAGTCAGTTCTAGCTTCAAATGCTGATAATCCTTCAGCAGTGGGGGTGCCATCTTGGTACTCATGAATATGCAAAGATTTATGTAAATATGTGTAAAACTAGCTCTGTGTAAAGTTCTCTGACACCCTCTCCTGATCGGACCTTACATGCAGGGATTTGATAGTCAATATGGCTGCCCCCATACAGTGGAATTATTAGACCTATCAACCTTTTGAAGCTTAAACTCACTTGGAAAAATACAAAATATTAATATATAAGACATTTTAAGCTCAAGTTTTGGTAGGTAAATTGATGCTTTTTATCGCTATCACGATTAAAAAGAGGAAAATAACAGCTTTTGTAGCAAGTCTCTTTTTTGTTATGCCTGTGTCCCATGTGTTCAAAATCATATTGGATCACCCAATTGTTATAACCTCGGACATGTGCGAGTGCGTTTAACCGAAAACCGTTCAGTTTATAGCCCTCGTTAAACAGAAAATGAAATAACCGAGATATTACAGCACAAGTATGAATTATTAGCATAGCGTTTCTAAAAGGTTGACTAGGTGGAATACCCCCATTAGATTGTACAGTCTGTGATAGTGCAGAATGGGGAGTTTGTGATTAAATCAACTTATGAGCATGTACAGTACTTGGAAATATTAGTAGGACTGGAAAGTGCCATATGTACAAATGTTAAAAAATGTTCATAAATTATTGTCTACTCCTCCTCGTCTTTTTTCTCAATTTCCTTCCTGTTTTCATGCTTTCTACCATTAGATTTGACCGTATGTTCCATGGAGGCCCTCTCTTCTGTGACATCACCTGGCACTCTGCTGGCAACCCGGGAGGGCGTAAGGAGACCAGCTCCATGGAGATAGCACGCACAATGCTCAATTACTGCGGTCTGGATACCATGCTCCATATGTGCTGTGTCAGTCAGTCAGCAGAGACTATTACAAGACATCTAGAGTGGGCCAAGGAGTGTGGCATCCGCAACATCTTAGCTCTACGTGGAGGTAGGAATGTCATTCATCTTCCATTAAAACCTTAACCCTTTCAGGACAGGAATTATTTAGGCAATAAATTGGTCGCATTTTGCTCTTCAAATTGGCAGCAATGATATTTTTCTTTTAGTGCCACATGGTTCTAATAAGGTGTAATGTCTTTTTCTACTCATGCATCTGGTATATTTTTTTGAGCTCAGAATTAAAACTTATTGAGCCAAACCACAAAATGTGGTAAATTGGCTCAAAAGGGTTAAAGGTACTTCATCCCTTTTGCAGCCCTAAATTTTGAAGTTGTGTGAGTAATCGATAAATCACAAACAAATTATAGTTGGAAAACTTGTGCGGATTTGAAGAGGATTATAATTTGCTTAAAGTACTAGCAATTTGGTAACACTTTATTTCATGCCCCAAATTAATCAAATCACATTGAAACGACATAAAATTACCGCAATTCACGGAAGTTTCTTGCTGCAAAATTGGCTGTCATCACAGTGACCGAATCGGTACGGTCACTGTGATGTAGTGGCAGTCAGCTTTCCCATTCACTCCAACACACAAAATGACTAAGGTAGCTTAGCGAAACGTCGTGGCGCGTAGGAACACGGGAAAAACGCATATGACAAATTTGCTCAAAATCATAATTTTATTCTATGAAGGCAGACTCAAAATATTACAATGTAGAATAAGTATTCAAAGATTTGAACAATTCTAAGAAAAATAATATGAAGATTTTTATTCAGATATGTCTGATTCTAATTTTATAAGCACATACAAAACTTGCAGTTTTCCTCTATGCGTCTTTCCCGCATTCTTATGCGCCACGACGTTTCGCTAAGCTACCTAAAATGTCAATTTATCAAAATGTATAACTCAGTAGGATCTTTTCTTTTTGGAGGACCTATAACAGTATGCTGCTTACAGTATATTTTGAATACTGCCCTGAGGGTAAAGGTGAAAACCGGAATTTAGTGATATTTTGGTATACTAGACAAATGGAAAAGTTGATGGTGAATACGTCACAATCGATTCACTAAATTGCTAATTTGAGATTCGCATAGATGTAGTGATCTCATTTTTCAAACATTTATAACTTTCTCATGCTTTGTCCGATTTCTTTCAAACTGTCACTAAATTCTGTTTCTCTTATTTTTATCCTTCACACAATTCAGCTTTTTCACAAAGGTTGGATTGCCCTTTAACTATTTGCAAAAGTTTTTTCACGAAAGTTTCTTGTTTTACAACAGTAAAATGACGGTCGGAAAAATTTAGCTCTATGTTCTGATGTTTACTGTTGGAATAAGGTGCTTTAGGAAAATGACCTTCACAATGTACTCAATACAGTCATTGTTAAGTAAAATGAAATGTTGTACATTTAAAGGGTACTGTTTATATTTGACATGTGCTTCCTATAATTTTGTCACCCTTAGATGTTCCAGGTCATTCAGATGAATGGAAACCTACCCCAGGAGGGTTCAACTACGCTGTGGATCTTGTCAAACATATACGAAAAGTCTTTGGAGATGACTTTGTCATTGCCGTAGCTGGTGAGTGAAAAAATGCCATTCTGCGTAGATTATGCAAATTGTGAGTGGTACACATATGATAGGTATTCCTCCCCCCCCCCCCCCCCCCCACAGCAATGTTGATGGTGCATGCATTGTGTTTATTGCCTGGCAATCATGTGATCATGTGTAGAGACAATAGGTGGAAAGGAGCATAAGCATTTACCATTATTCCAGTTTTATCATAATCATAAGCGATATTTCAAGAGACTTCAGCGTAAGAAGAAGTCTTTAAAATTGAATGGTACCTGTATGATAGCTGGCTGCAGAGGAAGGAGAAAAGTGGGTGGCAATAATGCCTGTCACTTGTGAATTCTTCCAGTTTGAGCCAATCAGGTACAGCTTTTAGAAAGATGCAATGCCACCTGGATGATGATTGCCTAATGCTGAAGAGGGTGTGTGCTGTTCTGCCCACTATGATATTGAGCATCTAATGTACATTTAGTTGCCATGTACAGAAGATAGCCATCTTATAAAAAAGACTGAGATTATAGATTACAGATAGAATAGGTTTTTTGGAGGTCATGTAAATTATGTCATCGTCTATTGTTGGTTGTGGAAATGCTTTTGAAGATGTGGAAATGAGGAGGGTGCAGAAATTGTTCTACAGGCCATCATCTAGAGACTATTTCCTAGAAGTTTGTTGCAATGGACATTTACTTGAGACTCGACCTACAGATTAAGATCCAATTCATCTTTGACAGGCTACCCAGCTGGTCACCCAGATGCTGTCAGCTATGAGGAGGATCTCAAGTGCCTGAAGATGAAAGTGGATGCAGGAGCAGACTTCATCATCACGCAACTCTTCTTTGAAGCCAAGACATTCCTCAAGTTCATCCGAGACTGTCGTGCAATTGGAATCACTGTGCCAATCATTCCTGGTCTCATGCCAATACAGGTAAGGCTAAGCAATTGGAATTATTTATCTTCCCCTCTTAAAGAGACTCCACACTGGGCTGAGAAATGAGACAGAATTAAATAAAATCTCAGCAGGGCGGTAAAGATTATTTATGGAGTAATCTCGAGGCCAGAGTCCTAAATGAAAGAGATGGCAGGCCCAGTCAGTGTCGGTCACCAAAAATATGAAGATATTAAATCAGACAGGAATATGTGATTATTAGTTATTAATCTTATTGTAGAGAGGTGATCAGTTTGTAGCCAAAAGACTTAAACAGCAGTGGATCTAACAGAAGTTGTACACCAATTCATATTTTAAAGAGTTACTATTTTTATGCCTCCGCCCACCGAAGGTGGTGCTGGAGACATTATGTTTTCGGTTGTCCGTCCGTCCGTCCATCCCGCTTTCTTGTTTGAGCTAGTGCTGGTACCGGCATGGAAAATCTATGTCGCCATGTCGCAATAAAATGTCAAACAAGTCTAAACTCGGGTCGCTCCCGTAGTGACCGTACACTATTAAACCAGAGTTACCCGACACAAATTCACAAGAGCTTTACATGGAATACATGCACTATGTCCTCACGGGCTCACACTCGCAGTCATACTCACTTACAGTTCTCAAAGATGCACACTGTCAACTATTTGCCCCAAAATTTGTTTTGTATGATCCAATTTATCAAGCATTAATGAAAGTCATGCGGTGCGAGTCAGCTAGTGTCGCATATCTAGGCATGTACATGTACGTAATGTATACCGGTCGTCGCAGCTAGATACGCAGCGATCGTGTCGTGCGCGCGCGCTGCTAATGCGTATGTGAAACAAATCACGTACACGCGCACGACGCCACGGCGAGGTACATGTAAAAAGACCCATTTTATGTCGCCATCGGAGCATGCGTGTCGACATGTCGGCAAAGTCCAAAACCAGTACTTTTGTCGCCATAGTGGCGACATCAGGCGTGTCGATACCAGCACAAGTTTGAGCGATAACTCAAGAACCACATGAGATACAATGAACTTCAAACTTGGTGTTAGTATGTATCACCATAGGAAGACGATCTGATTAGATTTTGGGGTACGTACATCAGCGCTCAAAATACGCGGAGGCGATTCGCGATTCGCGATCGTATCTTAAATAATCACCTCCGTCAGAAAATTAACGGTGACGGTTTTTCTATGACCAACCTTAAAAATCGCCTCCGTGAAATTTTACTGTAGCAGTGTAGCTTTATGCCACAAAACACTTACAAACCTGATTTCATATGTCTAATTTCTTAACTGTTAAATAAATTAACTCTAAGATTCAATATTCTTACGAAAAACGTCAACCTGAACCCGACCTGAACAAAGTTAAAACCCTCGGCCTCGAGCTCAGCTGTTTTATGTAAACAAACATACGATCGTGCAGCAGGCGCACTTGGGGGATTTGATAATAGACACTTTCTCGTGTGTGCGTAAGAGTGATGTACGGTAATATACGCAGGCACACAACCTGCTGTCTATGATCCAACGCGCACTTCGCTACTGTACGCGTTGGATTGGATCACAGACAGCAGTTTGTGTGCTTCCGCACTTACGCACACACGGGAAAGTGCCTACCCGTACGTGCCTACTAATATACATCCGTGCACGATCGTATATAGAGCTGCAGCGCGCGCAGACTTCGCCTTGCATATGCACCTTCCTTGACCTTGCATGACCTTGTATGATCCATATTTACATACAGCTACAGTACAAATAATCACTTATTGTCATGTCATTGAAGAACCAAGACTAATTAAGACTTAAGTGTTATTTCAGGAGGATACAAAGTCATTGACAGTACTAATTCCATGAAAATGTAAATATTAAAAAGTAGCCCCCGTCATTACAAAAATGACCTCCGTGAGAAAATTCATGGAGGTCATTTTTTTTTGGAATTTGAAAAAACGACCTCTGTGGAAAAAAAATTAATTTGAGGCCTGACGTACATGTAGTTCAATGGTCAAGGTCATAGAGGCCAATTTTTCTGAAATTTCAGGTGTTAGGCTCGTTCTAGCAATAACTCAAGAACCATATGAGGTATGAACTTCAAACTTAGTGCTAGTATGTATCACCATAGGAAGATGATCTGATTAGATTTTGGGGTACGTAGGTCAAAGGTCAAGGTCACAGAGGCCAATTTCTGAAATTTCAGGTGTTAGCCTTGTTCTTGCAATAACTCAAGAACCATTTGAGGTATGAACTTCATACTTGGTGCAAGTATGTATCACCATAGGAAGACAATTTGATTAGATTTTGGGGTATGTAGGTCAAAGGTCAAAGGTCACGGGTCAATTTCTGAAATTTCATGTGTTAGCCTTGTTAATGCGATATCTCAAGAACCATTTGAGGTATGAACTTCAAACTTGGTACAAGTATGTATCAGCATAGAAAGACGATCTGGTTAGATATTGGGATACGTAGGTCAAAGGTCAAAGGTCATAGAGGTCAATTCTAAAATTGCAGGTTTTAGCCTTAACGTGATATCTCAAAAACCATTTGAACCATTAACTTCAAACTTGGAACTAGTATGCATCACCATAATGAGACGAACTGATTAGATTTCTGTTCACGTAGGTCAAAGGTGACAGGTCATAGAGGTCATCATACAGGTGTATGTGAAATTAATGTTTTTTTTACTTTTGGTATCACCATATCTCAACTATTTTGTATTCATGACTAGGAGGAGATAAAGTGATCAGACTTTTGGGTTATAAGGTGTAAGGTCAAATGTCAAAGAGGTCAATTAACATGTAATTAGAGGCTTTTTATTCTGGTTATCACAAGATTTCAAGAACAGTTTGAGCCATCAACTGAATTTAGGAGGAGGTAAATAGGAGACGCAGTCGCATTCATCTTGTTAATGTACAAGTTTAAAGTTATTCATGCTTTTAAATGAAATATGCTCAAAGAACTTCCAAAATTTTGTTTTCATTAAATGATTATATCAAAATATTCACTGATGATTTAACAAGTATAATTTCAATGTCAGATGATCACAGGTATATCCTATGGTTTAAAAAAAAAGGTATAAAATCATGAGTGTTTCTGATTAAATCAGATTTAATTCCCTAATTTCTTGCAATTTCTTCTCTCTATTTGCCAGGGTTATCATTCTCTAAGGAGTTTGGTAAAGCTCTCTAAGCTGGATGTTCCACAGCAGATCATGGATGTGATCGAACCCATCAAAGAGAATGATGCAGCAATCAGGAACTTTGGCATTCAACAGGCCGTCTCTATGTGCAAAGAATTATTTGAAAGGTGAGTTAGATCAGTGTAGTCTGCAAGCACAAACTCAAATTTCTGAGACTGATATAACATTTTGATTACTCTAGCCGAGCCTATTATCAGCATGATGTTTGTTTGAACTACATTGAGCTCAATCTATAAGTGCCATAAATCCCCTCATACCATGGTCTTTGAGCAATGTCTCAATGTGTGTCTTATTTCTATTCTAGTGGAGAAGTGTTTGGAATCCATATCTACACTTTGAATCGAGAAGTAGCGACCATTGAGATCTTGACTGCCCTGGGACTATGGTGTGGAGAGCCTAAGAGACCACTCCCCTGGAAGACCACCGCCAACCTGAAGCGAAAACAGGAGGATGTCCGTCCCATCTTCTGGGCCTCCAGGCCCAAGAGCTACGTCTACAGGACTCAGGAGTGGGACGAGTTTCCCAACGGCCGCTGGGGCGATTCTTCGTCCCCCGCCTTCGGTGAGCTGAAGGATTACCATCTGTTCTATCTCATCAGCAAGTCCAACCAGAAGGAGTTGCGAGCCATGTGGGGCGAGGAGATCACCTGCGTGGAAGAAGTCAGTGAGATCTTTACCTGCTATCTATCAGGAGAACCCAACAGATATGGCAACAAGGTAAGCCACGGCTCAAGGTTAGCAGCCACATAGGCCTCCAATTCTATCTCATGACTCCCATAATTGCTCAATTTTTACAAGGGGGCAAGGGGCTTATGCTTACAGACCTTTAAATTTTCAGTCCGGACCCCCTATGAAAAATGTTAGTGTGGAGCCCTGGGTAAGCAGATAAAAGTTCTGTATTGAATTCATATCATGTAGTTCTAGTTCAGACAGATCATTAGGATGGGGGGATGCAATGTGCTACTCCAAAATGTTTATAATATCTTTTACTAAAAGACTTTTCACAATTTTTATTATTTACCTCAGTAAAAAGAGCAATTACATCTGTCAAATTGTAGATGGGTAAATGCCTTAAAGTCACAGACAAAGGGTATTTTGCCTCGTTTCATATGCAAACAGGCAGTTGGATACTTGTGTCATACATTATGGTAAGAGGCTACCACATGTTTGTAATTGATTCTGTGACTTTTATCAACAAAAAGGTTAATTTCTTGCAAATTGTCACTTGCTTCGTTTTGCCAACAGTAGCACAGCTCTGACATCCCTGTACATTCGCTACATTTGCCAATTTAGCGAACTATATCAAACTGGTCATTAAAGCTCATGTACAGTATTGGTAGCAAAAAGGAAATTGGAAAGAAACATGTTAAATATAGTCTCATGTTGTTCTCCTTGTATCAAAAGATGTCTGTAAGAGATCATTTGGTATTCCATCTATGATTTCTGGTGAATTTCAGTGTAAATATCTGCAAGGAATGCTTGATCGCTGCCATTATGCCAGGACCCTTCCACCCCGACGGCTCCCCACACAGCAATCTTGGGGCTTCACATAGAGACAGCGTTTGTGCACTGTGTGTAGCTACTCATCATTGGTTTTACACGTGTTTTTACTGTGTGCCTTTGTTGGGATTTTACGTGCCTGTCCCGGCACATAAATTAGTTTTTGCCTCTTATTTGTTTAATATTAAACTTTAGGAGGCAAAATCTTCACAGTGTCTTTGTATTGCTAGTATCTTGCTATTTATCAACAAAAATTGAAGAAATCTGACAAACAGTTTTTGAGGGCTTACCAAAACTTTACATGACCTTTAAAGCTCATAGACAGTCTCGAAAGCAAAAATCATACAGGCAAGAAACTTATCTGAAATAGTCACATACTATTCTCCTTTTATCATAAGACACATGTACAAGATTATTTAACATTCCATTCACGATTTCGAACAAATTTTAGTGTAAATATCTGTAAGAAACGCTTGGTAACGGCATTTCACTGCCTCACGCTAAGACCATATCCACCCGAAGTTTCCCCGCACAATAAACTCAGCGCTTCGCACTATTGTAGCGTATTCTACACACACAGCAATCCTCATGTAAGTAGTGTGTGTGTGGCCGTTGTTTGAATTTACATCCCCTCTTTTTTTGGCCAGGGATTTTTATTACTTTTCACCTCTCATTCGATAAATATTTCACTTGAGGAGGTAAAAACTTCACAGCATCTTAGTTATGTTAGTACCCTGCTGTTTATTAAGTAAAATCAAAGAAATCTCACGAAAAGTTTTTGAGGGCTTCAAAAAACTATCTGTTACCTTTAAGCCATTGTATATTCCTACCTTATTCGCAGGTCACACGATTCCCATGGAATGACGACGAGGTGTCCGCCGAGACGATGCGGGTGTCATCCCAACTGGTGTCCATCAACAAGCGTGGCGTGCTCACCATCAACTCCCAACCCAACGTCAATGGTGAACCGTCCTCAGACCCGGTGGTAGGATGGGGGGCAGCTAATGGTTATGTCTACCAAAAGGTAACATAAGCCTGTTGACCGAGGCTTTAAACTGGCCTGCAGGTAATGAGTCGGTGGTACATGGTAAAGTAGCAGTGCAGCCGAACTATAATATAATATGCTACTCATCATCTATCAGTGCATGCTCACTTACCACCTGTCAGATAATCTTGTCTTATTGGCATACACCTTTTTGTTGGTTCTACGACACATGCTCCTTCGACAATAGCTCCATGGTCTATTTCCAAGACTAGCCTAATTCCTAACTTCATCTGTGGACCAAGCATCATACTTAACCCTTTCAGGACAGGAATTATTTAAGGACTAAATTAATCACATTTTGTTCTTCAAATTGGCAACAATATTATTTTTCTTTTAGTGCTACATGGTTCTAATAAGGTGTAATGTCAGAGAACAATATACATGGTTGGGAAATTTGTCGAAAAGTTGAAAAAATTGCCAATTTTGATAAAGAGCAATGATTTTGAACCTCTCAATGTGTTGCCAATTTAAGGATTTTTAAGCTTATTCTCGTTTTTTGAAATTTATGGCATAAAACGCAATGTGGTCATGCAACAAAAATAGACATACATGTAGTGTGTGCAGAAATTTTGCTCTTTCTACTATGCATCTGGCATAGTTTTTTGAGCTCTGAATCAAAAGTAATTGAGCGAAACCACAAAATCTGGTCAATTGTCTCGAAAGGGTTAACCCTAATCCTAATCCTAATTGTAACCTAAAACTCAATTACAATCCTAACCCTAACCCTATGTCTTGATGAAGTAAACCCGAGAGCACATGTCGCCAGAGCAAATTTCGGGTCACCCTTTTTCTCATTTTGTCGTATTGTCTACCCATTTCTACCTTCTGTGTTTCTATATTTCACAGAAAAGGAAAGGATGGTCGCCATTTTTTGCCAGCTATGCAAAAAAAATTCCTATCTGGCAGTTTTAAAAAAGTGTATATTTTGTCTACTTTAGTCAGTAGGTCCTGACTCCTAACAACTGCTTGGAAATATTGATTGGAATATCCTTTCTCTTTGAGATCTCTTTTTTTATTTTCATATCTGTTTCCATCTTCCTTTTCTATCTCAGACTCTCTTTCTCTCTCAGTATTTCTTTATCCTTCTGTTTGCCCCCTTTTTGCTCTCTCATTTAGATTTTGTTGTATTCATGTCCATAAACATTTGTTTTATTTTGGGATCATGGAATTAGTATTTCTATCCATTTTTTTTATACTCCCTTGTAAGCAATACAACATTTTCAGATGAAATAACAAACGTGCTGTTCATGCTATATAACAAATGTGCATTTTTTCCCCAGTTTTTTTTAAACCTTTTTCTGACAATAATGCCCTTTTAATATAGAATACACTGTCTCTTTAGGTTTAATATGCTGTGCTTGAAAAAAAAATACTGCTAAGGTTAACCTCAAGTAAGACAATTTTGTGTATTAATGTTTGCTGAAATCTTGCTTTAATTCCCTAAAGATACTTAGCCAATTTTAACTCTGCCTTATCAAATTGAATTCTGTTGCAATATTTTCTTTTTTACTTTATACAACATGCTGCAAGAAATATTTATCATCAAAATTTAACACAGAAATGATGATTATAAGGTCTCCTTTCATCACCATTCCCTAAGTCGATGATGCTGTGCATTGTTGGACCTAGGAGATGTGAATTTTAGCTCACATCTCCCTGGTTGGACAATGCATTTTAACAGCATGCATAACAGTAAGGGTTAGTCAATAAATGGCAATACTTTACAGCGTTAAAGATGAAGTTGAGTTCTGGTCACGGAATTACAGTGTAAAAGAAACGTTGATCATGAAAAGTTGATCGTATCTACATAAGAATTGGTTCATACTGTGAGATTTTGGAATCGTCAAAATGACGCTGAAAAGCACTTGCTGTCCACACAGAAATGGGTATATGGGACTGCACACATTGTGGCATGAATGTTCAGCCCGATCGTTTCAGCCATTTATCGTCATATTTCGAATATGGGGGTATTTGAAGAGAAATCCTTTTCAGGGGACCTTTTTACTATGATGTTCTTCCAAACTGACATAAGAGGAATGAGAAAGCTCACAAATTACTTTTCACCTTTCCAGAACTCAACCTTCTCTTAAAAGTCTCCCAAACGCCGTAACTAGCATTCCTGTAACACCCATTGCCCAATAGAGGGAGTGCTTCCTCATGTCCCCTAACGTGTTTCACCCTTTCTTTTTTTCTTCAGGCTTACCTTGAATTCTTCTGCTCAAGAGAGAATGTAGCTGCCTTGCTTCATATACTCCAGGATTATCCTCTAGTCAACTACCATGTGGTCAATGCCAAGGTTTGTAGGGTGTTTGCATGTGCATGGGATAAACATAATCAAATCATACTTCAGTTGTATTTTTTTTAATAGAGATGGTTTTATGATACGTATTGGTGGCGGTGGCAAGTGCGTGTGATGATCTGATAAAGTTTTATTGGATAATGCATCATGGACATGCTTTTCGAAAGAAGTGTAGAGATAAAGAACACTGCCAAGGGAGAAGAGATGGTGCACACTTGTGTTTGAGCTTGACATCCAGTAACCAGGAGTAATGATAACATTGGAAAGCTCATTGAAGCATACACATAAAGCACTATGAAAGTGTAAAATTGTATTATTGTTGTTAAGATTCTAGATATACGGACCTTTATTGTTAAAACTCTATTAGTGAAAAGTATCTTGATTCATTGAATTAAAATTTAATTGAAATTGCATGGAATAAAGACTTATTATTAGATGACTTGTTCTAAGTTAGATTTGTTATAATTAAGTGATATAAAAGATAACAGTTTTCAGAACGGCACCCTTGATTTGTACATCTACATGCTTGCTCTTTTCATTTCCTATACAGGGCACTGAGATCATAACAAATGCTGACCGTCTGAAGCCCAATGCTGTGACATGGGGAGTGTTCCCTGGGGCAGAGGTCAAACAACCCACCGTAGTTGACCCGGTCAGCTTCATGTCATGGAAGGTCAGTACTATCATATTTATTGTACTTGTTTATTTCTCTTTTTTTTTTTTTTACTTCTGCTGTTTGAGGAGTTTCTCTGCATCAATATTCATATAGAAAACATGACAGTAAGTGCTTGGAAAAGAAAATAGAAGTGATTTGTAAAGAAACTATGTAAAAAAAAAAATACATTTTCCCATTTGTTTTATACAAAAAACACAGAATTTCTCAATTTTCAGCCTGGTATGAGGTCACAAAAGCTTGTATGACTTTGCAACGGTATGCGCAAGACTTGAAATGATTTGTTTATGAACCCCCCCCCCCCCCCCTTCCAGCTGGGCCCTGTAACACAAAGCTTAGCAATTGATTCAACAGTTGATGTTTTGCGATTAATTGCATTGATCACTATGTGCAATTTATCGCAAAAGTCAATCGGACAATCAGTCACTAAGCTTTGTGTTACGGGGCCTTTGGTAAAGAATTAAAATCAAGTAAGTTCTATTTATTTGACATTGATATCGTCAATGATTTTACAAACCGGCATACGAATTCTAGCAGGGATTAAACCAAAAATACTGCATCTCTTTTTTTAAATATCCAATGCATATGAAAGAAAATATACCACTCTCATCACCTATTTAATTCTACAATGATTGAATGAAAATAAGGTATTCAAATTAGCATTTTAAACGGACAAAGTCTTTATACATGATTATCTCAGAAACATGTTTTCATGCTCTGAGGCCAGTGTTGTCACTACAGTGGTCGGCGCCGGTCGAAACCTTCCACCACTTGAAATTTCCGACCGGCACTCAATGCAATATCACACCCGCCTGCCCGGCACTAATTTCCCCACTGACAAAGAAAAAATACTACGATTTTGACCTACGAACATGCAACTGTAATCTGACAGCACTCACAGCAGGTATATGTACAAAGTAAACCAAATACTAGTACAGTAGTTACAATGCTTAATGCTGCAGCTACAGTACAGTGTGTACTGTGAAGATACATGATATTTTTACTGTTGAACTATAACTTATAAGCCTTGAACCCCCGTGGCAAGGTGTCGGGCGATAAAATTTCCACCACTAAAAAGTCCCTGGTGACAACCCTGTCTGAGGCTTCGTATGCCGGTTCGTAAAATCAGCGATGATATGGAAAACAGATTTAAGTAGAAAGGCATATTTCATGGAGTTGAATCGCATTTAGTAAGCTTTATTTTGCTGTCATTTATCTACTAAAATCCTGATTATCCATTCTTTGCTGTCATTTATCTACTAAAATCCTGATTATCCATTCTTTCCCATACTGCTGTCTTCAGGATGAAGCATTTGGATTGTGGTTGGAATCCTGGGGGGCGCTTTACAAGGAAGGCTCACCGTCCTGGCATGTCATCCAGTTCATTCACGACACCTACTACCTAGTCAACCTCGTTGATAACGACTACGTCAAAGGCAATGTCCTGTTTGAGATCATCGAGCGTATGCTGGAGAGGTGTGAGAACTCCAAGGGAGATTGCCGTGTGGGAGATATCGACGACGAGTGCAAAGCCGCAAAGAGATTGAAGGTAGAGTATTCATTCTTTTAAAGATAAAGTTGAGTTCTGGTCATACGATTACATTGAGAAAGAAAATGTCTCAAAGAAATTTGGAAAGGTTGATCATGTCTACATAAGAACTGGTTTCTACAGTGAGGTTTTGGAAATTGACCCAATCTCGCTGGAAAGTATGTGCACTGCACACAGAAAAGGGTATATGGGATTGCACACAGAATGTGGCATGAATGTTTGGCCCCGAACACTTCTGCTATATATATATATATATATATATATATATATCGAATATAAGGGCATTTGAAGAGCAATCCTTTTCATGTGACATTTCCACTATGATGTTCTTCCAAACTGACATAAAAGGAAGAAGAAAGCTCACAATTTATTTTTTAACCTTCCCAGAACTCCACCTTCTCTTTAAGCCCTGTGTACATATGCTGGGGTAAACCGCAGGGGTTTTTACACTCAATGCACTTTACATTTTTTTATCTTTTACCACACAGTTAAGAGTGTGCATAGGACCTTTGTTGCGTGCCGTTACTTTCTTTCGTCCTCACTTGCCACTCATTTACACGTTTTATAAAAGCCACGTTTTACAGCAGCATATGTGAACGAGCCTTTTCATGTGACTTTTTCTGTATACATGTTGTTGTTCATGAGTAAAATCAATTAATCAAGTATCCACTCCTTTAGATGATGTTCAAAAGAAAACTGAAAAATGTAGAATACTTGCAACATCTCCATGTGTTTTTGCATGAATTAGAATGAAGATGAAGATTCGAGAGGATATTTTAATTGAATGCTCAAGGAAAAGCCACATTTTTATGCCTCCCCCACTGTAAGTGGTAGCCGGAGGCATTATGTTTTCGGGTCGTCCGTCCGTCGGTCCGTCCGTACGTCCGTACGGGTTTTGTTCTCGCGATAACTTAAAAACCGATTGACGAATCAACTTCAGACTTGGCTTGAGTGTGCACATGGGAGGGGCGATGCGCTGATTAGATTTTGGGGTCATGAGGTTAAAGTTCAAGGTCATATAGTTCAATAGAATACATAAAAATGGTTCGTTCTTGCGATAACTTAAAAACCGATTGACTGATCAACTTCAGACTTGGCTGGAGTGTGCATATGGGAGGGGCAATGCGCTGATTAGATTTTGGGGTCATGAGGTTAAAGCTGAAGGTCACAGGGTTCAATAAAATACATTAAAATGGCTTGTTCTTGCAATAACTTAAGAACCATTTGACGGATCAACTTCAGACTTGGCTGGAGTGTGCATATGGGAGGGGCAATGGCCTGAATAGATTTTGGGGTCAGGAGGTTAAAGTTCAAGGTCACAGAGTTCAATAGAATACATAAAAATGTTACATGAAAATGGGTTCGTTCTTGCAACTTAAAAACTGATTGACGGATCAACTTCAGACTTGGCTGGAGTGTGCATACGGGAGGGGCAATGGTCTTATTAGATTTGGGGGTCATGAGGTTAAAGTTCAAGGTCACTGAGTTCAATAAAATACATAGAAATGGCTTGTTCTTGTGATAACTTAAGAACCATTTGACGGATCATCTTCAGACTTGGCTCATGCATGCATATGGGAGGGGCAATGATCTGCTTAGATTTTGGGGTCATGAGTTTAAAGTTCAAGGTTATGGAGTTCAATAAAAAAAATTTTTTTTTTTTTTTTTAAAGTGTAAATCTGATTTTCCACTGCTTTCACCTTCTAATAACTGAGTTACAACTCCCAGAATAGGGATTAAATTGACTTGGCTTTATGCATATGGGAGGGGCAGTGATCGGATTAGATTTTGGGATCATGAGGTTAAAGTTCAAGGTCACAGAGTTCAATAAAAAAAAAATGTATACTTTCAACACTAACCAAGTAACCAAAGTGTACATATATGCCATACATTTCCAATCTGTTGTTGGCGGAGGCATAAATTCCGACCGTGCGCGGTCGAAAATTCTTCTAGTTCAAATATGTTAGGCTTTGATTGTGTTCGTGTATTTTTAGTATTCCATTTGTCATGATCCACATACATTCTCTCTCTTAATGCCATTTACCAGGTTTCAGAGGAAGAGATGAGCTTGGCGAACGACTGAAGTCTACCGTCTTTGAAGAGCAGATCCTTTCTGTCCATACCATCTGAAATAGCAGAACAACGTACAGCTCTGCAAATCACAACTTGGTGTCCTAAATATCATTTGATGTGTTCTAAGGCCCCATTCATACATGTGATATAAGAGCCCTTTTATCTTAGCCCTATCGCCCTAAAGTCAGATACAATTCAGGCTTGCATTGGTATAAGTTTATAGGCATTACAAAAATGTAAAGGGCAACATAGTCCTACTTACAGTGTAAGGTATATTGGTGCAATTGTTTATGTATAATACAGGTATCTAATGGATTAGAATACTAGCCAAAGTATGAATTTTATATTTTATATTTAATAATAGTTAATAATTACTTTTCACATGGTTATTAGTGTTCTTTTCTTCCTTTTAAATTTCGTAAACGGAAATCTCATTACACGTGTGTGAATAAAGTACGACGCCCACGTAATATTTTAGCCATTTCTGAACGAATATTTCTCAAACAAACGTATGTTTGAAATTAATCATTTTACATCAGTACATGTAGTAATTTTCATTCCAGCTGCCACAGTAGTTAAATCTCCAAAGCGCCCTCTTTCCCACTACTGAACACTACCTTTAAGCAAAATCGATGTCGATTTAGGTAGAAAAAATGATAAAATTACCTGTGTATAGGCCTAGCGATTTAGTTTTTACTATCTGTATTATGTTACTATATCTGTGATTGGTGCCATTTGGTTTTGCAGGGCTCACTATTTTGTTATAATTTTATGATTTCATAATGATTTTTTATCTTGGTCTCTATGAGCTTCATGGGAGTGATGACAAATTTGAAATTGAAAAATCTGTGTCTTTTTTATTGCCTTTGTCATTCCACCTACAAAATGATACAAGACTGTTAATCAGTAGCTCATTCAACTCCTTTTAGCCATATGTATGGCATCTAATGAAAATTTTCATGATATCACAGAGAATTCATACATGTATTAGAAATATGAAGTGTCATATGATTTCTTACACTTTGTATCTTTAAACTTAAAGATGTTATTTTCAGGTGTTGCCATGTTTGAAAGCTCTGATTTCTCTGTAGGCTTTTATATATTACATGTACAAACCGTAATTGGATACATTGTAAAACCAGAAAATTTCACATGCATTTAATGTTCTCGAATTTCTCAAGTGGTTACGACTCACAAAAGTTTCTTGCTGCAAAATGATTGAATCACAACCAATACAACACTTAATTTTTCGCAATTTGCGAAAGCTTCTTGCTGTGAAAATGGCTGTCATTAGAAATTGTGAAAGTTTCATGTTGGGAACATTTCTGGTCTTCCAGTATCTATTGACCATGTTGCGTTGGAATATTTTTGTTACTCAATATGTTTGTATATGCTGTTAGAGATTTTTTTTCATGTCCTTGCTTTCTCTAAATTCTAGGTAAAGAATCATTCATTTACATGTATTTGCTTTAGCCCACTGAATTTGTATTACAGTGGAACCTTGTTATAACAAACTCCTTGGGACCAATGAAAGTACCTTTTTATATCGAAACTTTGTTCTATCAGAGCTGAAAAACAACAGAATACAAAGAAATTGGACCAGTAAAATTACCTTGTTGTAACGAGAGTTTGTTATAACATTGTTCTTTATAACGAGGTTCCTCTGTGTATCTTTTTAAAGGAACTTAAATGTATTTCTTGATTTTTTTTTGCAATGTATTATTTTTGGCTGTATTTATTTTTACAAATGTTTTGCCAATAGAAAGTTTTCTTACGAATAATACAGAGCAGAATATAGATTAGGTTTAGTTCAATAATTTGATACTGTCATAATGAGATGATGAATGAGATAATCCTTGTATAATTTTGAAAATACATTTATTAACAATTCTTGGGGAATTTTGAGAAGTGAAATGTGTTTGTCAAACTTTTTTCATAATTATACATAAATATAATTAGCATGCAACTGTATTCAGAAAATAATGGCAAATATTGTCAGGTATATGTAAACTAACGATAAAAGCAGAAAATGGTAGTAACATACATTTTTGAGGAATATATTGTACAGAAATTTCTTTTCACATATTTTGTTATTGTTGTTGAAGGAAAATCTTGAAATCGATTGTCTGCCATTCAGCAGACTTGCATTTGTCATCTGTCATTTGTCATCACACTTGTTTAAAAAAAAAATTATTTCTTTGTTTTTTGTGTTCTAAATGCTTTAGGATATGCACAAAGACAGGAATTGACATTTTTTCATTGAAATAATTCACTGGGTTTCTGTTCTTAGTTATTCTGCCATTCAAAGCACTGTGGAATGATTTTGTGTCCTAGCCCCAAATGAGGTCTATGAAAGCTTTCAGCTTTTTCATGTTTTATATTTCATTATACATATATGGTGCTATATTAATGGCATTTTAAACAGGAACTAACAAATTTTATCACTATACTGCCAGGATAAGAGAGTTCCCTCCCCCCCCCCCCCCCCTTATTATTTCACTGTGTGGATGCTGTGACCACTAATTCTGATTTTAAAACTATTTTCAGTATTATTTGTACAGGTACCTTTTATGAAAAATTGATTGTTTATTTCAACAGATTTTTGTGAATGTATGTATTTAGAAAACTCAGCAAATGCTTAGTGGCTATGACAAATGGGGGTGGAGGGGTTGTTTATTGGAACTATTTGCTCGAGAGGATACTTAAAATGATAATTAAGGGGGGACTATCTGCCCTCTAGAATCTTCACCCTACTACTTAAATGCCTTGAAAGGCTCATACATATTTTGGGAATTAAATGTTAGTTATTTGTAGGCCTACATGCTGCACTTCTTGTTTTCTCCTGTATTTAATTCAACTGCATGGACAAAGGTGAGGCCTATATCCCTTCAGAATAGGTAGATTTTTTTTTTTCTTCAATGAACTACACATTTTAAAAAAATGTTTTCTTGCAATATTAAAGAAAAAAGGTGTTATTTAGGCCATATTATGTACGCCTATCGTTGAAAAAGAATATACATATGTTATTTCTAGCGAGAGATGCTGGTGTTGGATATGAATTGAGATTATTCAAACTTTGAGTAAAATAATTGAGGCTTTCATATTTTAACCCTTTTCCTCTTGTTTTCTGAAGGTCTGAAATTAATTGATTTTGTCAGTATTGTTGAGAATATGTGAATGGTATCAATTATGTCTTATTTTACTTCACTTTTTACCGAAAATATTAAAGTCAATAGCTATTTTGACTGAAATACCATGTCATTGTGACAGTTCTTTTTGTTGCTTGTCTTATATATAAACGCCACGTTGTTGGGAAGGGGTTCACTCAGAAGGGAATATCGTATTAAATCTACATTGTCTTTTTGAAATTCCACCAACTTCTTTTTCTGTAGGACTTTGAGCATACATTATGTAAGTTCGACAGATATTCGTTTGATATTTTATTTGCTATCGTTGATTTTCTGAAAAGTGTTCGGACACTGGATCCACCATACATGTATGATTAAAATTTAAGTGGATCATGAAAGAAGATACCTTTGACATCGGGTATAAATTAGAAATACAATGTTTTTCTATGAACTGCATGACTGTCCGATTTCATTCCTCGTGTATCTTTTTACTCCCTTTTTTTTCAAAATAAAACTTGGTCTCTTTCTTGTCTCGAGAAGATATTACAGTCTGAATCTTGATAACTTACAAAAATGGGTACTGATCGAGTTGTGTGTAGACATGGCCTCCCCTAGAGTTTCTGATGCTCGGATTCGACTCTGGGAAAAACGATCAGTTCCTCAGGGAGAACGTAAACTAGTTGTAGGCCCCATATAATTTCTGTAGGACAATCGATCACATGCACGCATGTGAATTTATACCGGCCTCACTTCTTGCAAAGAGTAGCTATAAGGTGTAAACTTTGGTGTTTATATTAGTGTATTGTGCCTGCAATATACACACTGACTGGAATAATGATCAGGATTGAAGGAGGCATTTGTACCCAAACCTGAGAACTGTTAATCTGTTGCTATGTTGTTATTTTTGTACCTTGCTTCTTTTTTTTTTGGGGGGGGGGGGGAAGTCATTATTGTTTTTGTTATTAATTATTCGTTGTTGTTCTCTTTTTTTTAGTTTTTCACTTATCTTTGATCAGAATTTCTGTCAGCTAGGGTCGATAGCTAGACTATGATGTCAATAGTTATAAGGGTATAGTGGGAGAGCAGTAAGAATATACTAGATAAAAGCAAAATGAATCATAGCGCCGAGAAAGGAGAAAAATATTTTGACAAAGAATGGTCAGGAAAAAGATATAGCATCGAGAAAAAAGGATAATTCCATACCATAGTGTGTGGCCATGTATTTTCTAATTGAAACTGATAAGCGAAAATGGATCCAGATTGTCAGATGTTTTTAATATTGTTTCACAATACGGCAATAAAGCCAGATCAGAATGGTAGCTCATTGATTGGGGACGATCTACTGAAATCTCTCGACTCTCTCGGTCTGCAATGCAGTAAATTGATGGGTGCCATTGCATAAAGACTTACTATTATAGTAACTTTGCCATCAATGGTAACTACCATGGTAACGTTGCTCAAGAGCCAATCAAAATCCAGTATTCCTAAAAAGTTACTATAATAGCAAGTTTTATGCAACGTACGGCACCCAGGTCCGGTCACGCCAGAAGTATTATGTTCGTAAAGCAGCACAAACATCAGTATGGTGGTTGATCCAGTGTCCGAACCCTTTTCAGAAAATCAACGATAGCAAATTAAATATCATATGAATATCTGTCAAACTTACATAATGAATGCTCAAAGTCCTACAGAAAAAGAAGTTGATGGAATTTTAAAAAGATAACCTAGATTTAATACGATATTCCCTTCCGAGTGAACCCCTTCCCAACGACGCGGCGTTTTGGTCCCTTGAAAAAGGTACCGTAATTCCGAACGTGTGAAACCTATGGGAAAAAGACACAACCTTTGTTTCAATAGTGTGGTTTTCATACGCGTAATCCCACGCGTATGAAAACCCATTTTAGGCGCTTAACTTTACACGTACGGTAATACAATCTGTTCGGAATTACAATCCTTGACTATATATGGGACTGGGTTAAATATGCTGTGTTGAAACCGTCGTTTTATTAGTAAATTTTGTAGCTACGGTCCACGTTATCAAAATATCATAGAATACTGTGTAAATCTATCGGTATCAAATAATGTGAGATTGATGTAATCCTTTTATGATTGAATACGGTCCTTTCAGTATTCATTTATTATTTATGAATGTTTAAAGGCCCTCTTGAGTCGGGTGAAGCGTTGGTGGTATAGTGGTTAGCATAGTTGCCTTCCAAGCAATTGACCCGGGTTCGATTCCCGGCCAACGCAACCGTTTTGCATTTTTTTTTTTTTCTTTCATTTTATTTCTTTCTTTATTTTGTCACCTTCTTCTTTATTATGCAGTTCCATTTTATTTTTATTATTATTATCTTTCATTTGTCCTTTCCTTGAAATTCTTTTTTTTTTCTTGTCATTGAATGAGTTTTAACCTTGCAAGCTGCATGCAGAAAACCTACGGACGTTTAAAGAACGTTTGAAGAACCTTTTAAAAACCTCCAGCAAACGTTTTATGAACGTTTATAAAACGTTTCTCAAAAACCTTTCTAGAATGTTTTGAAACCTGGCGGACGTTTTAAGTACGTCCAAAAAACCCTTGCAGAACGTACATAAAACCTTTCTAGAACGTTTTGAAACCCGGCAAACCTTTTAAAAACGTCCAGAAAACCTTTAAAGAACGTTTATAAAACCTGGCAGACATAATAATACAAACAATAATGTCTACTTGGAATGAAGGTGTTTCTGCTCAGTACATTTTCCTTTTATGGTCTATAATCCTAGCAGCCTATAATTCTAACAACCCTAAGCCTATATCCTATCCTATTACAGTATATACTATAATCCTACACCTAATTACAGTTCTCTTGGCAGGTCTTTCTATATATAGGGACCAGATGGCAATGACCGTCAAAAATAGTTGAAGATTACATTTTTTCAATTTTGACCTATAAATACCTCTTCGAATTGCATCGGGCATAAAAATTAATGTAAATACATTTTGCATTATAGCACAAATTTAATTGTCAAAATAGATTGCCGTTTATCGATTATATCATGTACATGGTCTAATTTTAAACGATTAAAAAACGTTTTCTTTTGGACGTTTTAAAAACATTTGGTGTTTACTTTGAATGATGATAATAATAATAATAATAATAATAATAATAATAATAATACTGATAATAATTATAATTATGATGATGATAATAATAATAATGATAATAATAATAATAATAATGATAATAATAATCAACAATTACAGTAAGAATCATAATAATGATAATAAACATCTACTCCAGCTAAACGTTCAGCAAAATACGTCTTGGTAAAACGTTTTGTAAACGTTCATTAAAGACGAAGACGTAGCGGACCTAATAAAAACGTTTTGTAAACGTTTATTAAGACGAAGACGTAGCGGACCTAATAAAAACGTTTTGTGAACGTTCTGAAAACGTTTTGTGTTTGCTGGGTGTCTGGCAATTAATCGGGGGCAAATAGGCCTACAGGCCGGAGGTGTCATGTTCTGGACCCCTTTCTTTTTTTTGTTGATGTTTTTGTGTATTGGACCCCCCCCCCCCCCTCCATTCACAAAGCTTGAATCCGTTCCTGTATATGATTGTACTACATGGATTTGTTTCTTCCTACTATGTATCTCTCTCAGTTATCTCCTGACAAAGTGAATGTACATTCTCAAATATCAATAATCTTATAATAAGAACACATATTCACAAATAATCAATGTGAAATATATATAATATATATATATTCTCCTCAACATAACATAACATTCTGAAATCTAAAAATAGTAATAAATTATCAAATTCCCTGATGATATACTTTATACATTAAAAGATTATACACATAAATTCTAAACATGGAAAGTCCCCCCCCCCCCCCCCCTCTGGATCGACTGCTCTGCTCTATCTGCATAATATATGACTAAGAAAATAAAACAATCTGCAAATAAATGACAGTTCTCTATGACATCTCTATGCATCAGATGGAATAATCATTCATTCATTAGTAAATATTTGATGGCTGTAATACTGGCACAGTAATGATAAAATTGTTATCTTATAGTAGATAGGTATATTGACACATTCTAAACTATTTATGGATATATTTCATTAGCAAAAAGTATCTTTGAAATATATCTATGAAATATTTAAAGAGAAATCATGAACTCGTGATGTTAAAAAGAAATAAACAAAATCTTTTAATTTCCCTGATTCTTTCTTTTTAATGCCAATCACAGTATACTGAAGTAATTTGCAATAATACTTTCAATTTCATCTAGTTCTTCTTTTTTTTCCCCCCATTTCACAATAATGAAGAAAATCCACTGTTTTCTTTTCCAAATAATTCACCAGCTACCAACACACTTTCATCTTCTTTTTATGGTAATAACAATAAGTAACTTTGATTCAATGTGCAAGTGTTCAAGGCAAGTCTTTTGGTATCAGATTGCAATGTCATAGTCCTGAACTATTATGTTATTATTCATATTTCAAATATATTACACTTCTCTCATATTTAAATTGCCATCAATGTTATATACCCACCAGTTCACAAACATTACATATACAATTTCATGAGAGAAGTGTGTGACAAAGGTTCATTTTTTGCGATGTGTTTCTAGATAAATGTACAAACACTGTTTCATGTTATCAAATTGGCATTTCATGAACCCAATGTTTGTTCTAATTTCATGAACAAAGACTAACAGTTTATAGTCCCAAAGTACAATACACTGTAATTGCAGTGTGCAAGGCAGAAGGTTTTATTACAGGAATTCCTACTACACTTTAATTAGTCCTGCTACCACCTTTATGCTGGGCACACACACTGATGTGTAGCGTGGGTCCAGCAATGGAGAAAGGAATGTTGTCATGGTTTTAGAAACCAATGTAATTATACAATTTCTAGAAGATTGTAGTAAAATTTATAACACACTTTTATAATTCTCCCAAACCCTCCATCTCCAAATCTTTTGACCCATTACACATGTACGGTCAATCATGAAAGACTTTGAAACACGGATATATAACTGTGATAATCATTTCACAATACAAATAAAATAATATATGAATCAAATTGCCAGCAAAATTCAGTGTGAAATATCTATTATTAATAAATAACATTGTAAAAGGCATTGAAGTATTCACATAATGCACTATATAAACGTAATTATAATTATTATTATAATTATGTTGCCATATACATAAACAAGATGAATGCGACTGCGTCTTCTATATGCCTCCGCCTAAATTCAGTTGATGGCTCAAACTGTTCTTGAAATAGAGTGATAACCAGAATGGCTCTAATTACATGTTAATTGACCTCTTTGACATTTGACCTTACAACTTATAACCCAAAAGTCTGATCACTTTATCTCCTCCTAGTCATAAATACAAAATAGTTGAGATATGGTGATAACAAAGGTAAAAAAACATTAATTTCACATACACCTGTATAATGACCTCTATGACCTGTCACCTTTGACCTATGTGAACAAAAACCTTATCAGTTTGTCTCACTATGGTGATGCATACTAGTTCCAAGTTTGAAGTTAATGGATCAAAATGGTTCTTCAGATATCACGTTAACAAGGCTAAAACCTTCAATTTAAGAATTGACCTCTTTGACCTCTGACCTTTGACCTACGTATCCCAAAATCTAATCAGATCGTCTTTCTATGGTGATACATACTAGTATTAAGTTTGAAATTCATACCTCAAATGGTTCTTGAGATAATATGTTAGGTAGCTTAGCGAAACGTCGTGGCGCGTAAGAACGTGGGAAAGACGCATAGAGGAAAACTGCAAGTTTTGTATGTGCTTATAAAATTAGAATCAGACATACCTGAATAAAAAAATTTCATGTTATTTTGCTTAAAATTGTTCAAATATTTGAATACTAATTCTACATTGTAATATTTTGAGTCTGCCTTTATAGAATGAAATTATGATTTTGAGCAAATTTGTCATATGCGTTTTTCCCGCGTTCTTACGCGCCAAGACATTTCGCTAAGCTACCTTAACAAGGCGAACACTTGTAATTTCAAAAATTGACCTGCGACCTTTGACCTACATACCCCAAAATCTAATCAGATCGTCTTTCTATGGTGATGCATACTAGCAACAAGTTTGAAGTTCATACATCTAATGGTTCTTGAGTTATTAGGAGAACAATTCTAACACCTGAAATTTCAGAAATTGGCCTCTGTGACCTTGACCTTTGACCTATGTACCCCAAAATCTAATCAGATTGTCTTCCTATGGTGATACATACTAGCAAAAAGTCTGAAGTTCATATCACAAATGGTTCGAGTTATCGCTAGAACAAGGCTAACACCTGAAATTTCAGGAATTGGCCTCTGTGACCTACATGTACGTACCCCAAAATCTAATCAGATCATCTTCCTATGGTGATACATACTAGCACCAAGTTTGAAGTTCATATCTCAAATGGTTCTTGAGTTATCGCTAAAACGAGACCGTAAACACCTGAAATTTCAGAAATTGGCCTCAGTGACCTTGACCTTTGACCTACGTACCCTAAAATCTAATCAGGTCGTCTTCCTATGATTATACATACTAGCACCAAGTTTCAAGTTCAAACCTTGTGTGGTTCTTGAGTTATCGCTAGAACGAGAAAGCGGGACGGACGGACGGACGGACGGACGGACAGACAACCCCAAAACTTAATGCCTCAGGCACCACCTTCGGTGGGCGGAGGCATAAAAAGCAGATTTTACAAGAACGATCTAAAATGGAATATACTGTAAGATGAAGATATGCATAATTAAAATGTAGAATATACGGAAGTTACAAGGAGCATCCAAATACAAGATATATTTTGGTGCTAAAATAATACTAGGTAGTTCAGAATTCCATTAATATTCCCTTTTCAAATAAGAACATGACATCACATCACATACATGTACTGTATATACATATTATATATACGAAATACGTCGAAAAAAATATTTTTCCTATAAATTTGGTTTGATAAAATAAATGAACTTCTCCTTACAAGCATAATTTTCCTAAACATTTAAGAAGAGTAATATTTATATAACATTGAATGGCCCTGAGTGGGATACAAGGATATATCGCACGAGCTATGAGCATAATTTCACAAGTCGGCACGACAAGTGAAATATTTTCAAAGCGAGTACGATATATCCTTGTGTCCCACGAAAGAAAAGCCATTCAATATTATTATTATTAATTGTATGATACCTAGTTCCTCAATTTTTACCATTACATGTCTTTATGTTTTTGTATTGACTTTGACATGAAACACAGGTAGAAAAACATTTTTGTCCTTACCCAAGCATCTTGCAAGAGCTGCGCGCATACATCCATTGTCTTAACCTTTGCGTATTTAAGCGCGTATTCACTTTTTTATGTCACGCGCACCCCAAACCATGAGATATGGAGATATATTGTACGGTCATCCGGGAACTTTTACACAAACCATGAAATATTGTTTCAAAATTGCACGGTCATCCAGATACTTTTTGCGCAGACCATGAGATACGCCAATTTTTCTGGTCGCCTGAAAACCCTTCATACAAATAATAATCTACATAATTGCATTATATTGAAACATTTGTGACAACAACATATAAAATGGACATATCAGCAATTTCCTGATCTCACAATGGAACAATATGTGTGATAAAAAAAAGAGCAGATGTCAACATGACACTCCTTGGAATAAGATGACATGTTTACAAATACACAATATTTCATGATCATTATACACATTTCAAATGCTCTGAGAGGCATTAAAACAAGTAACATTACATGTACAGTGCTGGTCAAAAGTTTTGGTAAACCCTGGATTTTGAGATGAACTTTTACTTCACAGTCAAACCGCAGGTCCCCAAAAAGTGCTCTATTTTATTTCCAGTTTTGCTTGACTGGGTCAGTCCCTGAATACATAATGAGCAGGAATCCCCGGGAACATCTGATTTCCAAATGATTGAATGGACTGGTTAACATTTACTGATTCTCATGATTTATACATCAAATAAAAGAGGAGGAATTAAAGATTCATGACATACTCTATTTGTCTATGAAAAATGTGAAAAAATTGGTGAAAAATAATGTTATTTTATGAGCAAAAAATGGAAATGAAATGAAAAGTAAACCTGTAAAAAACTCACATAGTTTTATTATGAGCCAGGCTGAATTTGACATGAGTGTAAAGGGCAATATCTATACTTTACAAATATTGAAATAATATGTATGTACAATTAATGACAGGGTCAGGATCCAGCAAAATGTAACCAAAGTACACATTGTATCCTTCAAACAGTTGATTCCAGCTCTCTGATTGGTTACTTCACAAGCCCTTTCCCAAAAATAGATCAACATGTTTGTCACAGCCAGGACCATGTTTGCACAAGAGGTCAAGAGTTCACCCAACAGGTGGCATGTGGTTTCAAATATCGCGCCATAATCTTGCAGGGTAGCCTTGCCAGCCAATCACAGTGCTAGGATTCTATGGTCTTGACAATTTCAAGGATAAATTATGTACTTGGGTTGAATATTGCTGGATCCTGACCCTGCCATAAATGTATGGATGTTTTGAATATGATAATGTAAAAGATGAAACTTCAACGCTTCCATACATATGCATTTTAATAGTGGCTCATATACTTTTTATATGTCTTTTATTGACTTGAAATCTTACAAAGAAAAGTATTTTGTGTCACTATTTTATCACTTATTTTCAACTACTTATTCTTTGAATTATAACTGAAACAGGGTATGTCTGCATTGATAAACTATCCATTAATCTTTCCAGAAAATTTGATGAGCATAGCATTAATATTTCTTGATTTAATTAACTTTGAATATGACCATGCAAAACAGCCCACTGGCAACAAGAAGAGTGTGCAATTTCAGGCACTGGAAATAAAATCAGCCCTTTTTGCTCATTTGCATACGACCTGCGGTCTGACTGTTCAGGGTCTATTCCCAATGAACATAATGAGCTTGTCTAAATTGTCCTAAAGGTTTGGTCCTAAACATTTTCAATTATTTAACCTTCTTCTTATATTTCTGTCAATAATGTGTATAGTATACATGTGTCTTTACGCATTTCCCAAAGAAAAAGAACGCTGGTATCTTTCACTGAGGAAAACTAGTTTATAAGTTTTGGGGCAACTCTAATGTGTGTACATGTAGTGACCATAGGGACAGTGAACAGATGTCCCCTGGCTTCCTTGTCCCCACTGCCAAGAATGGATGAGGGGGGGGGGGTAGTGTGGAAAATAAATAGTTTAGAACTGCTTTAATGATGACTTGTTGGTGTTTTATACAAGATTGATGATATTCCTGACCACCATGAATGCCACAACGTATTTCCAAAACAAGTAATGTGACACATTCTGTCTTCAATCAGGGAACGTTTCACACAACATCACAGCAACAAACCCAAAAACATGTTTATTCAAGCTTCATAATATGCAGATCCAAGGGCATCACAAGTCAATATTTGTCTCATAAACCACACGCCTTACATGGATCCTTTAAAAATAACATAAAAACCAATGAATAAAACTGTTTACTGCTAAACGAGCTTACACAGTGTATATTATTGGGATGTAACTGGCAATAATCATAACAATACCCGCAGTTTTGACCAATGAAGGCGTTGAGTAGTATTTTGTGGCATATAGTAGAAAATAGGATAAATAAAATTCATAAACATTGCATGTGAGATGTCATAATATGGTCTAAAGAATAATGTAGCATCATGTTGATAAGCACTAAAATAGCACCAATTTCGTGCTTGCACAGCCAACACCCTGCTGTGTTTTGGGCAATCCATGGGGCAATCATTCAGATTGACTTTAATTTTTTAGGCCTATAAAAAAATAGGAGTGAGACAATGGGAGCCAGTTTAAATGTATTCTGGTGTATTTTACCTATTCTCTGTTTTTGAAGTCCTAAAAACCATAGCTTTCCACCTTTCAAAGCTAAAATTAGGAATGTGTCAAGACAAAATTAAAAATATAGTGGAATTGGAATGCTTTTCCATGGATAGTTTCAGAAAAATAGTGCAATCTACGGTTCACAACTTCAGCAAGAAAGGCCAAGAAATAGGAATCATTCCTCAAAAATAGGAATGGTTGGCAACTACATGTATGCTAAACTGTTAAAATCACGCCTGATTTTTTACGAAAGATATAGTGCAGTGTTGGCGGCAAGTGCATTAATGTATTCAAGATTGCTGCCATTTTAGTGCTAACCCATCTAGTTCATCCTGGCAACTATTTCTATGACCTCTGACCTCCTGTCAGGGTATGATAATGACCCTTTCGATTAATAAGTTCTTGGTGACTACCGCTCTCGACGACGACACCATCCCTGATGACGGCAATGATGTCAGCGTTCTGCACTGTGGAGAGGCGGTGGGCAATGACGATGGATGTGCGGCCTTCCACAGCAGCATCCAAAGCCTCTTGTACAATCTAGAATAGTATTAAAGATGGAAATAAAAATGCATACAACATATGACATGGGACTAGTTGGTACATGTTATAGCATATAAAAGATAGAACAATTCCTATTAAAGACCAATGACCTTTGTTGTGAAGATGTAGTCAGAGAAAGTCAAATTGGAAAGCATTTTTCTTGAATGAACATCCACCGTCTGCACCTCCATTTGGGCCCTTTTACTGGACACAACTAATTCTTTCTTACTAAAAAAGGTAACTAAGTTTATTGGAAATTCTACCTACTTTAATTCGAGCGATCGCCAATAGGGTAAAAATGCCCGGATGCAGGTATCGGGGTGCGTTTGCTATGCAATGTGGGACAGCTTTTGTGACCTAGTTACTTCCGGAATCTGACCGGTCGGTGAATGACCCGGCGGCCGTGCATAACCTCTCAAATCAGCTTTCCAAGATACGGCTTTGTCATTTAAGTCTCGAACAGAGCCGTCCGCAGCGGGCACCCGTCGTCGCTTTCTGCCGGACGCCTCCCGGTCGCAAGGCTCAATAACGCTGTAACATTCAGCGGCTCTCCGTACTAGCAATTCCAATTCGAGTTTGCGTTTTCCGTTGCATGGAATGCCTCTTTCTGTCAGAAAAGCTTTCAGCTGCAGAACGGTCATATTCTTGAAGTCTTGAGAAACGCTCGCCATGACAATTCTACGATTACCTTAACTTTTATTAGATAAGTTTGAAGAAAAATTCCTGAAGTGTGTACCGCGGTTACTGTAACTTAGCATCCGTATACACCGGAAGTACACAGGTCCCGGAAGTTGAATGAGAATTCGCCAAAAACGGTACATCCGGGCATTTTTACCCTATTGGCGATCGCTCGAATTCATTAGAGATAGAATACAACAACCAAAGGAAATAACAGAAAGTGATAGCAAAGATTGGAAAATGAGATTTGTAGCAACAAAGACGATAAAAGAAAGATAGGGCATAACAGGAAATGAATTGGGACGGCATATGACACATGCAAGTTACCTTTTCGCTCTCTGTATCAAGTGCTGAGGTAGCTTCATCAAGGAGAAGGATGCGAGGATTTCTAGCCAGAGCTCTGGCGATGGCTACTCTCTGCTTCTGACCTCCAGATAACTGAGTTCCTTTTTCTCCTACCAACGTGTCATAACCCTAGGTGTACAGCAAAATTGGAAAGTGCACATAAGTAATAAAATCGATCTGCATATGTTGCTTTTGATCATTTGATTCATACCTCCTCCTTCTCATTTTATAATAGTAATGATTTTAAAAGGAAATAACAACAATAATAACAAAAATAATAATAGTAGTAACAATAATGTCAATAATAGCACTAAAAACATCATTAACAATACAATAAAATCCTGTTTCAACAATATCTATTCATAACACATATTATCATTTTATGAAATAATAACCCTACACACTTCCAAAGTGGACCGGTAATCATGACAATGGGTTTTAAGGAATAGCTCCGGCCATCTTAGGACTAGACTCACCATAGGCAGACTAGAGATAAAGTCATGGATGTTAGCCATCTTGGCAACCCTCTCAATGTCGGCCATATCCATTTCCCCATCCACACTGTACTGAATATTCTCCTTGATGGAACAGGCAAAGAGAATGGGCTCCTGACTAACAACAGACATGTTAGCTCTAAGCCACTGCACATTGAGATCCTTGATGCTCTTGCCGTCTATAGTCTAGAGAGATCAGAATAAGAAAAAAAATGGGATAGACTTTTATCAATTGCCAAATAAATTACATTTTTTTGATTGCCACCTATTATCTTTTGTTTCAGAAGCCTCATAGACAAAAAAAAAATGCAGGGTTGGGAGGTTGCTAAACTATTTTTTAATGGCATAAAAAGCAACATTTTATTTTTTTAAAGCAAAACAAAATATAAAAGGTTCTCAGATTTTCATTTTGCTGATGAGGGTATTTTTTTTTTTGGGGGGGGGGGTAAGAAAAGAGAATAGGCTCCTGACTGACTACTGAAGTTTGTTCTAAGCCCATGCACGTTGAGATCTTTGATGCTCTTGGAAAAGAAAAGTAGGATGAGGCCTGGTTTGATCATTACATGGGTTCTATCTAATTCAATCTAATCTAATCTAATCTAATCTTATCTAATCTAATCTTATCTACTGTTACAAGCTGAATCATTTTTTGTATCTTACCACTGAGCCTTGTTCAGGATCATAGAATCTCTCCAGGAGTGATACCAGGGTACTCTTACCACACCCACTCTCTCCTACCAGGGCTACAGTCTGGCCTGGTTTGATGGTGAGATTGAGTCCCCTGAGGATTTTGACATCAGGTCTGGTAGGATACCTGAAGTTGATGGCGTCGTAGCAAATTTCCCCATTCAGGTTACTCTGTAACACACACAATCAAGAGCATAAGCATACACTTCATAATACTGGTTGAATGACAACTAATATTAAGAGTTGAAAGCTAAATTAACATGTAATATTTTGTAAGTGGAAACAAACTCTAAATCACTGCATTTACATGTGGGTTCCAAAGTTGTTACTTTTACCCCCAAAATCAGAATTCTTTGTTTTTAAATCTGTCTGAATAGCAAATTATCGAAGATGTGTGGCATCTCACGTACAACACATAAATAAGAAATTCATAAATACTCTGAGCCAGCCATATCCATTTCAGAGATATCATCTTTATATACAAAACTGAAAAATATTACCCATGACTTACAGGTTTGAGGCTGTCACGTTTAAATTAATGACTTTACCAATTATATTAGAGCTTGTAATTAAAGTCTGGAGATTTCAGGCTAAGCGAACGCATTCGTGTTCGTTAGATTTTCTTATGCCAAATATTTGGAAGCATCTTTTGTTATGGTAATGAACTACGCCCTGATCTTACTGTGCCCGGTACTGTAGAGTTTGGTGTGCACTACGTTCTGTTGATTTGTAGGGAGCGGTCATGTTATCTCCCAATTTGTTTTTCGCTTTATGGCATCGCCATGTTCATCTCATTTCATTTCAGCAGCAATAAATGGAGAATTTGATCTGTTTTATTGTAACGACATGTGTATATGCTGCTTCGTTTGTCAGAAAGGAATTTTGGTGATTTTCAAGATGTTTTTTTTTACCCACTTATTGTGGGTTTTTCGTGGTTCGTGCTTAGAGCAGAAAACGAGCCTTGTCTATGACTTGTAGAGCCGAGGGTACAGAGAAGAGCGACGAATGGAGCAGAAGCATCGGCGAATCTTCTTCCAATGTGACGTCACACATGAGTCATCGTAGCGGCTAGTAGGAGACGCAAGCTTCATCACTGTACGACATTCGTCAAGATCTTCAATGACATGGGCCCCAACGATTTGAATCAGCTAAAGACTTTATTCTTATTTTAAATGAATTTCACCTCAGATTATCTCTGAAATACCATGATTTCCTTCACAAGGATATAATGTGAAAGGCTATTCAGCATAAATCTCATTAAAGGTAATTTCTTTCTTGATTTTGTGATTCAAATCCATTCTCTACCTTAGTCATTTGTTGTGTAACAGTACCTAGGCAATTTCCTTTTACTCAATAGTATTTTGTCCTTTGGTATTGCATTGGGCTTGTGACAAATGGGGGCACGTCCTTGGAGTGAGTAAAATAATTTGATTGCATTATACTGTCAAACAGAAATTAAGGAAAGAGAATGGATCTGGTAAAGTATTTGGAAATTGGTAAAGCTTGTGGTCTAGAAGGAAAGGAATTGTTAGATTTCGCTTGTAAAGAACGGGATAAGGTTCTTGAAGAAAAGCGTAAGGACGAACAGTTGGAAAGAGATGAGCGAAGACTTAGAAGAGAGGATGATAAAAAAAGGCTAGAAGAGGTTACGAAACAAAAGGAGTTAGATTTAAAGATTAGTGAAAGTAGAAGAGATAGTGGGATAGCATCTGAGGGCTTTACTAGTAAGATCCCCTGCATGCCAGCGTTTCGAGCGAAAACCGACGAATTGGATGCGTACATAGATCGTTTTGAACGGCACGCTACTTTAAGTAAATGGCCGAAGGAATGTTGGGCGTCCGCTCTAGGTAACTTGTTGACAGGCCCCGCTCTAGATGTTTATTGTTCAATAAGCGCAGAGGAGGCAACCGATTATGATCTCCTTAAGAATATGCTATTGCAATACTTTTCTCTTACGAGTGAAGGTAATTGGAAACGCTTTCGCGAGGCGAAGAAAGGCGGCGAAGAATCTTATTACCAATATGCTAACCGTTTGATTCGTTACGTCACGCGCTGCATTGATTTGAGCGGCAAAGCAAAGACATTTGATGCATTGTTAGATGTAATTGTTCGTGAACACATTTATGAGACTTCAGATCGCTCTATGTCTGTATTTCTGCGGGAAAGAAATCCTGAAATCGTTCAAGAGCTAATCTTGCTAGCGGAGCAATATCGGAGTGCGCACGGGTCAGCTCCTGATGACTCTAGTAGACGCGTACGCCGTGAAGAAAAGTCTCGCAATGAGAAAGGCGGTAACGCTAAGGATCAGTGCGACAAAAGTCCTTCCAAAGCTTGTTATACTTGCGGTAAATCAGGCCATTTTATGGCGAAGTGTCCTAACAAAAGAGGTAGTAGTTTGAAAGATAGTGTAAGCAAGTTAAGCTCGGAATCGCGTAAGCAGACTGTGAACGCATGCGTAGTCGGCGTGTGTCCGGAAACGTCAACACCTGAGATGCAAGGTGTTAGTCCCGATTCAGCTACGGTAAAGCTGCAGTGTGGCCATGAAATCCCATTGCTTTATACGGCTTGCACAGTAGAAGCAGATATGCCCACTTGTGATGGCAATGTGAATGGCAAGAAAATAACAGTATTGCGTGATTCAGGTTGTAGTTGCGTAATTATTCGCACAGGTTTAGTGCAGAAGGCTCAGTTTACAGGACAAATAAAGCTTTGTATGCTAATTGACCGAACAGTTAGACGGATGCCAGTGGCGACACTTTATGTAAGTACGCCATATTTCCAAGGTAATGTGACAGCATTATGTGTTGATAACCCGTTATATGATTTGGTCATCGGAAATATTGCAGGTGTCAGGAAACCTGGAGATGAGGATCCGAACTGGATGTACACTGAGACGAGTGACGGCGAGTCATCCATCAAAGAGGAAGATGAATCTTCTCGTGGCGGCAATTCTGATGACAGAAAGGAGACAACTGTGGGAGAGCTGAGTGCGCCCTCAACGTTGGTAGCCACAGAAGATGATTCGTCAGGCATTCCGCAAGTACTAGATGAAGAGAGTGTGACTGATGTATCCCAGCTGCATAGCCAGGATGATGTCATCATTCAAGAGCAACCAAGTGAGTTGACGAGTGAGTCACCTACCCCTGAACAGATGGAACGAGGAGCAGGAGTAGAGACTCGAGGGATGAAGAGACGCAAGGATCGACCTTTTATGAGTCTTGGATCTTCGCAGCAACCAGAGAGTACTGCAACTCGCGAAGAAGTCATCGCAGCACAGCAGGCAGATCCAACGCTGAAGAAACTTAGAGATATTGGAGCAAAGGGTGAGTCAAAATTTGTAGGGAAGAATAGCGAAGTGAAATTCTATTTCAAGAATGGTCTTCTCTTCCGTGAATACAGGTCACTAGGTAACTCCCAGGGGAAGACATTTAACCAGCTGGTGGTACCCAAGCCGTTCCGATCTCAAGTTCTTCGACTAGCCCATGATTCTGCACTGTCTGGACATTTGAAGACGAGGAAGACGACTGACAGAATCCTCACGCAATTCTTCTGGCCCGGATTACAATCCAATGTTAAACGGTATTGTGCGTCTTGCGATGCATGTCAACGTACTATGCCAAAAGGGAGAATTGGTAAGGCACCACTTGTAGTTCCCCCTTTGATAGATACTTGTTTCAAACGAATTGCGGTAGATTTGATTGGACCCTTAGATCCTATTACAGATCGTGGGAATAGATATATCTTAACTGTAGTTGATCTAGCTACTCGTTATCCTGAGGCAGTAGCCCTACCCCGTATTGAGGCTGAACCTGTGGCAGAGGCCATGGTGGAAATATTTTCACGCTTAGGTGTACCCAATCAGATATTGTCCGATAATGGTACTCAGTTTGTTTCGGGAGTTATGAAAGAAGCTGCCCGATTGTTAGGAGTTAGCCAGTTTCACACTACCCCTTACCATCCAATGGCTAATGGGGCGTGTGAACGATTCAACGGGACCCTTAAGCAAATGTTGCGTAGGATGTGTCAAGAATGCCCTAAAGATTGGGATAGATACTTACCTGCACTTCTATTTGCATATCGTGAGGTTCCACATGAAAGTCTAGGGTATTCCCCATTTGAATTGATGTATGGGAGGACTGTTAGGGGACCCATGACTATCCTCAAGGAATTATGGTCCACAGAAGTCCCAGAGGAAGAAGTCAAATCTACTTATCAGTATGTCATTGACTTGCAGCAACGACTAGAGTCGACATGTGAGCTTGCGAGGAAGGAGTTTACGAAGGCATCAGTGAAGTACAAGACACACTTCGACGTTAAGGCGAAGGAGAGGAGATTTGAGTGTGACGATCGCGTCCTTCTGCTTCTACCCACCAGCAGCAACAAGCTACTCATGCATTGGAGAGGTCCGTATGAGGTAGTGAAGAGGGTTGCTAGGAACAACTACAAGTTGATGGTGAATGGAAAAGAGAAGACGTATCACGCGAATCTTCTGAAGAGATATGTCGAGAGGGACGACGAAGACGGTAGTCGAGAAGTTTCAGCTCAGGTCGATCAGGTTGGTGCTATCCACATCGTAGATGAGGATGACGGGATTGATGGTTCTGTGAGAATAAGTTTCCCGGCGGTTGAGCAGACGGAAGGCATCGAGGACGTGAGGTTTGGCGACGACGTACCCGTCGACAAGCAAACTCAGATGCAGGCGCTCTTCCAAGAATTCACCGACGTCATGACCGATGTCCCTGGAAAGACAGACATCATTAGTCATTCCGTGGAGTTGACTTCTGACGAGCATATCCGAACACGCCCCTACCCAGTACCTCAAGCATTGTGAGAGACGATTAGAGAAGAGGTTGAGACGATGCTTAAAATGGGAGTCATCGAGAAGTCGACGTCGCCCTATGCATCACCCGTGGTAATCGTAAAGAAAAAGGACGGTAAGAATAGATTCTGTGTTGATTACAGGAAGATCAACGCCAAGACAGTAATCGACAACGAACCAATTCCTAACATAGAACAGGTAATCGCAGATGTGGGAGACGCCAAGTATTTCACTAAGATTGACTTGTCAAAAGGATATTGGCAGATTCCAGTGGTAGAGAAAGACCGCGGGAAAACAGCGTTTGTTACACCTGATGGCCAGTACGAATTCTTGGTACTTCCTTTTGGCATGGTTAATGCCCCTGCTGTGTTTACGAGAATGATGAGGAGGTTTCTAGAGGGACTCCCTAACGTCCTTCACTATATCGATGACATTCTCATCTACAGTTCGTCATGGGAGGAGCATCTGGAAGATGTAAGACGAGTCCTGACTCGACTAAGGGAAACTCACCTCACTGCTAGACCGAGCAAGTGTCATGCTGCATGTAGTTCAGTAGAGTTTCTTGGACACATCGTGGGACAAGGTGAAGTGAAACCTACACCAGAGAAGATCCAACAAGTGTTGTCTTCATCACGCCCGACGACTAAAACGGAGGTAAGATCTTTCCTAGGTCTAGTGGGGTATTATCGAAAATTTATACCCAACATGGCTACTATTGCTGCCCCCTTGTCGGATTTAACGAAGAAAAACTGTCCAGTGAAAGTGAAGTGGGAGGAAGTGCATGAACATGCTTTCCAAACACTCAAGAGTCGTTTAAGTCATTTTCCTGTACTTAGATTACCGGACATCGACAGCGAGTTTGTAGTGCGCACGGATGCATCCGATGTTGGCATCGGCGCTGTGTTGATGCAAGCTCATGAGGGGAAACTGTTTCCTGTTTGCTTTGCTAGCCGCAAATTGCTTGACCGAGAACGCTTGTATCCAATAGTAGAGCGCGAATGTCTTGCGTTAGCGTGGGCTGTTAAGAAGTTTGCCTACTTCTTACATGGGAGGAAGTTCACGTTGCAGACGGACCACTTTCCTTTGGCATACTTGTCGCAAGCAAGATTGAAAAATCCAAGAGTGTTGCGCTGGGCGTTGGCATTGCAGTCCTATAATTTCCATGTAGATGTTATTAAGGGATCTGATAATGTCGGAGCAGATTTTCTCAGTAGATGTCCTGGAGATTGAACTTTTCACGAAATTGGGTGAACTAGCTAAGTTCAGATTCATAATAAAGAAAAAATCTCTAAACTGGTAATGTCATTTTTGGTTGGGGGTTGTTTGTCACGATTAAATTAATGACTTTACCAATTATATTAGAGCTTGTAATTAAAGTCTGGAGATTTCAGGCTAAGCGAACGCATTCGTGTTCGTTAGATTTTCTTATGCCAAATATTTGGAAGCATCTTTTGTTATGGTAATGAATTACGCCCTGATCTAACTGTGCCCGGTACTGTAGAGTTTGGGGTGCACTACGTTCTGTTGATTTGTTGGGAGCGGTCATGTTATCTCCCAATTTGTTTTTCGCTTTATGGCATCGCCATGTTCATCTCATTTCATTTCAGCAGCAATAAATGGAGAATTTGATCTGTTTTATTGTAACGACATGTGTATATGCTGCTTCGTTTGTCAGAAAGGAATTTTGGTGATTTTCATGATGTTTTTTTTTACCCACTTATTGTGGGTTTTTCGTGGTTCGTGCTTAGAGCAGAAAACGAGCCTTGTCTATGACTTGTAGAGCCGAGGGTACAGAGAAGAGCGACGAATGGAGCAGAAGCATCGGCGAATCTTCTTCCAATGTGACGTCACACATGAGTCATCGTAGCGGCTAGTAGGAGACGCAAGCTTCATCACTGTACGACATTCGTCGAGATCTTCAATGACATGGGCCCCAACGATTTGAATCAGCTAAAGATTTTATTCTTATTTTAAATGAATTTCACCTCAGATTATCTCTGAAATCATTAAAATCAGAACTGATTTTATTATTTGCTAGATAAATCTATGTATCTACCTATTATGCTAGTCTCCGACTACGCAAGCCATTCGAGTACAAAAAGTCACAAATTGTGCATATCCCCCCACCCAGGACATCGCCTTCCTCCGTGCACGTTGCAAGACGCGCGCGCACACTCGTCCTCTTAACGAGCAGCCCCAAAACAAACCTCGGACATGTTGCTAGGCAAGGAGAGGGGAGGAGGGAGGGGCATAGGTAGATACATAGATTTATCTAGCAAATAATAAAATCAGTTCTGATTTTAATGATTTACTACAATAAATCAATGTATCTACCTATTATGCTAGACCAACACCCACTCAAAAACGGGTGGCATGTCCCAAAGAGGAAGGTTAATGAGGTCCCAGAGAAGACGTTGCCGCTCTCAACATCACAGTAGAGAAGGATCCTTCATCAGACAAAACATCTCTTAGATAAAAGGAGATGAAGGAATTGGGGGAACGCCAGTAGGCAGCCTTCATAATGTCAACAAGTGACACACCCTGAAAAAGAGCCCAGGAAGTACTAATGCCCCTAGTATCATGAGCACGGGGCTTATCTCCCGAAATTAAAGCCTCAGGGCCGGCGGCCTGAATAGCTTCAACAAGCCATCTCGAGATGGACTCACGAGAGGCAGGGGAGAAGGGCTCACGGGTAATGACGAAGAGTTGATCATCCTTGCGGCAAGACTTGGTCCTATCCACGTACCATTTCAAGGCCCTCACAGGGCACCAGACCTTATCCTCGGGAACTGAGGAAAGATGTGACAAGGGGCGAAGAAAAATCTTAACCGGACCCAAAGAAGCCGACTGGTTCTTCGCAACAAACGAGGATTTAGGAATGAGTCGCACGCCTCCAGACTCCCAACGGATGTGTCCCGGGGTAAGGCAAAGGGCATGAAGAACACTTCTCCTTTGCCCAGAGGCTATGGCGACCAGAAAAAGCGTCTTTACTGTCAAGTGATGTAACGACGCTTTACCAAAAGGTTCGAAGGGTGGCTTAGCCAAACAATCCAAGACGTTGGGTAGACTCCAAGACGGAGTTAACTTGGGCGTTGAGGGACGCTTCAAGAAGAAGGACCGCGTCAACTTAGCCAAGAGAGGGGAGTTAGAAACCCCCGAACCATCAGCAAAGCCAACATGAATAGCGGCAATTGCTGAACGATAATCACGGATAGTCGAAATCGATCTACCCTTATCAAAGAGGGAGATCAGAAAATCCGCTATAAGGCCAACCGGGGCTCGACGTGGTGAGACACCATGGTCTTCACACCAACTAAAGAAGGCCCCTAACCGAGAGTTGTAGAGATCCCTCGTGGAGCCTCTACGACTCTGCAAAACAAACTCGGCTGCCCTCTCAGAGAGTCCCGAGTTTCTTGCATCCTCCCCGACAACGGCCAGGCAGTCAAATGGAGAGCTGCCGGATGATGGTGGAGGATCCCCGAGAGGGGCTGCATTACCAAGTCCGATCTCAGCGGAAGAGGAAATGGTTGGCCGTCCAGGAGATTCAGAAGGTCTGGGAACCAAAACCTCCTGGGCCAGTGAGGAGCTATGAGTAAGACCCAAGCTTGATCCTCTCTGATCTTCCTGAGGACACGAGGAATCAGCTGAAAGGGAGGGAAGGCATACCCCCGCAGAGCCTGCCAGTTGAGGGAGAAGGCGTCTAGCGCCCACGCTTCCTGATCCTGGACCCGAGAGCAATATCTCGGCAGCTGATGATTGAAGGTCGACGCAAAAAGGTCGATCTCCAAGGGACCCCAGACCCTGAGAAGGAGGTGGAAAATCTCCGGATGGAGACTCCACTCCGAGGGGACACACCTGCCTCGAGACAGGAAATCTGCGACTAGATTGTCCTGGCCAGGAATAAACGAGGCGACAGGAACAATGGTCATGGAATGACACCATCTCCACAGATGAGCCGCCATGGCATTCAGCGTGGAGGACCGGGTGCCGCCCTGACGGTTGATATAGGCAGCCACCATGACATTGTGCCCAACAAGGTGACACCTGAAATGATGAAGCGACAGAAGAACTGCCATCATTTCGAGGACATTGATATGGGGGATGGTGCTCAAGTGAGACCAGTCCCCCAACACCATCCTGCCTGCACAATGACCGCCCCAACCCAACAGGGAGGCGTCTGTCGATAGAGAAATCGACGGCAGCGGAGTGCGGAACGGCTTGCCTTGGGCAAGAAAGGAACCGTGCGTCCAAGGGACAAGCAGGAGTTTGATGTCTCTCGGAAGCGGAATCCAAGCCGCTAGAGAGTCCTTGCCCGGACGAAAATACCTGAGGAGATGCCTCTGAAAAGGTCTCATCAGAAGCCTGCAGTCTGGGAGAATATCGACCAGACTGGCCAGATAGCCCAAAAACTGAAGCCAGCACCTGGCTCTGACTCTGCGGGCTACTCGTAACTCCCGGGCCGACGAGATGATCGTTTGGATTCTGTCCCGACTGGGACGAGCCAACTGATTCGGGATGTCTATCTCGGCACCCAGGAAAACCGGGACACGAGAGGGAGACAACTCCGATTTTTCCCAATTGATCAGGAACCCTAGATCTTGGGTCAAACGCACCAAGAGCTGGACCTGATCGGCTAACAGCGCCTCCGAGTTTGCAACTAATAACCAATCGTCTAGGTAGACAAAAAGGCGGAGACCGCGACTTCTCAGAAACGCGGCCAAAACAGCCACCACTTGTGTAAATACACGAGGGGCTGGGCGCAAGCCGAACGGAAGGTGAAGCCTAGCAAGTCTCTCGACGCAAGGTGAATGGGAATATGAAAGTATGCGTCTTTGAGATCTAGGGAGACAGCCAGATCGTCTCGCCTGATTAGAGGCAGAATAGACGCCAGTGTCTCCATCGTGAAGTGAACAGCAGGAATAAACTGGTTGATTCTCTTCATATTCAGAATCATACGAAGTTTCCCCGAGCGCTTGGGGATAACGAAAATTGGGGAGAGACACAGATGATGGTGGTCTCTTACCCTCTCTATCGCCCCTTTCTCCAGCAGAGATGAAATTTCTGCGGCGGCGTGACGCCGTGCAGGGGCGGACATGGGCGGCGGACGGACATGAATAGCGCCATTTGGAATGGGCTCTAGCAGATCTACGAAGAAGCCGTCTCGCACTACGGAGAGCACGAAGGCGTCTTCGGTGATAGCCTCCCAAGCTGGGAGGAAGAACTGAATCCGTCCGCCGACCTCCACCACAGGACCTAGCGCTCGGGGCAAGACCTCAAAAGCCAGCCTTCTCCGAAGAGGAAGGCTTGGCCGAGACAATCTTGCGTACACCCCTGCCTCTGAAAGAACCCCGACCGCGTTGGCTGCCCCTAGAGGTAACCCTGGCGGAGGGAGCAGGGGCGGGAATAATAACAGTCACACGACGCTGATTGGGCTTGCCAATCTGGGTCGAGACCTTGGACTTAGAGACAGGCTTCCGAAAATGCTTGGCCATATCTTCAGCCTGTTTACGACCGTCTATTTCCCTTTGGAAGACTTGGGCAAAATGCCCTCCAAACAAGAAGGGGCCAGTAGAAGGCACGTCTTGCAAGAGAGACGGAATGTCCCGATCAAGAACGCCTAGGGCCGAGAGCGCCAGCTTACGGCGCTGGTCTGTAACAGCAACGGCCGCCGCCGATAACTGAGACCACTGAAGGCCCGCTAGGGTGAGAAGCAAATCATCTAAGACTGCAGAATCACCCTCCGAGACACCGAGTTCCCCCGACCTGGCTCGAAGATTAATCAACGAGCCTAAGTAGGCCGAAAGCCGCATGCCAGCCCTAATCTTATTAGAAAGGGAGGCTAAAGGCTTGTCCTGAGACTGGTAGGGCTTGGCCTTCAGCGATACATTAAGACGCTGGGCCACACCACGAAACTCCGGGGAAAAGGACTTAGCCGAGAAGAAGCCCTGGGCATCTTCAGGCTTGAAAGAGAAGGCTTGACCGACTCCGAACTTAGGCAAAGCCGACACATCCCGGGATGCAACTCTATCAAACTCCCCTTTGAAGTCCTCCGTAAGGGGGATGCCAGGGGGAGGACCCTGCTGTCTGAACAGCAACGAGGCCGGATTTCGGTCAAGCGGAGCCTGATAAAAAGACTCCGGCAAATACTTTTCCAGCAGGGCTTTAGCATCACAGGCTAACACCTGCAAGGCCTGCGGCTCCACCGCGGCCTGGAAAGTAGACGAAGTCGCAGCCGAAGCTTGCGACACAGAGTCACTATCGGGCTCAGTCTGAAAGGAAGACTGGTATGCCCACGGGTCCAACAGAGACTCCTCCCCAGGCGGGGCACCAAGTGCCGCCGGCGGAGGGGAAGGAGGAGCCACAACAGAAACCGAAGCCGGTATGATGTGACCAGGGTCGGGGTTAGGAACGGAAACCGAACCATCCACCGACAGAGGGCCAGACTCAGACGCCAAGCTAGGTGTGGGAGTGAGACTCCAGCCCTGCTGCTCAGCAAAAGCCCTCATCAGGCTCAAAAGCTCTGCCTGAGAAGACGAGTCCGTCGAAGATTTATCCTTCTTAGACTTCTTCTTTTTGGCCTTAGGCTTCTTGCTGGGAATAACATCGCCAGCAGTCGAGCCTCGCTTCCTAGCACGGGAGGAAACAGGCTGATGCGAAACATCAGAGCCTCCCGGCTGAACAGAAGCAGACACACCGCATGAAGGGGGTGCTGCCTCGGTCACACTCACACCATGCACAAGAGTGGTGGGTGAGATAGACGGATCACCAACGGGAGCGGGCAAACGTAGGGCGGCAGCGCCCATATGCCCGCAAGCCCCGGACCCGGTCACACCAGGTGGCCGAGAGGACTTAGGGAGTGGTGAGGCAGAAGAGGTCAGGTTATGACCGAGGCCCGGCGGCTGTCGGGAGACAGCACTTGGGACCACCCGCCCCGCCAGCCGTGCCCTACAAGAGGAGGAAGACTGGGGCGGTATGCTGCTAGGCAGCCCCGTTGAGGTGTGACCGCGCAGCTGTCCCCCCGCCGAAACGGGAAGAGTCAGCTGGGCAGACCCAGCGGGTTTCCGCTTCACCGTCGCTATGGCAGTAGACATAGAGGTCGTGAGAGCAGAAGACTGTCCGCAGACAGTGCCGGTACACGCCTGAGTGGAGCTCCCTATGGCAGTAGACATAGAGGAGGCAGCACAGACGGGAGGTCGAGTGACCGTACCAGCAAGCGCCCAACTCGCAATCCCTAAACCAGTAGGAGAAGTGGAATTGAGAAGGGCGCTATCCTTACCTGTAGCTGTCCGCGCTGATCTGCCCGGCACAAACGTACCAGGCAGGGCAGACAACTTACCCGAGCGGGCGCTCGGGGAACCTTTCTTATCGGAAACTGACAAAAACGACCCCCCCGAAGGGATGGACGAACCAGGGAAGTCCGCCGAAACAACCGCTGTTGAATCGGAAGAAAGGAGAGGAGAGGAGCCCACGGGCCGCCAGGGCCTTGACAACTCATCCTCGGAAGACATAATAAACTGTAAGGAAAACAAAACACAATACTGAGAACTCCAAACCGCAGTCAAACTCAACAAAGGGATATGCACTAAACAAACAATACACCCAAAATGCCAAAAGGCACGCGGGCGAAGCCGCCCAAACAAAACACCAAAGTGAGTATGTGGGGCAAAGCTCCGTAAAGAGGAAAAATGCTCGAAGAAATTAATCTAAAATTTCCTCAAAACGAAATAAAACGTGACTAAAGGAGCCGTCCTAATGTTACTTAAAAACAAAAGGAACGGGAATAGGAACACAAAGCGATCCAAACGCGCCAAAAAAGAGTAAAAACTCTGATAATTTTTAAGCGCAAAGAACTTAGCTGCAGACTCGAAGGCTGCGAGTAAGAAAGAGGACGAGTGTGCGCGCGCGTCTTGCAACGTGCACGGAGGAAGGCGATGTCCTGGGTGGGGGGATATGCACAATTTGTGACTTTTTGTACTCGAATGGCTTGCGTAGTCGGAGACTAGCATAATAGGTAGATACATTGATTTATTGTAGTAAATACCATGATTTCCTTTACAAGGATATAATGTGAAAGGCTATTCAGTATAAATCTCATTAAAGGTAATTTCTTTCTTGATTTTGTGATTCAAATCCATTCTCTACCTTAGTCATTTGTTGTGTAACAGTACCTAGGCAATTTCCTTTTACTCAATAGTATTTTGTCCTTTGGTATTGCATTGGGCTTGTGACAGAGGCCAACCTTTGGGTGGTAAGCAATGATATTTTCTGTAGCAAATTTAATTGAGGATGATATTAGGTTTCCTCTTTAACCCTTTCAGGACAGGAATTATTTAAGGGCTAAACTGACAACATTTTGTTCTTCAAATTGGCAACAATAATATTTTTCTTTTAGTGCTACATGGTTTAATAAGGTGTAATGTCTTTGAAAATAATATACATGGTTAGGAATTTTGTTGAAAAGTTGAAAAAATTGCCAATTTGATAGAAAAACAATGATTTTGAACCTGTCCCTGTGTTGCCAATTTAAGGATTTTAAATATTCTCGTTTTTTTAAATTCCTGGCATCAAACGCAATATGGTCGTGCAACAAACAAGGATATGGGATGTTCAAAATTTTGTGCTCTTTCTACTCATGCATCTGGTTTATTTTGTAGAGCTCAGAATCAAAAGTTATTGAGCCAAACCACACAATTTGGTCAATTGTCTCGAAAGGGTTAACACACAACCCCCCCCCCCCCCCCAAAAAAAAAAAAAAGAGAGAGAGAGAATTCATTTAGTATTATAACTTACAGGTTTGAGGCCACTCTTGGAGTAGTTATCAATTTGAGGTTGTGTAGTGAATAAATTGAGGATGACGTTAGCCGAGTGCCTGGCTTTGGCATAATCTGGCAAGAAAGCTGATGCTTGTCCAAGTGAGATACCAGCAAAGGCAATTCCAAACACAACTCTGCAATCAAAAAAGTCATATGTCAGCAGTACAGAATCATAATAAATGTAATCATAATAATAACACAGTCAAACCTGCTGACCACAATTTTTGTTTCCCTCGAAAAATGTTTCTCATTGAAACGTGTACTAAAAGAACCTGTACATAAAGACCACCTGCTCAAAAAGACTGCTTTTCTTGTCTCCCTTGAGCGAGCGGTCTGTATATAGAGGTTTCACTGTAATAGTACATTTATATTGCGCACATATCCATCCCAGGGGATGCTCAAGGCACCTACAAAGTACTATTATTACCCTGGCTTTAGCCCAGCTGCCCTATGGTGCTGAAAACATTCAAGGATTCAATTCCTACCAAGTACCCATTTACCCATCTACACTTACCATCTAAAGTTATATTTGATTTAATACCTTCTGAATAAGAAAAGCTTGTTTTCTTCTTGGATTCAAAATGGCTGAATTGTGAAGTTGTGTATCACACAACACTATTATTATCAAGATTTCTTTCTAATATGAAAACATGAAGTGTAATGAAAACTTGTCTCATGAAATCAGCATGAAATCTTAGTCGTGATTCATATACATGTGTATAAACTTGGTGGCACTGTAAAATTTCTTTAAAATTATTTCATAGCAAAGCCTGTACAGCAGTTAACTTCTACATACGTGAAGACGTATTTAAGTGAGTCTTTCAAGTCTATTCACAAATCACTGTTAAATGTACTTTTAATATTTAGAGAATAATCCTGATATAAAACTTACAATACCTCTAAAAATACCTAATATTTTAAACATACTGTTGTAGGAAATTGTAGGAAATCCCAGGAAACCCAATGTACAAATCATTTTTTTTTTTTTTTTTTTTTTTTTATTTGGGGGGGGGGGGGGGAGGACAACTCCCACTCCCTTTATATCTCGTAGATGAGTAGAATGGTAGCACTCACTTGAATACTTCATCTGTAGTCATCTCTCCCTGAGAAACAAGGTAGCCACCAAACCTGAAGGCTGCAGCATACAAGAAGAACACCATACCCTGGGTGATACCAAAGGCTATGGCATAGTACTGAGTATTGATCTGCCCTTGGCTGCAGACAAACAACAATCAAAGATGATGATGATAACATTTGGTGCAATTTGAGCATCTATTGTGAGAAAACTGAAGAATTAAATTTCAAAGTTGAAAATGTGCCTCCTTTCAGGGAAGGTAAGAGCCCCTTTGCCATAAAGCCTGTGTCACATCTAACCGATAACGATAGCGATGAATAGATTTTCAAGTGAATTTACACCAGGGTGTAACTTAATGCAAAATCTTGTTATCGTTTTCGTTATCGGTCAAATGTGATCCAGGCTATAGCCTTTAGAAGAAAAAAAACCTTTTTCTTTTCAAGAATATATTTCTGTAATTATCTCACATCACAATTCCTATCACATAAATATCTATCAGTCATTAAAATGCCTTAAAATATTATGTGAAATGTGACCTATTTCCCATCTATTTCCCTCTTCTTATCCTCTCCATCTTGAATCAAGACTAAAAAAAAAACCATACATGCTAAACACATATCTCCAATACATTAAATGAAAAAGGATGGAGTTCTTACACAAATGGCAGCTGAAGCATATCGGCATATCCCTGGTACATTTTATCTTCTAGTGTGAGAGAAGCAACTGTCCGTACATTCTCTATGGCTTCAGCAGCAATCTACATGTAGGTGAGAAAGACGTAAGAATTACATGTGAACACACCTTCAACAAGAAACAAACACTTCATATCGTTCCTCAAAAACTCGTCTATTTCAGCAGAGGTGTGTAAATACTGATTTAATAAGAGGAGCTGCACCTTTGAATGTTATTAAACAGAAATATGGTACCATAGGCCTGTAAATGATGTGAATCATCATCATCATCATCATCACCATGGAAGATTCATTTGCAAATACTTTTTTTTCAATCACTGGGCTAACCAATTTTTACCTTGCCAGCTTCCTCCAGGAGTTCCGAGTCTCTCTTCTGTGTTCCCTGCATGAGCTTTAGCTGCAAGCCACCAGCAACGACTAGTAGAGGTACGCAGGCTAGCACCACCAGGGCTAGCTTCCAACCAAAGATGAACCCAATCAAGACTGCTGCTGCCAGTGTAACTGCCGTCTGGAGGAGGGTGCTGATACGTACCCCTGTGGCCTGGAAGAGGGGAGGGGTGGAAGGGGGAGGGGTGGAAGAAGAGGGGTAGGGTGAAGATTTAAGGGTTGGTGGATGGATTGTACTTGATTATATGTAGTAGAACGTAGAATGGTAATTTTTTTACAGAAGAAAATATGTGGTCTTTAGCCCATCTTGGATCTATATTCCCGGGGCAGGCATGCACCAGACGTAGTCAATTAGACACTAGTGCATGTCCGACCTGGTTTGAAATATCCTAAATGGTGCCAGAGGAGTGTCCCTTTCACTTACATGCAATATACATTAAATAAACCAATCAATCGATCAAAATAAAGATTTACCCCTTTCACATTCGACGCATCAGCTGATAGACGAGTAGCCAAGGCACCTGTGCTGTGAGTTGGTTGGTCAAAGTATGCCACATCCTGGAATGAAAAACAACATAATGAGTAAACTTTCCTCAGGTGCCACAGAGAGGAAACTTGTAGGTAAATGCCCTTCACTAAGAAAACCCTGACATGCAAGATTTCATACACAATCTTCTCTGGGTATAAATACATTGCTAATCAACGCCAATGATGTTTCGAAAGCCATGTTGAATCGAGTCTGGAGTAAGTAAACTGGTGCCACAGAGAGGAAACTTGTAGGTAAATGTCATTCACTAAGAAAACCCCTGACATGTAAGATTTCATATACAATCTTCTCTAGGTATATTAAATACATTGCTAATCAACGTCAATGATGTTTCGAAAGCCATGTTCGAATCGAGTCTGGAGTATTAAAGTAAACCAATTCCCCTCTTCCCCTTGCCAGAGAACTGAAAGGGATTTATGTACTGTATATCTATCTTGCAATATCCTATACATTCTTAATTAAAGGAGGGGGAAAATTCTAGTCTTTGAGCAAGGCTGGATTAAGAAAGAGGAGGTACATGTAGACAGGAACAGAAGTTAGGGGAGACGGTGAGAGGGAGAGACAGAGACAGAGAGGGAGAGACAGAGACAGAGAGGGAGAGACAGAGACAGAGAGGGAGAGACAGAGACAGAGAGAAAGAGATAATGATAATAATAATTAAACATTTTTGTATAGCGCATAACACATAGGCAAATTTGCATGTCTCTATGCACTTTAAGAATAGAAAACAAGTTTATACAAGAAAAGAAAAAGAAAAAAAGAAAAAATGCACTGGGTTCATGTTTCTGACTATTCATAAGTGGTGAAAAAATATGTTTTCAAGGTACTAATGAAGGTGTCATAGGTTCCTATAGTTTTGAGTTATTCTGGCAATTTTGAGAAAGACCTTTCCCCGTATGACTTTGTCATGGTTTGTGGAACACAAAGCAGAGACTAATTGGCACTGGAACGTAGCATTCTTTCTGGTTTATATGGAGATACGGGAGAGAAAGAGAGTGGAAGGGATAAGAGAAGGGGAATATTTTCTGAGCCTCAGAGGTTGTCATAAAGATGGCAAAATATACCACTAGTTATTTGTAAAGAAGGAAGAGGAAAATGGAGAATAAAGGGAAGAAGAGGGAGAAGAGGAGAGGAGGAGGAAAAGAAGAATATACAAAAGGAGAAAAGGTAAACTGAAAGGAAGACAAAAGGAGAAGACAAGAGAAATAATAAATATCAATAGTCACATTTGAGCTTCATACGATGTTCCTAAGCACTTTACATACATGTAAAGCCATGACAGAAGAGAATGGCGATACAAACCTGTCTCAGGATGGTAGAGAAAGCTTTACTCCTCAGTCTCATCGTCAGTTCTTCTCCAGATATCGCAAGGCATGTGATGCTGATGGAGTAGCCAACAAACATGGTTCCTCCCAGAGCTACAAACATACAGGACCAGAACACAGCTTCCTCTCTCATCTGATCATTGGGTAAACTAAATATCTACAACGAAAGAAAATAAATCTCTCAGTGTTTCCTTCAAACTCAAACTCCATGCCAAAACCAATCATCACTGAATATAACTTCCTGAGCAGCTTTGCTTGTTGAAACTAGCTTAAATTTCTAAATATTAATATAAAAGGGTTTCTAGAGGGCACAAAGGATTAGATTTGCTTTTTAAAATGAAGTATTTGATTTTTTTTTCTTTGTTTTATTGGTTCATCCTACAGATTAAAAAATACCATGTATCAAAAAAATAATCTGCAAAAATGAATACTACCAAATGGAGGGAAGAATAGTGATTTGTATGGGAATATATTGATTTTGCACTTATGCTGTTCATATGAAGATTTCGATGCTTAATTTATTTATTCTAATAAACCACTTTCCAGACTACAACTGAAATAGACTCAAACTGGACAGCAATATTTGCACTTTCTCTTCATGTGTTTCATGCAATTTGTTGCATTTGCAAATCAAAAATCAAAAGCGCAAAAAGACAGAAGAATGCACTGATGGGGATTGTTCTTTAGGAAATAAGAACTATTAATTATGTCACCTTGATAATTTCACTGAACAGGAGGGCAAAGACGGGCATAGTGACTCCTAGGATTGCTGAGAAGAAACATCCGATGACTATGAGATGCCATTCAGGGGCATTGAGCTTCAGCACCTCCCAGTAGCTTGCTTTAGGAATATCCTCTTCTTCCTCCTCCTATAAGGCAGAGTTGTGAAATTATAATTTGTAGTGGTATACCACTGACATAAATTCAAGCATGTGTGACTTCATAAAGACATCATACATGTACCAAGGGTAAATTCTCTCAAAGTTTTTGATGACAAATAAATAAATCCATGATTTTAGACTGCAGAAACACTTCAGTCCTCCCAAACCACCCTCTTACCTCCCCTCTGATACTCCCTCCTCCTCCTCCTCCCCTCCCATTCTTCTCCTTCTCCATCCCTCTCCCTCCCTCTTCCTCCCTCTCCCTCCCTCTTCCTCCCTCTCCCTCCCTCTTCCTCCCTCTCCCTTCCTCTCCCTCCCTCTTCCTCCCTTCCTCTCCATCTTTCTCCCTCCCTCTTCCTCCCTCTCCCTCCCTCTTCATTTACCTCCCTTCCTCTCCCCCCCCCCCCCCCCCCCATCCCAGTTCAAAAAAGTTTCCACTGTCTTTCTTCTCATCCTGGCCAGTGCTCGATGAGAAATGATGTGACTTCTGACATCCTCTCCTTCCCACTATCTTCCTCCCCAGTGGTACAATATCAAGTCACCAGTGTTGGGTCCAAGACCAGAGGGTCCGAGATCGAGATCAAGATCAAGATCAAGATCAGACAGTCCGAGATCCAGATCAAGATCGAGATCGAGATCCGCAGCTCAAGATCGAGATTAGAACATCTGAGATCAAGATCAGATATGTCCGAGATCAAGATCAAGATCAAGGTTACTGATGCCGATCTCGAGATCAAGATCGATCTCTAGGAACCCACCACTGAGTCGTGTTTTCGCCGATTAGTGAACGATTTTAAAAGCTTTTTCGTTTGATAATTTACGTAATAACAACGTTGATCTCAAGCGATCTTGAGCAAAAATTCCGAGAACAGAAGCTCCGATATCAAGATCAAGATCAAGACCAACACCTTCGAGATCAAGAACAAGATCGAGGTTACTGATGCCGATCTCGAGACTGGTCTCGAGATCAAGATCGATCTCGAGGTACCCAACACTGCAAGTCACTAATGCTGCCAGGTGTAAAACATTCTGGTGAAAATGCTGTCTACACATACCTCGTCAGCTTTGTCTTTTTTCTCGTCCTGGGCACTGCTGGATGAGATATGTCGTGATTTCTGACGTGAGAGCTGCCTGGCCATCTTGTTATAGCTGGGTTGACGCTTCATCATCTCTCCAACCTCTTCAGCATCATCTAAAGTGTAAGCAATCACAATGGTCACATGGTAAAGTGGATGGATGACCACTATTCAATGACTTCTCTGGGCAGCATTTCTCCCCTACAAACTTAAAAAGTTCTATTACCTCATTAACATTAAGTAATTATCTGCTTTGATTTGTTACTGCATGTGTACATTCCGTTCCCACTGTACACAAAGAGTTGTACTGCACTATACAAGAATGTTATATTATTACAGGCTTGGAATAAGGACGGCTACTTGTACTTTTTTTCTTCATGAAGCCAAAATTTGTAAAGTTGATTCCAATGGAAAACATTGTATGCCAAACTGAAATATCAACAAAGTAAAACTACAACTTCACTTTTAAAGTGTACCAATCACCTGAAAAAATAATTTGTGTACAGCTAGAAAACATAAAATCAATCTCAAAGAACTTTATCTGGCATTCTATCGGTCACAGTTAAGGAGTATGAAGGAAATAAATGATAACATGAAAATGCTCGCGCGGAACTAAACTCAAAGTTTGGTTCCATGGGAGTCCTTATCTTGGCGAGTGCGTACGTGTGCGTCGAGTAGTCTTTTCACGAGTCGGTTTTACGCTTATAGAGAGTGTAATTAAAATTGCAATATCTCTTTATAGAATTAATATTTGAAGCCCATATTTTGAATATAGTATAATGACATGAATCCCCTAACATAGAGAGCAAAATATTTTTTGGTGATTGGTACCCTTTAAAAAAGCATCCAAGATTTATTATCATTAAATTTTATGTCACAGAATTGTACAAGACATATTATCCATATCCTGTTTGAAAGGTAGTAAGAGTTTTAAAATTCTCTGGTCCCAATCTTGGCCATAGAGGTGTCATAGTCGAGTGGAGATGCAAAGGTCCTGGGTTCGATCCCCAGCACAGCACTTATGTCCTTAAGCATGACATTTTATTTACATTGCTTCTCTCCACCCAGGTGTTAAATGGGTATCCGTTAGGATGCAAAAGCACCAGCATTGTGAGTGTCTGTAAAAAAGATGCCTGGCTGGAATGCTCCCCAAAGAGTGGAGAAGGTGCATACATTGCATGCGGGCAAGCCTAAATCCGACGACTAGGGTAATAACACGTCTGTAAATTAAGCTTTTGGAGGGACATTTTAGACGTATTAGGCACCACATAAATCAAGAGTATTATTCTTCTTATTATCGTATAATGAAAACAGACTTTCCTTAGCCTGAAATTTTCTAGACTCACCTTCCTCCCCTTCTTCCTTGCCAATCATCTGCAGAGTGACCAGCTGCTTGTACGTTCCATTAGCCTTCATCAGCTCAGCGTGTGTCCCAAACTCAACCACCTGTCCGTCGTTCAAGGCGTAGATGACATCAGCATTCTGGATGGTGGACAGGCGATGGGCAATCACGATGGTGGTACGCCCCTCAGAGGCCTGGATGGATGAGGAACAAGTTTTTGCTCAAGAATGTGCCTTGGACAGATGTTATCTGTCATCTGCCAATGCAGTGACAATATATCCTACCTCTAGGGCTACTCATGCACCCATTAAACCTATTATCCATTTTTCTATATGCACCTCCATCAGATTCTCCCTTTGAGATAAAAGGACAATACATTCTGACAAAGGATCATCCATCCATTCATCTATCTATCCATCATTCTGTCTATCCATCCTTCCATTCATCCACACATCCAACCAGTCAGTCATTTTTTCTGCCAACCTATTGTATCTTCCATCCTTCCTTCCTAAATCTGATGGCAACGTACTGTGTCCACAGCCAGTCCATCTATCTATTCTTCTATCTTCACACCAATCCATCTAACCAATGATCCATCCTTCCACACTTCTATCCATCCATCCATCAACCATCTCCTCTCTAGATCTAATGATCTCATACCCCGTTTAGAGTCAGTCCATCTATCTATTCCTTCATCCTTCCTCATGCAGCACATCTTTCCAACCAATGACCAATCCCTCTTCCATCATCTATCCATCCATCCATCCATCTACAATGTATCCATCCATCCAGCCATCCATCCATCCAGCCATCCATCCATCCATCCATCCATCCATCCATCCATCCATCCATCCATCCATCCATCTACCATGCTCTTTTTCATATCGAATGACAACATACCCTATCCAAAGCTTGCTGGACCACCTTCTCACTCTCGCTATCCAGAGCTGATGTAGCCTCATCTAGTAGCAGTATGCTTGGGTTACTGACCAAAGCTCTGGCGATGGCTACTCTCTGCTTCTGACCACCAGATAGTTGTGCTCCACGTTCTCCAACAATGGTATCATAGCCCTGAGAACATGGGGGTAAAGGTGGAATTGAAATCAAAATGATGGATGTGTTTACCTAAAATTTGAACCTCAGAATACAGAGTACGAAAAACACAAAAAAGAGCAAATGTTCTTGAAGGGTTATTTGTCCAGGTTTTGTGGTGACACACTTTATCAATCAAAGATTAATTTTTTGCTCAGAAAACCTCATTTTCTATTTTCCAAAAATTTGTTGAGATACCCTGAGAATTCATTTATAGTCTTCCCCTTTCCAGGGCTAAATCCCTCTCTGCTGTTCACTCCTGGTAAATCAGGGATACCAGCTAATTTTGCGAAGATACCCTGAAAAGGCAACCAGACATACACTGGCGTAGCCAGGATTTTTCAATAAGAAGGGCCAGACGTGATGGATCCAACCGCGTAGCCAGGATTTCATTTTTTTTTGGGGGGGGGGGGGGGGGGGGGTTGGGGTGTGAGAACGCGAAGCATGCGTAATTGGCGAGGAGCACGCAAAGTGTGCTCCCCAGGGGGGTGGGTGTAGGGAGGGGGAGTTCCCACCCCCCCTCCCTTTGACGTTTTAGCAAATTTTGATGGAAAGGTAACGGCTTGTAGCGCCTTTTTAGGCTTATTTTTGGTCTCACTTCTCCCGCTTTTCCGTTCTCGCTTTTTTTTTTTTTTTTAGGGGCTGAATAGGGGGGGGGGGCCAGTGCCCCCCTGGGCTCCCCTGGCTACGCCTATGCAGACATATTGGGGCCTATTGTCACAGTACAACATGAAGCCTGAAACTGAGAAATGAGAGGGGGAAATCGGGCAAAAAGCCTGAAAACTGGCGTGCTTAATTTATCATCAGTGTATCCCATTACATTTTTGTCTATACCATCATTATCATAATATCACACAAAACATTTTTATGATTAGATTTTTGCTCATACCTTTGGTAGTTTCATGATGAAGTCATGGGCGTTGGCCATCTTGGCTGCATTCACCATCTCCTCCTTAGTAACACCGTCTCGTCCGTAAGAGATGTTGGTTTCTATGGAGCAGTTGAAGAGTACCGGCTCCTGGCTCACCACACCGATGTGCTGACGAAGCCACCGCAGATTGAGATCACAAATCTCATTACCATCGATGAAGATCTATGGCGCAGTTGAAAGAAGAACATAATGGTTCAAGATGGGTCCGATGACTTATTCACTAGACCACAATACCTCAATAAAACACCTCACAACACACAACACCTACAACACCTCTAGACCACAAAACCTCTACACAACAAGCCCCAGACAGGTCTTAAATGTAAAGATTAGTCTGATCATCTTTTCCTTTGTACAATACATGCTGCGGCAATAGTTGCTCTGCTGTCAATATCCTACACTAAACAAATCTTAACTTAATCCTGTACTAAATGCTGTACCTTCCCCTGATGCTAACCCTACACTTAACGTAAAACCCAATTGCAACCCTAAAACTATATGTGACCCTCCACGACAAAACGACCAATAAGTTGGAAATTTGGATTTTTCAAATTTCAACACAGGTTGAAAGCTTAGATTCTAAGCTTCAGAATGATATATAACTTGTCTTGTATGGACCAAGCAAACACTTGCAAATTACAATGAGAATGTCAACATGTCAGACAGGCTAATGACCAAAACAATAGAGAAAATGGGCTCTAAAGAAGAGTGACCATTTAAGAGTGCCTAGTTTGTGTCCTATTGTTTGTCACACAAAAGGTTGAGTCAAAACTCCCTAGCATACACTGTGAAGTACTGATTGGATTGGGTTGAAACTTTCCATACCTTCAAAATAGATATATTTCTTTGTTTCTTTAGATTTTGAATATCAGGCAGTGCATATTTTTACGGTATACCCGAAAAGAGATATGTAGCACAATCCCAGCAAGTTGACAAACAAGGTTTGAATGTCCAGGAAAACATGGTCATTTTGAATGAAAGTAAAAACATATTTCACCATGGTATTTTACCTTGAAATTTTGTCAGATGGTAGATTAATACCTGAACTTTCAGAAAATACAAAAAACTTAAAATCAAAATTTCCACCACAAACCACTGTTTTCAGCTGTTTATTCTAAAACTACCATTGCGACTTATTGGTTGTTTTGTGGTGGAGGGTCACATATTATCTTTAACAAAATAAATCCCCGAGCAATTGTCGCCAGACCATATGTCAGAGCACCCACCTTTCCATCTAGAACATCATAGAATCTCAGCAGCAGGTTGACCGTGGTCGATTTCCCGCATCCGCTGGAACCCACAAGGGCGACAGTCTGCCCGGTCTTCACGCTCAGGCTGATACCCTTCAGGACCGGTACATCGGGTCGAGAAGGGTAGGTAAAGTGGACCTTTTCAAAGTCGATGTTCCCCGTTATGGTGTCAGGTTTCAGACCCTCGGTAGAGCGCATGTCAATGACTGGTTCCTGTGATAAAGACAGATATTCAAGACATTGGACTTACTTGTATTCACATCTTCAGATGTTGTACATGTATTCTCATATTTAACAGACTTTATTCCAATCTTAAACAGACTTATTCCCATCTTTAACAGACCACTACAATTCACAAAATTAGCAAAAATAAAACCCTCGCAAAAATATTGGCTTATGCAGTAAGTTACCCACTACCCTAAAGGCTACTACATGTACATCTGTGGACCAGTTCAAGAAATTTTTGAAGGTATACTTATATTTTCAGAGAACATGGATTGTTATGTACTATTTATTATTATTAAAAATTACCATGCTAAATCGCTGATAAAAAGGTAGCAAAATTACAGTCAATTCAGATTGTGGAAAAAATGCTTTAACAAGATGAATGCGACTACATCTCCTGTATGCCTCCACCTATATGACCTTTGACCTACAAAACCCACAATCTAATCACTTTATCTCACTAAGGTGATGCATACTAGTACCAAGTTCACAGCCAAAATAGATGAGATACATGTATGGTTATAAAACTATTTTTTAAAAAACATTTTAACGAATATTGACCTCTATGACCTGTGACCTTTGACCTACTTAACCAAAAATCTAATCAGTTCGTCTCACTATTAAGGTGATGCGTACTAATACCTAGTTTTAAGTTAATGGCTCAAATCGTTTAAGAGATATTGCAATAACAAGGCTAAAAAACTTGAAATTTCATGGTAAAGGACCTCTATGACCTACAATTTTTGACCTACTTCCCACAAAATCTAGTCACTTTGTCTCACTATGGTGATGCATACTAATACCCAGTTTGAAGCTCACAGCTCAAATGCTTCTTAAGATATCTCAATGAGGCTAAAACCTGAAAGTTCAGAAATTGACCTGACCTTTGACCTTTGACCTTCATACCCCAAAATCTAATCACATAGTCACCCTAGAACGATACTAGCACCAAGATTGAAATTCATACCTCAAATGGTTCTTAGGGTATCGCGTTGACGAGGCTAAAACTTAAAATTTCAGAAATTGACCTCATATGACCTGCAAAATACATGTACCTCATCAATGACTTCAAAGAGGATGACTGCCGCACCCCTAGCCGTCGCCACGGTGCTTAGAGGCGGGATCATGTTCCCAATGGAGAAGGAACCAATCATGACACAGAAGAAGACCGTCATGACTTCTCCTCCCGTCAGACGACCTTCACTCACCATCTTAGGCCCATACCTGAGGGAAAACAAAAGGGGTTTAAACAGTGTTTAACATGTAGAACCACAACTTGAAGAGAATGATTATGGGTTTAAATCATAGTTGAAATCCTTACTACAAGGTACATGCAGCTTAACAAAATGTTGAGGGAAGTACAGATCTGCCTAATCAACATTCATGTCTCTGCAATCCAGGACAGGCTGAATTATGATAATTATGATATTCATTCCATGCCTGCTGTAACCAGCTATATCCAAGATAGATATTAGATCAATGTTTGCTACAAAACAATTACAAAATCAATTACATAACCTTTGACCTTTGACCTTACCAGAAAGCCAAAGCATAAGCTGAGAACATGATGAAGAACGTGAGGCCGAGACCAAAGGCTGTGATGACGCCCTTCTTTATTCCAATTTTTTTTGCACCCTCAAGCTCCTTCTCATACCTGAAATAAAAATGATAATAATAATTTTTAGATCATAAATAAACAAGAGTAAAGCCCAATATCTTCTATTCATTATAAGGTTCCAACATTCCCACATACAGTTTAGTAATTTTGCATAGAGAATATACAAGTACGTTCAGTTGGACATGCTTTAGAGGCCACCACTGAAGAAGTACCACCGGTCTGCAAAGATCACTTTTGTGCTTCCCTTGGGCAGTTTTTCTCATTGAAATTCTGTACTGAAGTAGTCTTTACACGCAGACCACCTGCCTGCCAAGACCAGTTTTCTTATCTCCCTAGAGTATTCTAAATATATGTTTCCTTATATTTGCGTTTGTACGGTAAGTGTCACTAGAACGTGAAAAGATTTACCATGAAATATATTACTGGCTGGCAGAGCTATACACCTATATCTAACACTTGATTTTGTTACATTTTCCTCTAAAGGTAAATGAATAGAAATTAAACCAAAATATCTAAAAAGCTATAAATGAATAGTGTACAAATCTACAGTACCTCTTGATTTCCTTATGCTCTCCACCAAACGCGATGACTGTCCTAATGCACGCCAGAACCTCTTCCGATACACTGCCGGCCTTGGCATAGGCCTCCTGCTCAGCTTTAGAGAATGATGTTATGAGCTGTGTCAAAAAACAAAAGTTGGATGAAATATTAGTAATGGGGAAATTTGCTGCCAACAGGGCTGATAATTAGACTTTTATTGTCTTATTATTGTGTTTGTTTAGGAGGGAGAGAGGAGAGGTGTCGATATGAAACTGGAATGTTACACTAATCAACCATTTTACTTTTCATAATCACCTTAAATTTTAATACAACTGTACATGTAATACTACATGTACATGTATTCTGTTTTGATGTCACTATGCACTTAAAAAAATACTATGGAAATCATTACAGAATACGCAATGCTTTAGCTTCAGCAACTGTTTCCAGCGCAGAATGCTTTCAAAGAATGATTTCTACCAGTTTTTCAATTAATAAAAACAGGGAGTTTTCGATTGTGTTGACTTGGACGCTGTTCACGTCGACCGGAAGTCTACAGTCGACATGTCCACTGCTCAAGTGTGTCCACTGTTGAAATCTGCTTCGATTCCAGATGACACGGACTGGAACGGCATGACGTCTTCTCTTCACCTTTTCTTATGTTAAACGCTTTATATTTTATCCTTTCATTTCTCTCCTTTTTTCCTTATGTTATTCTTTGTTTTTATCCTTTCATTTCTCTTTCTTTCCTTATGTTATTCTTTGTTTTCTCCTTTCACTTCTATTTCTAACTTTCCTTATGTTATACGTTTTCCTCCTTTCATTTTCTTTCTGTCTTTGCTTATGTTATTCTTTGTTTTATCCTTTTATTTCTCTACCTTTCTTAATATTATTCCTTGAGTTCTCCTTTCATTTTCTCTCTGTCTTTGCCTAAATGCTATTCTTTGTTTTTATCCTTTCATTTCTCTATCTTTCTTAATGGCATTCCTTTTGTTCTCCTTTCATGGCAGAACCATGGTGGACTAGTGGACAAGGGAGATGATGTGACGCATGCACAGAGCTTCAAAATGATGTAATCTCATACCAGTGGATAATGTTGATGTGCATATCGAAAGCTTGTTAACAATTAACGTTATCATACACATTATCGTTCGATTTCAAATCTTTCTTTTTTTTCTCTCTTTTTTTTTTCAATAAAAAAATGTTGTGTATCCCAAATCAAACCTAACAGCATTAAAATCAGACACTCTATTAAAAGCCCTTCAACACTAAACAAGAATTACGAAAGTGATGATAAATCAGAGAAAACTGTTTTGCCCTTTTGTTTTAAAGAATATATCAAACTTAAATTTTTAATCTGTATGTATGTCCATTACATCTTTAAAAACACATATTTTTTAATAAAATTAATGATCATGTCTATGGGCTCTTCCATGTCAGGAGTTGAATGAGCTTTCAAGTCACAAGATGAAAAACTTTCACTTTCATTTATGAAGACGTCAGTCTATCATAATATCAAATATTAACAACCACAATAATCTGGCTTTGACTAATTATGCTTTCGAAGGGGTTATGAAATATATTTCACATCTACAATCTACATGCAATGTCACTTTGTGCCCATCAAAGCAAAAACAAATAAACAAGCAATACTGCATACAATATTCTTATTCATTGAATCAATTTACTTTGTGGTTTGTGTAATATCTAATTTTCATGTTCAAACAAATATGGGTCAGTAGGAGAGGCAAAGGTTACTTTGATGAACTATCTCTCAAATGAATCTAAAGTGGGGGTCATTCACACAAAGGTTGCTATCAGTACCATATTTGGGCATGTAGTCGCTGTACAATTTCATCATACAGTAGAAGTTTATTCAAAATTATTTTTGAGGCAAAAATAGTAGGATTTTCTGGATAGAGAAGGGACCTCTTTTATCAAAAGTGCTACCTCATATTTGTCCCCATCACTGAATATTTTTTTCTCCTTTTGCAGGGGACATATAATGCCAGCAAAATATGTAACGATCTTGCTTTAAGTATTAATTCTACACCGATATCCAAATCTAAAGTTGTTTGTTTTCTCGGAGTCCAAATAGACAAAAATTTGCATTGGGATGCACATGTAAACTACTTAAGTCTTTTTGTATTTTTGTTTTTGTACATTTTCTTCTTCTTCAAATTCATATCGTATTTGTATTCGTACAGAATAAGGACAATTATTATCTATATATATAGCCTCTGACCACAGTTACACAAAGGGGACTTGTTTCACAAGGCCAACACAGGCTTTATCTTAAGTTCTCCTATTTCATTTTTTTTTTTTATAATTCAATACAGGCTAACTGATACTCATATTTAATTGTTGTTTTTTATGAATGTAAATATCAAATATATGTTTGTCACGTACAAATGTCTGTAAATTTTAGAAATGAAATAAATAAATGAACTGAACTGAACTGATAGTAACTCATGATAATTATCTATTTCAGTACACATAAAATCAATATCATTTATACATGTATCTAGTGGATTATACACATACTCCATGTTTAATGATGCCTTTTTATTGGACGAAAAAAAAGATGTTACAAATCGATCTATTCCAAATTGGTCTATTAGAACTGAACTTTGTACACCTTTTTTTTAGATCAGTATTTTAATAGAAGAAAAATTATCTTCTAAATGATTGCTGACTTTTGATCCATAAAACAAAAAGACAGCATGGATATGAAACAGTGCCTTGTAGATTGCATTAGACAAATAAACTGCCATATCAAAGTTAACAAATGGTGTTGTCACACTTTCAATGTAACTCATGTCTTGTTTGACACTCCAAAATATTTCTAAATATACATGTTGTGTTCATATAAAACTATACGATGCAGTGACAAAGTTCATTTGATGTGTGACACAATATTCTTGCCTTTAATATTGTCTTTCACTGCTCTAGAGTAACTCTTTTGTGACTACTGAAGGGCTTGCGTACATACAATACCACACTATGCATGATTTGTAACATTAATCAATTATATGTAAAAATACACTGCAATACTTCCAAAATATATAAAATATTCTTGAAAGCAGCCTAAATTAAGCCTGACTTATCTTAGGCGACTGATTCATGGAAGGCCATTTGTCAACCCAAAAGCTCTGTATAAATTACAATTTATGCGACTGATTCATGGAAGGCCACTTGTCAACCCAAAAGTTCTGTATAAATTACAATTCATGTAACAAAAAAAAAAGAATATTTGTATTTTGAGATGTGCAATAAACATTAACAAGATGAATGCAACTGCGTCTCCTATATGCCTCCACCTAAATTCAGTTGATGGCTCAAACTGTTCTTGAAATAGAGTGATAACCAGAATAAAAAGCCTCTAATTACATATTAATTGACCTCTTTGACATTTGACCTTACACGTTATAACCCAAAAGTCTGATCACTTTATCTCCTCCTAGTCATGAATACAAAATAGTTGAGATATGGTGATAACAAAGGTAAAAAAAATCAATATCACATACACCTGTATGATGACCTCTATGACCTCTCACCTTTGACCTACGTGAACAAAAATCTAATCAGTTTGTCTCATTATGGTGATGCACGTTCCAAGTTTGAAGTTAATGGATCAAATGGTTCTTGAGATATCACGTTAAGGCTAAAACCTGCAATTTCAGAATTGACCTCTATGACCTTTGACCTTTGACCTACGTATCCCAAAGTCTAATCAGATCGTCTTTCTATTGTGATACATACTAATACTAAGTTTGAAGTTCATACCTCAAATGGTTCTTGAGTTATTGCGAGAACGAGGCTAACACCTGAAATTTCAGAAATTGGCTTCTGTGACCTTGACCTTTGACCTAAGTACCCTAAAATCTAATCAGATCGTCTTCCTATGGTGATACATACTAGCACCAAGTTTGAAGTTCATACCTCATGTGGTTCTTGAGTTATCGCTAGAACGAGAAAGCGGGACGGAACGGACGGACAACCCGAAAACATAATGCCTCCGGCACCACCTTCGGTGGGCGGAGGCATAAAAATCAGTTTTTATCTAGAGAAGTATTTGTATTTACATTTAGTTACAGAACTGTAGTGATTTGTATAGGATTAAGAGGGTGACATTTTGCACTCCATAATTCAGTGGCCTAAATCCGAGCACTTAAGCGGGGTTTAAGCCTAGCTTAAAGGTAGGTGGCTTTCGCGAATACGTGCCTCAAGCATTATCTCTAGTCCTACATATATTCAACAACAAAACACCACTTTTGAATTTCTGATTCAGAATTACGTGAAAAACATTGGAGAAAAAAATGAAATCACTATTCTACATATTTAGGTGAACAACTGTAAATAAATAAATCTCATACACATAAAATTATGCAAATGAAAGCCATTCTAAAGAATGCTGAAAAGGGAAAGGAATGTTTAGGATGTTACAGTAGGTGTACTTCTTACCAGGATGTGGCAAAAAATGTCAACATACATAAACTATGAACTTCTCATTACAATGATCTCATTTTTGTTAATGACTGAAATTACTGTTTACTAAAGTTATAAATCTTACAAAACTACATGCATCAATGGATATTTTCCCCCCTGAATTCAAGTTCAAGTCTCTATGCTCGACTCACATTTACTCGTTACATTGTTTTAGTACTACAGATGGTGTCCTCAAAAAAAAGAACTCTTTTGAAAAGGGGAATTTGTCTGTATAGTACCGTATACTGGTATACATCAGGATGTTTAGGATGTTAGGTGTACTTCTTACCAGGAAGTAGCAAAAAATGTCAACATACATGTACATAAACAATATGAGCTTCTCATTACAATGATCTCAATTTTGTTAAAGGGGAATAACCTCAAAATATAAATGTGCTTATATTCAAAGATGTAATCTATTCCTTCTTGTTGTCTCACAAAGTTTTGCATTAAAATATACGAGATGGGTATAAATCAAGATTTTCTCAGCAAAATTTGTCTGCTAGCGATACCTGGGGGCTGCCATTTTCTATGATGTGTACATACATAAAGATATTTTTAATCCAAATGCAAAATTGTCTTTCTTCCTAATACAACATCCCATTTGAGATTTAAGATATTTAACAGATATATACATATATTCTAAAAATGAAAAGGTGTTTTATATTTCTTTGAAAATTACTATTTTGATAAATATAAATCTATTTTCAAGATACTATGACGTACGCGAACCTGCTTTGAGATAATGGACTTCAATAGTCAGAATGCGCATTGTATAAATTATGTTCTGCTCTGCCAGGCAAGCCCAAGAAATTGATTTCTATTTAGCAAAACCAGAGAATTTAAAAAGAAATCTATAAATTTAAAATTTTAGAATGATTAAGAATATACATGTATAACACCTTTGAACATAAGTACATTTAAGTTCAGGGGTTAATTCTCCTTTAAAGACTGAAATCACTGTTTACTAAAGTTATAAATCTTACGAAACTACATGCATCAATGGATATTTTTCCCCCTGAATTCAAGCTCAAGTCTCTATGCTCGACTCGGTGACACGACATTTGCTCCTGCGACATTTGCTTCTCCGTCCATATCTCGAAAGGTCAAAGGTTAAGGTTAGGGTCATGATTTGGTTTTTTGTTAAGGACAATGTGAAGATTAGGATTAGGATTAGGGTAAGGGTTAGGGTTAGGTTTAGGTTTAGGATTAACATGGCAAAGTCAGACCAGAGCAATTGTCGCAGGAGCAAATGTCATGGAACCGCTCGACTCACATGCACTCGTTACATTGTTTTAGTACTACAGATGGTATTCTCCAAAAAAAAAAGAACCCTTTTGAAAAGGGGAATTTGTCTGTATAGTACCGTATACTGGTATACATCAGGATGTTTAGGATGTTAGGTGTACTTCTTACCAGGATGTGGCAAAAAAGTCAACATACATAACAACATGAACTTCTCATTACAATGATCTCATTTTTGTCAGGTCAGAAAAAGGGGAATTAGTTTGTATAGTACTACATGTATATACCGGTATACAACGTTTTTCTACAAGAAATTCAGTGCAAAGTCTCCCCATTCTGTTTTCAAATTTGTATATCAAGCATAATTATCCTTCAAAAAAATCTAGTTTTGTATGTAAGTGTACAGTTCCATTTTAGATTTATATGGATTACAACTGCATTTGCTTAAAATCAGACAGGAGGGTGGGGGGGGGGGGGGGGGGGGGGGGAAGGAGGGTGGGGGGGAAGGGGGGGGGGAGGTGTCAACCATTTGCAGAAATGTCTCTGATTTATAGCAAACTTCAAGACTTTTCGTTCCATGAATCAAACTCTTACCATAACCACATTGCGGCCTTTCCTATGCATAGCACTATGACATTAAAAATAATAAATGATTTGGAAAATCTGTCATCTTTAATATCCTCTCAATGCAATACAATGGGCTTCAGGACTGAACCTGTACGCACATGACACAAGAAACCACTTAAACAAAACTACCGTGGCAAACTGACCTTCATTTTATGTGTAAATCAACGACAAGTGAGGAGGGGAGAAAAAAAGGCTCGTACACTGTACATGTACATGTACCTTCTAATCTGTGTGATATAAGATGCAGAGATGTGAAGCATAATTCACTTTTGAGATGGTAACCGTGTCATATACGGGAACGAGGCTTCACGGGGGCGTTTCATCAAGTGTCTTGTCGGTGATTTTTACCAACAAACTTGCTCTCAGCCAATCAGATGCAAGGATTTCAGTAGCTTATAACAGTTATTGCAACTTGTCACTGACGACAAGTTTCATGAAACAGGGCCCTAGATTGACCTAGCATACTCACATAAGCCATGAAGCCACCAGCAATGGCTAGGAGAGGAGTGAGGGACATGATGACAAGGGTCAGCTCCCAGCTCTTCCAAAAACCAATACCAAAACCTGTAATGAACGATACAGTAGTTTAATTCAGTAAATCAACAGCAGTAGTAGTTAATAATAATAATAATAATAACAATAATAATAATAATGATGATGATAATATTCCAGATTTATGTATTGCCTTTACATCTACAATGTTTCTAATTCCAAGTCCTTTTCTGAGATAGAAAGTACTAGTACAGTAGTAGTAGTAGTAGTAGTAGTAGTAGTAGTAGTAGTAGTAGTAGTAGTAGTAGTAGTAGTAGCAGTAGCAGTAGCAGTAGCAGTAGCAGTAGCAGTAGCAGTAGCAGTAGCAGTAGCAGTAGCAGTAGTAGCAGTAGCAGTAGTAGTAGTAGTAGCAGTAGCAGCAGCAGCAGCAGTAGTAGTACATGTAGTAGTAGTAGTAGTAGTAGTAGTAGTAGTAGTAGTAGTAGTAGTAGTAGTAGTAGTAGTAGTAGTAGTAGTAGTAGTAGTAGTAGTAGTAGTAGTAGTGGTAGTAGTACATGTAGTAGTAGGAGGAGGAGGAGGTTTAGGGACACATTGGTTAGAGAAGTACACAATATGACAAAGCAAAGACGTATGTTTCATACAAGTAATGTACATGTAGAAGTAGCAGCAGTCATTAGTGGTATACACGTGTAGGTCTCAGGATACAATTACTATTTTATTTCTATCTATCAATTTCCAAGAACAAAAGAAAAACAGTAATGACAATACTTGGCATGTTGGAATAGAAATTATGAAAAGAAAAAACAACAACACAATGCCAAATATTTCCAAAAATATATATCAATCTCTGAATAAAAGCTCTAGTCACTGAATGCTGTTTATATCAATAACATCACTTTATATGCAATACCATCATTTGCAAAAGTTTAAGACCACCTCGGGATTTGTGGGTATTTCAATAATTTGGAATACTTTCTTTTGTCTCATTGAATGATTACATAACATGTTTACTACAGTGATCAGTAGCACAAGAGTAATGGTATAACCCCATAGTTCAAGTATGATACATAGATTATGCCATGAAAATTGTGTCTGAAAAATAAGTTTAAATTTTTTTTCTTTGAGTTATTGCATTTTGGAAAAGTGGTCTTAAACTTTTGCAAATGGTGGTACATGTATCATTACTAAATGCTTTTACCTGTTGCAAACTGAGATAGAAATTGGAGACAGACGGCTATTTTATCACCGAGACCCTCTCGAACCCTCTCCATGTCACTGTAAAAAAAAAGTGCAGATAGAAAGTAATATGAACAAATGAAAAGATGTTTGGTACTACAGAATCGGAAAATGGCGTTGAAGAGAGACATACCACATGTAAAGTTTTTCGTCTTGCACTCATCAGAGTGTATTGCCAGAAAGAACAGAAAGCCAAAATCGAACATGGACCGCGCGCTAGCCTGGCTCTGATGAGGGCAAGACGAAAAGCTTCACATTTAAATTGGGGGGGGGATTTGACTCGAAATGGCCATTTTTTAACCAATAAATGAAATTCCACATTTTTATGGAAAAATATGGTTACTTACATAATGAGTTATTTCCAAAAATTTCTGATCATGAATTGGTAAGTATATGCAAAAGACTAGGTTTTTGTTTAAGATGAAAAATAGGCTGAAAAAAGCTCAAATATTAAAGGGAAATGAAAGGCAACAAACATTAGCCGATAATCATCTAGATAATTGTCAGCCTGTTAAAAATATCTTGAAATTACTCCTATTTGATTATTTGAGAGGGAGAACAATGTCTCAAAAAGTTGCAGATTCCTTACTATACCTTATCCCATGGGGGGCTGCCATTTTCTTTACAAAGTAATGTCAGAGCAGTGCTATTTGTGAGATACCCACTGACCTGTATGCTAGCTACGATGACACTCATGATCACCTGTGGAATTACCCATATGGGAGATTGTTTATTTCATCATAATAGACCATTTCTGTAGTCATGTACATTCAAATGAAGGGATTTTTATCCTGTCATACAGTGTTGTCACTACGGTGGTCGGCACCGGTCGGAACCTTCCACCACTCGAAATTTCCGACCGGCACTCAGTGCAATATCACACCCGCCCGCCCGGCACTAATCTCCCCACTGACAAAGAAAAAATACTACGATTTTGACCTACGAACATGCAACTGTGGTTTAAGCCAGTAATCTGACAGCACTCACAGCAGGTATATGTACAAAGTAAACCAAATACTAGTACAATAGTTACAACCGTCGCTTAATGCTGCAGCTGCAGTACAGTGATTACTGTGTACTGTGTAGATACATGGTATTTTACTGTTTAACTATAACTTATAACCCCTGAAAACCGATTAGTTTTTGTCCCCCTGAACCCCGTGGCAACGTTTCAGGCGATAAAATTTCCACCACTAAAAATTCCACCACTAAAAAGTCCCTGGTGACAACCCTGCTGTCATATAACCTAACTGAGTCAAGATATTTCCTTCAGCTCAATCAGCTGTGTCACAGGTGAGACAGTTTCTTTTGTTAAGCAGGATTTGGCATCGCCTGAATCCAAGAGGTGATTATTTGCTTTATATTCCACATCTAAAACATTTAACTGGTATGAGAAAGACAATAATTGTCTACTTCTTGAAAAAGACATTAAGGCCTGAATTCACAAAAGAAGTTTAAACCATTACATAAACCCCCTCCTGGGTACGGGTGCGCACATTGTTTTATTTAAGCACGCAAATGGGCAATACACGCTTATTCAAGCTTAATTTAGTACACTTATAAGAGCTATTTGTAAAGGTCACGCACTTTTCATTCTGACTATTCGTAAAGGTCACGCACTTTCATTTCGCATGTACTCAAAATATTGATAACGCATTGTGAATTTATATGGACTGAAGCGATCAGGGAAACACATTGTATACGCCATATATTTCGCAGGGGTTTTATTTTCGCGAATTTCGCGAATCGCGAGTGGGTTGCGAATTTACAAAATATTGCCAACATAAGAAGTCGGTTGAATTTGTTGTCTCCTGGTCAGAAATTCACCACCGCTGTTTGTAGATTTCAGAATTTTCCGACCGCGAATTCAACCACTCGCGAAATAGTCTGGTTAGTCCTATTCGCGAAAATTTATGGCCGCGAAATTTATTCCTGCGAAATTTATGGCTTATACAGTAAATACTATCTCCGTCAAGGTCACAAACTTTTCTTCTCGGGTTGATTTATGGGGAAAACTATGTTTTATCACATGATTACCTTTTGACCAATCTGACAGCAAGATTCTTAGTATGTGGAATATAATGTGAAATATTAATTTGTTTATATTATTTTGTCTTTTATCATGATCATAAATAACTTTATTCTGCTAATCTTGTTCACTAGTAGCAGTATTAGTAACAGTCCATTGTAAACCTTACGGGGTCCGCTCGCTATTCATAAGATCCGCTATTCATAGAAAACCGCTATTCATAACGCGTGTTAAATGAATAGCGGTTTTCTATAAATAGCGGATCCTTATTAGTTATGAATAGTGGTCCTTATGAATGGATGTCCTTATGAATAGCGAGATAATTTGTCTATGGTTTGCTCGCTATTCAGAAGGACCGCTATTCGTACAAAACCACTATTCATTTAGTCACGCGTTATGGATAGCGGTCCTTATGAATAAGTGGTCCTTAAATGTATGAATAGCGGTCCTTATGACTAGCGAGGTTACCCCAACCCTACGTATCTTGTTCTTCAGATGCTTTAAAGTAGTGTATACAAATACATATAAACTCTGCTAAATTAGATGCAAGTCCTTCACTATAAAGCTTGTCAAACCAAGCTATCTCCTGATGAAGGACAACCTTTAAAACGTAAAGTAAACAACATCATGATGCCTATCTTGTTTTTTAATAGGAACCTTTCATACTTGAATGAATAGTGTAATCTGCTAATCTACATGTACATGTGAGCTTTCCACTCACATGCTTGTCAAAACAAGTAATCTCCAGATGTAAAATGGCATTAAAGAATGGTGTAACACCCCTTCACACATTGTTCGTGCTTATTTTGTCCTTTGGCCCTTTCATGACAGGAATTATTTAAGAGCTGAATTGATCACATTTTGTTCTTCAAACTGGCAATAATTTTTTTTTTTTTTTAATGCTTAGTGGTTCTAATAAAATGCAACGTCTTTGAAACAACAAACATGGTTAAAAAATTTATCGAAAAGTTGAAAAAAATACAAATTTTGACAAACAATGATTTTGAACCTCTCAATGTGTTGCCAATTTAAGGATTTCAAAGCTTATTCTCCTTTTAGAATTCCTGGCATCAATCAAAAAATGGTCATGCAACAAATATGGACACAGTATGGGCAGAAATTTTTGCTCTTTCTACTCATGCATCTGGTATATTTTTTTAGGGCTCTGAAGCAAAAGTTATTGAGCCAAACCACAAAATGTGGTCAATTCGAGCGATCGCCAATAGGGTAAAAATGCCCGGATGTACCGTTTTGGGGGAATTCTCATTCAACTTCCGGGACCTGTGTACTTCCGGTGTATACGGATGCTAAGTTACAGTAACCGCGGTACACACTTCAGGAATTTTTCTTCAAACTTATCTAATAAAAGTTAAGGTAATCGTAGAATTGTCATGGTGAGCGTTTCTCAAGACTTCAAGAATATGACCGTTCTGCAGCTGAAAGCTTTTCTGACAGAAAGAGGCATTCCATGCAACGGAAAACGCAAACTCGAATTGGAATTGCTAGTACGGAGAGCCGCTGAATGTTACAGCGTTATTGAGCCTTGCGACCAGCACATTACTGCTTCGCAGTATCTCCCCATAGCTGTTTTCAAATACTTCGGTCAATAGCGATGAATTATGAATATATCTAATCTCTACAAAAAGATGAATTTCCAACCTCGAGAACTCTTGCGTGTCATCAAAGTCTGGAGAAGCAAGCTAAATTGTAAACATAATTAATATGCACAGCCGCCGGTCATTCACCGACCGTTAGATTCCGGAAGTAACTAGGTCACAAAAGCTGTCCCACATTGCATAGCAAACGCACCCCGATACCTGCATCCGGGCATTTTTACCCTATTGGCGATCGCTCGAATTGTCTCGAAAGGGTTAGTTGCAATCTAAAGTTAGACGAAGTGTGAACACCACTTTACAAACTGTTCTCTGCTAATCTCGATGCAAGTTCTCCACTTTATATTGTCTATACATATTGTGTCCTTACATTAGTGTATTTCCACTTACTCTGCTGATCTAGAGGCATGTCTTTGACTCTGGAGCTTGTCAAACCAAGCAATCTACAGTGTTAACACCTTTTTCTACTTTTTTTTTATACCTATTTGTCCTTTAATGGCAATGGCAATTAAGTATAAAAACCAATTACTCTGCTATCTAGATGTGAGTCTTTCACTATGGAATTTGTCAAACCAAGCAATCTCCAGTGTTTAATAACACCACATTTTTGTATGCATAAGTTTGTCCTTTAGTGACAATCTCAGTGTAAACACCATGACTTACTCTGCTAATCTTGAGGTAAGTTCTCCACTCTGATGCTTGTCAAACCAAGCAATCTCCTGATGAAGGATGGCCTTGAAGAATTCCTTCCTCAGTTTATGGCTCTGTCTCTCGCAGGAAAGACTCCAGCAGGACACCTACCAAAGACATCAAAGGTCATTAACAAACTTGATTGTGGACGAGTCCAAGCTATATATGTCCCATTTGTTACTCATCTACATTCAAGATTTTAGTATATCTGATGACTGTATCACGTTGATAGCCCTACTAGAGCTTGCATCAGACGAAATATCAAGTAAGTAATAATATGATATTTTCATGTTAATTTACGTTCACAAAATTTTTCATAATACTTGGCAACGCGTAACCTTTGCAACCTTGGACTTGCCCTTGTCATAAGGTGCATTCAGGAGTAAGAAAAAGAATAGCACATGTTGGTTAAAACTACTTAACTTATATATTCCAAGAAACTCCTCAAATGCCGAGGTTGTTCTATTCAATATTATATTCAAGATCATAAGTCTTTAAAATGGCACTCATGATGATGATGATGATGATGATGGCTAGGAGGATGATGGTATCATGGTGATGATGGTGATGACGATGATGATAACGAAGAAGATGATGACAAGGAGGAGAGACTCTTACCTGGATATAGGATGCAAACACCACCGCTATCCCAACATAGGTGAAGATCAGGGCATACTTGCGCATCTGCTTGTCAAACTCCTCCATGGGATCAAACGGAGGAAACGTGACACCCGGAGAAAGGGTGGGCAGAGGAACAGTGGAGTTGGTATCAAAGTCGATGAACTCGTCGATGAGATCACCAAAGAAGAGGTTGAGTGCGGGCCAGCCGGCTCCATGGACCAGGGCAGCTATACCACCGATCACCATGATCAGATAATCAAAAGGAGTGGCATACCGGAACTTCAAATTTGATAGACAGTAATTCGAATTAGCAACTCTACAACAGAATTATCTGTATTCCTAAACAACTGGAAATTTGGTAGACATTAGGGCCATTCTCAGTCACGTGTGTGACCGAAATCCTGAAAAGTAGCTCATTTAAACCTAATTTTCTAGTATTTGTCTTGTAGTAGAAGTCTCTCATTTTGGATATTTGAATTTACAATCTTACCCCTAACAGATGGAGGGTAAATATATTAAATGGGAGTACATCATTTTTTTCAGGGGTCAACATTTGGTCGGTCACGTGTGTGACCTCGCATGAAAAAGGGTATTATTTGTTGGTATTCGCAAGTTTCCACTTTTCATTGCTGTATGATGGCACTGCTCTGAACAGTTTGAAAGCAAATTTCCATAAATCATTGGACATTCTTTTCTTTTAGAAAGTGAAAATTGGGTCGGTCAACTCACATGTGTGACCACTTAATAAAGGGCGTTTTTAAATGTCTCTGTAAAAACATTGTAGTTGGAAAAGACTTTTTCTTGTCAAAGAACAGGAAATCTTTTTCATGTCAGAAACTGGTATTATAAAAAAATCAATGAAATGTAATCTGATTTTCCAGCAATGAGGCAAAATTAGTTGGTCACATACGTGACCAAAAGTTTCACTTTACAAACAATGGCCCATTAATGATTTTGTCAATTCAGTCAATTTAACAACTGGATATTTCCAACAGTAAGGAATCAAATTTTGTGGGAATTCAGAGGCATTAGCTAGCTTACGATTTCAGGACGGGAGCCTTTGAAGACGGGAAGTCGAGCGAAAAATCGATGTGCGCATGCGCGACTCGGAGTATCTCTCTGTCCGGATTGATTTCAGGACGGTTCTTGGGCGAAATAGCGTCCGGTCTAAAGTGGGGACGGGAAGTCGAACTCTGCAGTGCGTCGCCGTCCACTTTTTCGTAACTTGATTGAAAAACAAGACGGGGAGAGTGCTAGGACCATCACAGTCGGTTAACTCACCCCAGTCCTGTTGCTCTCCCGTCCCGTTTCGTAAGCTCCCTATTTACTCTACTGCAAACGCTGATGGCTCAAATCTCTGCCCTGTGCATGACAGCCAAGGCATTTTATCTATGTACAGTTGATTGAAGAATTCTCAGTCTAGTACCTGACATATATATATTTTATCCCCTTGAAATGCACTGTGCACTGATAATGGCTGCTGGAGCTAAAGCAGGGGTATGAAATTCAAAAGCATTTTAGAAGAGCATAGCCAGTGCTTTAGACTTTTATGTAGATTCATTGTTGCTCGTTTGTTTGTTGTTCATGACAGCTATTAAAGTCTGCACTTTCTCTTGAGAAAGAGAGATTTTAAAGGGTGCAGGTTTTTCAACACAACACTTTTTTTTTCAGAGCTGCTTTTAAATTCTCATCTGGGTAATTCCATGAAAACACAAAGTGTAATTTGAACATTTTCTTTCTATATCAGTTGATTATGCATGATCCGAACTGTATGAAACAATATTTAATTTTTTATAAATCTTTTAATATTTTGACCCAAAATGGCCATTTTTTTAACTAATAAAAGAAATTTCACATTTCTATGGTACAATATGGTTAATTACATACATGTAATTACATACTGAGTCATCTTTATTAGAGATTTCTTTTGTTATTATAACAAAGTTAATAAAATCTGGTTAGGAATCAGGGGAGTTTTATGTCTACATACAAAAAGTCAAAAAATATTAATATTCTTCAAATTTAAAGGAGTTCAAATGTAAAATGGATTTTTAGTCCCATCTGTCATGTTTTTTAAGGTACAGCTGTACACATCCTTTTTGCATTTACAATAAATTGGACCATTGTTATGGAATAATTAATACATTTTTTTAGTCTTGCTCTTTGGTAGGGGGGAATTTATTTATACTGCTGAATTTGGTATACATGTAATTCGATATTATGCAGACGGGACATGAATTTACCAAGCCATTTCTGCTTAAATGATAAAGAGTGAGGGTTAGATGTCTCATCTGTCATGCTGGAATTACCCATCTGTTAAACTTCAAACAAGCATTCTTTCTTCTGTAAATCTATCACTCTACATGTATGTCCTGGACTGCAGTAAAATTCATTTACACTGCAATCATTATTTATCATGTAAATGTCTCACTATGCTTAACCCTTTCGAGACAATTGACCACATTTTGTGGTTTGGCTCAATAACTTTTGATTCAGAGCTCTAAAAATTATATCAGATACATGAGTAGAAAGAGCAAAAATTTCTGCAAAAACTATGTCCCTTTTTGCTGCATGACCATATTCCGTTTGATGCCAAGAATTTAAAAAACGAGAATAATCTTTAAAATCCTTAAATTGGCAACACAATGAGAGGTTCAAAATCATGGTTTTTATCAAAACTGGCAATTTTTTTGAACTCTTCGACAGAGTTTGTAACCACGTATACTAATTTAAAAGATTTTACACCTTATTAGCACCTTGTAGCACTAAAAGAAAATATTATTGTTGCCAATTTGAAGAACAAAATGTGATCAATTTACCCCCTAAATAATTCCTGTCATGAAAGGGTTAAGTCATATTTGGCTAAAGATCATTGGTCAAAGAAATAAAACCATTGATTAAATTTTTGGACACAGCCCTACTTTTGACAAGGTCAGCGCTGGTTGGTCCTATCCCACTTCTTGCATACATGTTGTTTACTGGTACTCAGCATAATTTACATGTATATGAAACGTCAAAAAAGAAAAAAGACTCCTTATCCACCAAAAAGTAAATTTAGGGACTTTCGGGTAAACATCTTGTCAAGGCAGGCCAAGGGTTACAGTGTGTGCATGTTTGTCAACATCAAAGATTACTAATAATACTGCTAAACTTTATCTATTCTTTAATTGAGATTTTGTTCTTCATCTCCGGGCAGAGTGGACTTTGACAATGAATTACTGATAAGGCATCTTTCTGTAAACCTTAGAAAAAAAGATTCATGCATTATGCTAACAGCCACTTATAGAATCAATCTATGCATCGACTATTTCCTCAATATTTGAACTACATGTACAACTACAGGGCCATTTTTAAGGAATGGATACTCCTTACCTAAAGAAACATTGTCCCACAATTTCATCTTTTAAAGGGAAATCCAACCTTAATAGCAAGTTGCTTTGAAAGAAAGAGGAAAAATCAGAGAAGCAGATTGGTGAAAGTTTGAACGAAATCGGACAAGCAAAAAGAAAGTTATGAATTTTTGAAAGTTGTAATCACTATGCATATGGGAATTTCAAATTGGCCGAATAGGTAATGTCACTGTGATGTAGCTGTGGACAACTCCCCCATTCTCTCTAACACACAAAATGACTAAAATGTCACTTTTTTCAAAATGCATTATTCAGTAGGATCTTTTCGCTCATGAGGACCTATAACAATATGCTATCTCCAATATATTTTGAGTACTGCCCCGAGGGTAAAAGCGCCTTGAAGAAAACCGCAAATTAATGATATTTTTGTGTACGACAAATGGGAGAGTTGTCCACAAAAATGTCACAATTGACTCACCAAATTGCCAATTTGAGATTCACATAGATGTAGTGATCTCATTTTTCAAACATCCATAACTTTCTTAATCCTTGTCCGATTTCTTTCAAACTTTCACCATCTTGTTTTTCTTATTTTTCTGCTTTCACACAAATCATCTTATTACCAAGGTTGGATTGCCCTTTAATAGAAATATAAAATGTTTCTCCTTAAGCCTTTATTTTTTTTTTCTTTTTCCTTTTTTGTTGTTGTTGTATTTGTCTGCATTTTTTTTTCTTTTATATGAAGTAATATTAGCTTTTGAATTCAATTCGTTTTAAACATATACATGTACATTTTCATTGTGTATATATCTGAAGCTGTTTTACATTTACATGTAGATGTTGTTTTTTAGGGGATTGACCTTTGATAGGTCAATTGACTGTTGTTAATTCCCCCCCCCCCCCCCACAATTTAGATGATTTGTATTGCTGCTTCTTCTGTTTATCCATTTCATACATTGCATTACATGTATTTCCAATGTATTGTTTGTATTTTTTATTCGAAATTGTGGAAATAAATTGAACTTGAACTTGAACTTGATATATCAATAATGATAACAACAACAACTACTATAAAATCAGTAGTTAATCTTCACAATGTGCATTATACATACAACTATGAAGCCAAAGTCTTGAAAAAATATTGTAAAAGAATACACATCTATAGGAATTTTTTGCAGAAGGTTAATTCACATTATGTACCAGCAAGATGAAATTAGAGGCTAATGATTAAAGTAATTCACATTACTGGCCAAGCTCATGGATTTGGTGAAAATGTGTTTTTCTGAGTGCATCTACATGTACATGTACTTGATATTAGACCAAATCGAGGATCATTCTTCATGACTTTGCTGAGAGGACAACACAAGTCTTGAATGTCTGTTTGAACAGGCAAATCTGTTTTCTTCTTGAAATGCACTGTTCTCCTTTGAGAATTCCAGATTTGTCATTATCTTAAGGTCTATAATTTAAGTAGATAGAGCCTCAAATTTGTGAATTATAATTTCAGACATACTGTAAGTTGATAATAATCAAGTGAAATAGCCATAACACAAGAAATTTACCTTGAATTAAATATGAAAATTTAAAGGGAACTCATCATCAACAAATATTTGCTCTGTATGATATAGAGTGCATGTCACTATACTGAGCTTCATACATCTATATAAAGAGTTAAAGGAAACCAAAACCCAAGGAGAGAATCAATGTTATTGGAAATTGAAAATTCAGAGAAGCACTTTACAAAAAGTTTCATTAAAATTGGTTAAAAATGAGAGAGTTATGGAAGTTTGAAAAGTCTTGTTTTACTTTCTATGGGGATCCTCAAATTGGCAAAATTGCTTCAAAATGGCTGATTTTGTGAACAACTTTGTTTTGTACACAGATTTTCAGATTTTCCCCATTATCTTTCAAGGTGCAATTAATCTCCTTCTGAGCTCAACATATATAATGGGAAAATGTATTTTACACCACATATGTCGAGTTCAGGAGGAGACAAGGAGCACCCTGAGAGATAATGGGGAAAATCTGAAAATCTGTGTACAAAACAAATGGAGAGTTGTTCACAAAATCAGCCATTTTGAAGCAATTTTGCCAATTTGAGGATCCCCATAGAAAGTAAAACAAGACTTTTCAAACTTCCATAACTCTCTCATTTTTTAACCAATTTTAATGAAACTTTTTGTAAGGTGCTTCTCTGAATTTTCACTTTCCAATAACATTGATTCTCTCCTTGGGTTTTGGTTTCCTTTAAGTGTGAGTTCAAATACACTATCAATAAACATAAAAGCGACTATTGGGTAGAATAGTCGATGCACCTGTACACACTCGCATTGAATAGGGCGAGCATTGAATAGGGCGAGCACGGAACCCAAGTCTGACCTGGACTCCATACATGTATGTCTGGATTTATCTTATCCTTTATTTTTTCATACTTCTATTTCAATTTCAATTTCAATTTCAATTTCAATTCATTCAAACCAATCAAACATACAAAATAATAACATAATACAGTGGAAGAGTAATACTTTGAATGAGAGGTTTGGGACCCCTAGGAAGCAATATCCCATAGAATACCAACAGCCTTTTCACACGAGGGTAAAATTCATCGTATGGAGAGCTTATTAGTTTAAAGCTGATTAACTAATTAGCCCCATAGCAAATTTTCCCCATGTGAACAACTAACTATACGATGTTCGTAGAGATACGAACTCATGATCTAAAGACGGGTCAGAGTAGCCTACAGATACGAAGTTCGTATGGAGAAGGCAAGAGATTTTGTGTATGAACAGATATACCTGTACATCTCTAACTGGGCTGAGCTAAGACCGGGCGCGCACTTTGATTGAAATGACCTGCTATTATTATGGGCAAAGGCCCTACTGCGCATTTAATCAGCAGTGAATCTCGAACGATCACACCAAATTTTTTTGTGTGTGAATGACATCGTATGTAAAGCTGATTAGTTTAAAGCTTTAAACTAATCAGCTTTACAGAATTTTACCCGTGTGAAAGCGGGGCAAGTAAAGTTACCTGAGATTGATTTGATAAATTCTACAATGTAGCTGTACACAAATTATTTTTCTACACGATTGGTACACTTTAACAAGTGATTTCTCACTTGAAATGCAGGCATGTAAGAGCAAACTTTTATAGGTTGAGTTCTACTCCCATAAGTATATCCAAGAAAATTGGAAATTAAATAATTCAAAGTTCTGACCCATCTAACTTTTACCAAGAGTGTTGCTTTTGGCTTTAAGTATGTAGAAGAGGGTGGAAGCATGTTTTATTTTCAAACTTACCAGTTTGCTTAGTGAGACCTTGGGTTTTTCCTCACCATTCCTATGCAAATGAGAAATGAAAAGAAAATACTATGAAACTCTGAAAAAATACAAACAACAAAACAAGAGAGTTTAATGAATTCTTTAACACCATCATGAAAGTCGTAGAAGGATTTGTACATGGCACTGCTTTAAGTGTGTGTGTGTGATTTTTAATCTATTCTTATTCTGTTCATTAAATAACTTTTCATTAAATAATCTTTCTAAAGTCGACTATATTCTCTAATTGAACTTCAGTTGAATAAAATTACCTTAAATAATCTTTTTAAAGTCAACTATATTCTGTAATTAAACTTCAGTTAAATAAAAGTAACTTAAACTAGAACTTTAATTCGTCACTAAAGACAAATTAGGTGGTCTGTCTACCCGTTGGTAAAATTGCTAAGATGTGATAATATTTGTGCAAGATAATATTCCTGATAATGTTGACAATGGATGGAGACTTGCGTCAAAGAAAATCGGACAATTTCATATTGCATTATACATGGGATATTAACCCATAGGTTTAATACACGACAGGCAATCAGATTTTGCATAGGGTTGTACACAAACTACATTCAATTAGACATAACACGCAAAAAAAAAAGTTTATTACATTGTTTGTGATTTTATGTTACAGTAGTCGAAGCAAATGGTAAAATATAAGGCAAAAAGAAGAAAAAAAAAATTCAAAAAAATGGACCCACCGGGATTCGAACCTGGGTCGGCGGGATGGGAGGCAAGTACTTTACCAATACTAGACCAAAAGTTTTGCAATAGACATAACACGTACACTAAAAACGGGATTCTCAAATTACAATTTGTACTTAAAAAAGGGGCATGATCCCGACATCTGATCAAAAATTGGAGGGCACACTTGTAAAAGCTTATAGTCTCAGCTATAACATACTAAAAGCGGTGGTGGTGGTGGAGTTCCCTGGAGTTAATGGGAAAGGAGTTTGCAAGATACATCATGGAGTGACCAATTTGTGTTTGACTGATTACAACTTCAATAAATCATAACTGTCTTATTTCTTATTGGATTTTGCTCAATTTTTCACTAATTTGCTTCGATCTCTCATTTTTATTCTTATTCAAATCAACTTAATACCAGAGTTAAATTTCCCTTTAAATATAACATATCCAATCCCTTACACAACAAAAGAATGCACAAGCTAAAGAAAGAGGCTCTGTGAGCAAATTAATCAAAAGGATGACTTACTTGATTTCGACACTACCACTATCATGACTATCGCCGTCAAGTTCCTTGGCGGCCAAGCCGGCGACTTCCACGGGACCACTGGAGGAGCGCAGCTTCACTCCACCATAACCCCCATTTTCAGCACCTTTTGTTGCTCCATCTTTTTGGCCCATGTTTTGGTGATTTTCTCCACCCAGGAGAGGCGTCTTCTCGCTGTTTGGGTCTGTGACAGACATGATGGAAGTTGAATGTCATGAGAAAGTGTCGAGAAGGAAAGACAGCGACAGTCTGTCATTTATGTCAATGATCTAATTAATGCAGTAACGAGATCTAGATCATACCACTGAACTGCTTCTGAAACTTTGTCCATAAGTTTTGCGTAAGGTAAATAAACGAAAAGTAATATTGTTGATGTTGGTTTTGTTCTAGATGGCGCTATTCAAATTGCAGCAGAGCTCGCTAACATGCTAAGTTTCCAGTGACAAATTTTAATTAATCTAACTCGAGATATATTTGATGAAATTCGTTGACTCAAAAAGCAATGTATTCAGAATTTTCTTAACCACATTTCATTGGTCATTTGCTAACGATTGATTTTATTTTCATGATGAAATAATTGTTTTAATTGCAGTCGGTGACTCGGTGGCACCGACTGCAATAAAAACAATTATCCATTTTGAAATTCGGAGGGGACATTCGCCTCCAAAATTCTCTGACAAGCAAAAAAAAAACAAACAAAAAAAGCTTATTCAAAAAGGTGGGGGGGGGGGTACATTCGCCTATCTTCAAAAAGGTGGGGGACATTTCCCCCTGTCCCCCTCCCCCTGGATTTGCGCCCATGGTCGGTGCAAGAAAAAAGTTCCACTTTTTTGTTTCATAAAAATACAGGGATTACTACATGCATTAAACATGTCGAGGCCTACACTCGTCTCAATTCTTTTCATCTCTCGTGTAGGCCTATGTAAAGACCCCGGGGTGTTGTGTTTCATTGAGGCCTGTATGGTATCCGCGTCCATGACTTTCTGAAAAGCACCCTAAACGAGGATTTAAGTCGACAAGTTTTTGAAACCCTATTCATGGAAACCCGCGAAAATTTTCTGATTTTTAGATCCCTAACAGGGATTTTTTGAAAGATCTTGCATAGTATTGTACACCCTGTAGGATTGGTTCTTCTTGGCCCTTTTCTGGCCAATTATAGGAAGAGTTAAAGACAAATATTTACTTTCGAACACATTACAGAATGATTTTTTTTAATTGAAAGAATAGAAAAGAACCTCTTTGGATTCATGAAAAAATACCCCTAATGGTACTGTCAAATTTCCTACCCTTTTCAAGGATCTTTTCTCATCACTACTCAATTATACCCTTTTTCAGAATTGTCCTATTTTGATACCCTAAACGAGATCCCCGTGTTACCCGTCTGCATGGTGGTGAAAAACAACCCTTTTTACTCGTTTCATGGACGCGGATGCCGTACAGGCCTCCCCCCCCCCTCCCCCCCCCCCCCCGGGGGGTATAAAGACGGATTTGCTATTCAAATTCATGAAATTGCACTAAAATCATGATTTGTTTTCAATGCAGTTATAGTTATCCAGGGCTGCCTCCTTATCCCCCCCCCCCCCGTATTGCTTGTCCACAACTTTTTTGTCTTGTTTGTTCCCCCCCCCCCCCAGTACTGTTCAAATCCCCTTCTTCTTGTTTTTTGTCTGATGTTCTTTTTTTTCAATTTTGCTAATATTGCTCAAATTAGTTCTTTCTTTCTTTCTTTTTTTCTTCTACTTTTTTTCCAAACAGGGTCTATGAAATACAAGCCATGCTTACTTAATAGACTCCTCCACTTACGTTTTCCATTACAATTAAAAAAAAAAAAAAATTTTAAATCGTAAAAGATATATGTTTGTGGAAAAATATATAAACTCTGAAACTCTGAAAATTTGAATTTGAATGCGGCCTGTAAATGAACAAATGTGAAACATACGCTCTGTACACCCGCATGCATTGCATTAGGAAATGCAATGCAACACTTTTTTTGCACCGTACGGTGTACCCAGACCAGACGTTGTGTGTCCGCACAGGTTGGTTATCTGGACATGTCACTTTGAAACTATGAATTGAACAAGTTTTCATGCAAATTGTCTTAAACCTTTCACTATGAAATATGAATTCCAAATATTCCCTGATTTTAGTGTTACTTGAGGCATATTTTTCGTAGAATCTAACATCAGAATTGTCTGCACACACAGCCCCCACCCCCCAATCACATCGACTGCAATAAAAACCATAATTTCATTATGAAAACATAATCAGTCGTTAGCAAATAACCAATCAAAATGTGGATAAGAAATCCCTGCATACTTTGCTTTTCAAATAAACGAATTGTACTATTTCTTAAGTTATATCAAAACAGTGTCAGCGTGAACTTACTTTTGGGGTTGAGTAATAGCTCAGATTTGCTGAATTGCTGCATAGTTTGCAATGTGCCCCGATCAGTGGCGTATCTATGGGGCAGGCGGGGTACGTGCCCCGGGCGGCACTTGGAGGGGGCGCAAGAAACGCAAAAGAGAGAAAGAAAGAAAGAGGGAAAACGAAGAAAAATCATAATCCTTAAGGATTATGCGCCCCCCCCCCCCCATCGGTAGGGTAAATGCATTAGAAATACAGTTTTAAAAATGCGTTTAAAATGCGAAAATTTTCTAAAGCTTGATCGCTTTGCTCCCTCCTATAATTATTGTCTTTCAGGATCTCGTAATTTCGCGCCCCCAGTATATAGTTCTTAAACAGCGTTTCTTAAAGGGTTCAAAATTTCAAAAATAAAGATGTAATTGTCTTTGCTTTGCTCGCTAAGCCTATCATGTAAGTTTCATCTGCCTCTTGCTAAGTATTGCGCCCCCAATATAGGATAACATGCATAAAAACAACATTTGCAGAGGTTCAACATTTAAAAGAAATCTCAACTTTCAGTAGACTTGCTAAATTCCTTGACTATTTCTCAATAGAAGGGAGTGAATAGAAAACAGCTGATCAATAAAATACAAAATTCGAACTTCTCTATATACCGCTCAGTAATGTTGCAGTGGTCGACAGTTGCAAAATCTCTTGGGTAAAATGCGCAAGAAATTGTGTGTTGTTGTTTTTTTTAGGGCTAAAAATGAAAAAAAAAAATTGCCGCTCGGTCGCTTTGCTCCCTCGCTTGTTCAATAACGTAGATAGGTTTGGGCAGGGGCGGTGCTACAGGGGGGGCAGAGGGGGCGACCGCCCCCCCCCCTATGATTTTTCAAGTAGTGAAAAAAGAAAAAAAAAGAAGAAAAAAGAAGAAAAGGAGGAAGAAAAGGGAAGAAAAGGGAAGAAAGAAGAAAGAGGAGTATATAAAAGAGAGGTCTTAAACATATAACTCTATATTACCCCTGTTATTTAATGGAGAAAAAATATGACGTCATCTTTAGGTCGTCTTGCCCCTCCTATCAAAATACCCTGACGCCACCCCTGGGTTTGGGCACTGGGGGAGGGGGGGCTGCAACTTCATTATTTGCCCCGGGCACCTTAATCTCTAGATACGCCACTGGCTCCGATTCAGTGAAATAGGTTGGCAAATTTATAAGGGGGGGCGGGGGCAGAAGGATGTGAGTTTAGTCTCCCTGGTCATGCTGGTCGATCAGCCTTGACTAATCTCACTTTATAGGCCTCATATCATATCATATTTCCAATCCCATAAAATTCACTGGAACTATATGACAGCTCAATTTCAACCGCACTTTTATGACATAGAGAAGGAAATTCATCAGGACACTGTTGGTTTAATAGGTTTAGGAGCTTTAAAAAAGACGACAACAACAATATACGTCTCCCAGGCAAGTCGATCTATATTCTCTATACTGACAAACATGTTCAAGTTAGGCCTATATAGTTTCAGGTTATCGCACTATCACAGTGGATGGACGCTTGAACATTACCAGTACGGTATAGCTCATTGTCGCATCGGCTTGCGGAGATGTGTTACGCAATTCTAATCATGGGGGGGGGGGGACGAACTATTTAACCCCCCCCCCCCCATAAAAAGAATTTCCTGCATATATTTACGCCAATACTTTGGTTTGTTATAATACTTAAAAATTTAATCATTTTCGCTAGGCAATACGTGAATAATGTCACGTGCTTCCGATCACTGAATTTTTCCGGTATACCTCATCCCCGCCGAAAATGGTGACAATCCACCCCCCCCCCCCTCCCCTCGAATAAATTCTGGTTCCGCCGAATGGCGTGCCAACCTCTATCTCATGCGCCCCCAGAGTCCACCGCCGGTTAATGGTTGATGCTATTGATGCATCATTTCAATCTATAATAATTAATACGCTAAGGCGACGCGGGAGGTCCCGCGCCCGCCCCGATTGACTTTGCACGCGCTGCAGGAGGGGGTCCGTTGGTCTCTATAGAATTTTTTTCCCGCTGCCCGCCGCGAGCCGCCTTCCGTCCCGACCGGTCGGCCTGGCCGTCCGCATGTGCAACGCCCCCTTCGCGTTGCACGACGACGTCGCGTTGGCAGCAGGTGCGCGATCTCCTGAACGACCAAACCCCATTGGCCCGCGTGCTTTGCCTCGCCGTCGACCGAATCAGACGACGATTGCGCGTGCGTCCGGCGAACGGTACGTAGTGCAGACTCTGTATCTCTCACCGGGGGAACCCACGTAAGAAAATAATTATGCCATGGGTATGTTCAGTATATAGAGGTCCGTGGTATGTACATACGATTTGTGTCATAGTCCGCTTTGTGATAGTACACCATGTAGGTGTAGCACCCACCAGACTGCGGTGCAATCTCAATGCAAGCTCAGTGCGACGCGACTTATACACACAACCCTATACAAGGCATACAATACAACAATACACTGCAACATGCACAGCACTCAACATGAGATGACTGCGAATTCCCGAGCGAACTCACATTATACAGATGATTTTGGACGTGAGTTATATTATTTAATTTAGAACTAAATAAGGTTAGAAACTGTATTTATAGACTTTGTTTGTCTCTATAACATGTTCTCTGTATAGTTAACTGATGAAATTCTTCTCTTTTTAGCCGGACTCTGTCGCGGCGTCGTTGCACTCTGCTCTGAGCGGTACCAGCATGCACTGCAGCCTTGGCTGCTTGAAATAACTACGGGGAAGAAACCTGCAGTAAAAGTTGTTTATTTCGAGATTTTAAGGTTGACTTTGGACGTGAGTGACGTTGTTGAGAACAAAAAAATGTTTGAGTATAGTATTTGTGGGCTCTGTTTGTGCCTATTCGATCTGTATTTAGTTTTAAAATGATGACATTCTTTACAACGCTGGTAATCTGTCACAGCAGCGCCCACAGTCTGAGGCTGAGCTGTATAGTAGTAAGGCTTGGCTGGTTGAACTCCCACCGAAGAGCCTAGCAGTAAATACCTGTGACCTTACCGAGCGCTGCTTATTTCAAGATTGAAAATATAAAAAAGACTGAAAATAGTATACTTACCATTTTTTTTTAATACTACAGTTAACATTTGAACATGAATATGAATTCATATGAATTCATCCTACCGTATGCCAGCAGTGGTGTACCCAGGATTTTTTGAAGGGGGTGGTTTTTTCTCTGACAAGCAAAAAAAAAAAAAAAGGGTTATCAGTATTTTTTTTGGGGGGGGGAGGGTCTTTTTTACTCTAAAATTCTCTGTCAAGCGAAAAAAAAAAAAAGGGTTATCAGATTTTTTTTTTTTTTTTTTTTTGGGGGGGGGGGGTCTTTAACTCAAAAATTATCTGACAAGCAAAAAAAAAAAAAAGGGTATCAGGAATTTTAAAGGGAGGAGTGTTTTAACTTCAAATAACACCAAACGGGGGGGGGGGTGTTTGAACACCCAAAACACCCCCTTGGTACGCGCATGTTCGGTTCCATGACATATGCTCCGCCGACATATGCTCCGCCGACAACTGCTCCGAAAAATGCGACAAGTGCTCCGCGACAAATGCTCCGGGACAATTGCTCCGCCGATATTTGCTCCGCCGACACTTGCTCCGCCGACACTTGCTCCGCCGACAGTTGCTCCGCCGACATTTGCTCCACCGACAGTTGTTCCGGCGACAATTGCTCCGCCGAAATATGCTCCGAAATTGAGACATTTGCTCCGCCGACAGTTGCTCCGCCGGCAGTTGCTCCGCCGAAATATGCTCCGAAATTACGACATTTGCTCTTTTTGCTCCGTGGGTTCCATGACATGCTCCGCGGACAAATGCTCGGCCGACAACTGCTCCGAAAAATGCGAAAAGTGCTCCGCGACAAATACGAAAATTTCTCCGCCGAATTATGCTCCAATATATATCTTTCTTTAATATGTTATTCTTTTTTCCCCCTCTATCTTCTTCTCTCTCTTTTCTTATGTTATTCTTTGCTTTATCCTTCTCTCGTTCTATCTTTGCTTATGTTATTATTTGCTTTTCTTTATATTTTCTCTTAGTTATTTCCTTTTGTTATTCTTTGTGTTTATCCAGAAAGGAAAGAAAAAGAAAGGGGAAAAAAGGTAAAAGATGAAATTATTTACCAGATATATGCTAGGATCTATGACAAAATAAGCTAGATTTTCATTAAAAAGGTCATTTTTCCGCTAGCTCCCTTCGCTCGTTCGCAACTATTTAGAAATTGTGCCCTATATGCCATGTTCTACCCCTTCAAAATTTTTAGCTCATTACGCTACTGATAATAGGCCTACTATCTTTATGAAAGCAAATAGGTTCGCATCTTGTCTTTCTATCTAATGGCATGCTATTCTTATAGTCTATCCTTCCCGTTTGAACCGCACACGCTTTCTCCGCTTAGTCGCTTTGCTCGGCGTTCGAGGATATTCCATCTCCCCAACCACGAAAACAAATCAACAACCATGTCTTCATGTTCTACTTCTTGCGAAACCTATTCCGTTTGCAATATATCATTAAATCAATAACTTACATCATACAGGCAAACTAAGTCATTTTTGCAGAAAAAAAAAATGTACGCGTAGTAAGCCCTCATTGTTCACTGCACGATATAAACAGATATGAAAATTTCTAGAACTTGAGAACTCGACAGAGGATGACATTAACATTATTTGAAATTTTATATACTTTACAAAGATAATTACTTCAAACTGTAATTCATCACATCATTTTAGGATTCAGAAAGCAATAATTATCGATCTTAAAAGTGTCACTAGCTGACGAGAAAATTTAGGCCGAGAGCTATTTTCGGAGCATAATTTCAGCGGAGCAATTGTCGGCGGAGTAATTGTCAGTGGAAGAAATATAGGTTGAGTATCGGAGGAGCAATTGTCCCGGAGCATTTCCGGAGGAATTTTCAGAGGAGCAGATGTCGTCGGAGCAAATGTCGTAATTTCGGAGCATATTTCAACTACCCCAAACTCTCCTAACCAGCAATCCCTCATTGTCTTAAAAAAAAATAAAAAAAAAACATCTTAAAACTCACTTGTTCCGTTGATAATTCATTGTAAAACGCATTTGAACATGCACATGGAAAATGTGCTATATAAATACATTCTTGTTCTTGTTCTTGTTCTTCTTCTTCTTCTTCTTCTTATTATTATTATTATTATTATTATTATTATTATTATTATTATCATTATTATTATTATTATATTTCGGCGGAGCAAATGTCGGCGGAGCAAATGTCGGCGGAGCAAATGTCTCAATTTCGGAGCATATTTCGGCGGAGCAATTGTCGGCGGAGCAACTGTCGGCGGAGCAAATGTCAGCGGAGCAAGTGTCGGCGGAGCAACTGTCGGCGGAGCAAATATCGGCAGAGCAATTGGCCCGGAGCATTTGTCGCGGAGCACTTGTCGCATTTTTCGGAGCAGTTGTCGGCGGAGCATATGTCGGCGGAGCATATGTCGTGTCACCGCATGTTCAGAGTAGATTCTACAATACTTGAATTTCAAAACCCGCACTGCCGTAAATGCCTCACTACGTTTCTGATTTCAAGATTGGAGAAAGGTTAGGCCGAATACACCTGTATTCGATGGTAGATTCATCTTATTTGAGTATATTCTACATCTATTTTGTTTCTTTAAAAAAAAAAATCGTTCCATGAATATTATCCGTTTGAGGGGCAAACATTATGCTAGGAGCGTTATTCCATTGAAGTCATGGGCGTAGATATAGCTGGCAGGGGGGGGGGGTATTTGAATGCATCATTCATTCCCCCCCCCCCCCCCCCCCCCCCATTGTAGAAAAATAAACTCACAGCATAGATAGCACTAACAGGGGTGAAGGATGGGATGGGTGATGCGGGATTATGTGAATGCATCAATCATTTTTATTTTCATTGTATTTGGGACCTTTCTATGCCACTGGATGCAGGAGAGTGAGGGCAGGGGCATGGTAGGGCCTGCCTTCACCATCCACCATGTCCAATGGCGGATCCAGGATTTTGTGAGGGAGGGGCCAGCGCCGGATCAATGATTTTGTGATGGCAGGGAGGGGGCCCAATATTGGGAAAATTCATACTTCTGTTTTTTGAATACTTTTCATGTGTATTGTAGGATGTGATTGAACGCATGTATTGCTCATACATGTAAGTGTCTGATTGAATTTGAGAATTATGTGTAGGTGAATCTTCACTCGATTACTTATAGAAAATATATAACTACTACCAATTTCTAACTAAATTGTATTTCTTGCTATAGACTAAGTAATGAGCGACCTCTATGATGACAACAATATTCCATACACAAAATATACATAACTAGGCCATAGTAATTAATTTTACAACTATATTTAAGTTCTAATAATAAAACAATAAGCTAAATGGAAACACTAAAATCAAAAGAAACTCTTATCTTTATTCCACTCTCTCTCTCTCTCTTTCTGTTATGTTTATATTCTCTACATCCATTCCTCTCTCTTCCTATCTGACTACCCCCACTCTCTCTCTCCCTCCCCCTTTATGTCATAATGATATCTAACATAAATTATGTACATTACATAACATTATACAATATTTTTCACTGAGTATGTGGGTATGTGGGTAAGTAATTGTGACCATGAGCACGCACGTATGCGTGTGTAAATATATACGTGTATGCATGTTTCTCTGAGTGAATGCCTGTCTGTATATAAACATGATTTTGTTTATAATAATATGAGGGTGTGCCATTTGAACAAAAGATTGACAGTTACGTGCATCTATCTAAACGTTGTACTATGTCTGTCGTCAAACCAAAAAACACCAATCCGCACGCGGTGCTTTCAATCGACCATTTAAAACTTCCAAGATAGCACTTATAAGGTTTCAATGAAAAGTCTCACATCCATAGACACTCTATTTTCTCTTTCCATCTCTCTAACTTCCGGTTAATTTTCCCACCTGTTGTCTTTCCAACCCCTTCTCCAACCCGCCTCCTCCCCCCCCCCCCCCCCTCTCTGAAATCCTATTACAAAATTTGTAACTATTAAAAAAAAAAAAAAAAAAAAAAGTGTCATGTTTGTTCAGTTTTAAATGATGTCTGTGTATCGTCTTTGTATGTGAATGTGGACGGACTCGAAATTAAAGACAAAAAAAAATTTACCTTAAAAAATTACTCAATCTTCATAACCATTTTCGTTTACATTTAGAGCAATTTAGTGATAATTTCATTTAACCAAAAAAGTAATAAATAAACTCACAAGAATGTACACATCGATTGTGAAAATGCTGAATGTGCAATGTAAAAAGGGAACCCGTGGATTTCCACGGGTCCCGCTAGTATTTCTTTTAATATCCGATTCCCAAAATACGATGTTGGGCATCTTGAAGTTGAGTTGCCGGCTATTGCGATTTATATCATGTATATTGTATAGCGTTTCTTTACCATGTTTACAGGGCAATCCAGCCTTGGTAATGAGATGGTCTTTGTAAAGCAGAAAAATGAGAAAAACAGGATGGTGAAAGTTTGAAAGAATTCGGACAAGGACACTACATCGCAGTGACATTACCGATTCGGCCAATTTGAAATTTCATGCATATGTATTGTGATTTCGACTTTCCAAAATTCATAACTCTCTTATCGTTTGTCCGATTTCGTTCAAACTTTCACCAATCTGCTTCTCTGATTTATTTTCCTCCTTTCTTTCAGAACAAATTTCGATTAAGGTTCAGATTTCCCTTTAAGATTTACGTTAGCTCATCAGCTGCTGATATAGAGGAACCTTCGCTCTTGACAACGCTGCAACGTAAGACCCTACTCCACATTTGCCACTCTCCACCCAGGTGTAGTAAATGGGTACCTGGTAGGAATTTATTCCTTGAATGCTTTCAGCGCCTTACAGGGCAGCTGGGCTAAAGCCAGGGTAATAATACTACTTCGGCGCTTAGAAACATTGTATTAAGCGCAATATAAATGTTATGTATTATTATTATTATTATTATTATTATTAATATATATTTTACAAGTCGTAATCATGGAGAGCGAACAGGGACGTCGATCCTGGGAGGGGGGGACAGGGGGGCAGTTGCCCCCACGAAAATACTAAGGAGCAAACATATCGTTCCCCCCCCCCCCCAATAAATCCGGAGGTGTAAAATGAAATAAGGAAACATGATGCAAAACTCGGGAGATAAAACCTTCCAGCAATGAAATACAAAATGTAGTATACGATCAGACCGCACGCTCCTCTCGCAAATTCACTAATTTTCCCTGCTTCATGGGCTTCATGTAACCGTGGAGAGGCTGGTAATTAAAAAACAATCAAGTGCGAAATGAACATCGTTACGTTAGGCTGTCTTGCCCCCCTCCCCCCTCCGAAAAACGGATCGACGCCCCTGCAGCGAAAATGGTATGGAATTTCTTTTTTTGATGAATCTCCTACTTTTATTTAAAAAAAAAAAAACCTTTTAGCCCTCCATAAGTTAATTTCACTCAGTGAAATCTAATAACATTTTATAAATCAACCAATCAAACTGTATATTTAACAGGTTTAACTTCAATTTACCATGACGTCTATGATTTTCTGGATTGCACCTTGGTACAAAAAATTAAATTCTTATTATTCTTATAGAAAATGAACATTCATTCTTCCTTTTTTTAACCTTGATCATTTTTCTTCGAACTCAAGGATTTTTTTCATACACTATATGACACATCAATACACAATTCAACTACACGTATACATTCCGAACCTATCAAAACATAAACCCTTCCTGTATAGACTTAGTCATGGATTATTGTATTTCCGAACAGATTGTATTACCGAACGTGTGGAGTTAATTAAGCGCCTAAAATGGTTTTCATACGCGTGGGACTACGCGTATGAAAACCACACTATTGAAACAAAGGTTGTGTCTTTTTCCCATAGGTTTCACACGTTCGGAAATACAGTACCTTTTTCAAGGGACCAAAACGCCGCGTCGTTGGGAAGGGGTTCACTCGGAAGGGAATATCGTATTAAATCTACGTTGTCTTTTTAAAATTCCATCAACTCCTTTTTCTGTAGGACTTTGAGCATTCATTATGAAAGTTTGACAGATATTCGTTTGATATTTTATTTGCTATCGTTGATTTTCTGAAAAGTGTTCGGACACTGGGATATTCACTATCAATATCATCATCATGTCATGCATGTGCTCTCTTTGAAGTTTGATTTTTAAAATAAGGTGACACAAAAGACAATGAAGATTTTTTTTTTTTTTTTTTTTTTTTTTTGCTATTTTGTAATTTCTTACGACGCTCACTATAATATGAGAAGAGAGTATACTAGAATTAAAAGATATGACTCGGTTTCATCAGGGAAGTATAACTCCCCTGGTTTCACTGAGTATCGAGATGATATACATGTACAGGGCGCGCGCGGTATTGTAATGCTAAATAATGCTCGTTGCATTTCGGGGGACACCCATGCCATATGACAGCTATATATACCTCAGAGATGGGCGGGTACGAAAACCACTGTGACACCCATGTAGCATAATAATGAACAAGATGGTTACAAGATCTCTAAAAATTAGATATTATAGAATATAGGTACATGTACTTACATTAAAGTCAAGAATTAAACGACCTCTCGTCTGTGTATGCTATGTACGTAGCAGCTATTCCGACTGACAAAATTCGTACACACAGACAGCACTGTTAACGTTTGCTCTCTCTTCCACCTCCCTGGTATTACGTAATGATTTATAAGCCTTTGCGAAGTTTACGACTCTTATTCAAGGGGCTATCTCTTTTAGGGAAACATGTGCGGGCCCGTGTCCATGCATATAGACTTGACTGTTCCATAACTTGTCCGATATACCAACAAATAATAATTAAGATGGATTATGATATGCCATGATACTATACATGACAAGTGAATTTTGTTTGTTCGTCACCAGGTGGCATGCGCGTACCGAGAGGGCGGGGGGGGGGGGTGTTTTAGGTGTTCTGAGGTTCAAACAACAACCCCCCCCCCTTTTTTTTTTTTTGTTGCTTGTCAGAGAATTATTGAGTAAAAAGAGTCAAGAGTGAAAACCAAATTGACAATCAACATGATGAATTTACAAACTAGCTATTATTATCGATTTTCTTCAATATTTTCTGTAAAACAGTCGACATATCTCCATGGATGTTATTACTAATATTATATATGAATCATTACATGAATGAATGAATGATACACCTATGACTAGTGTTGTAACCCGTAAGTGAAAACCCGACCCGTACCGTCCCGTAAAATCCGATGATTTGCAGGCGGGACCCGCTGACCCGCCGGTTTTAAACCCGCAAGTCAATTTACCCTAAAAAAATATTATTGCTGCAATTTAGTGAGATCTGGGTACTTGGTGTGATTGTCTATCCGTACCATTGACAAAGGCTACAAACCATTTGGTTTTTATTCGTTTGTTTGTTGGTAATCTGTCGAGTTAAATTGAATTCCAGCAGACAACACATTGCGACAGAGTTCATGCGAGGAGGATCGCTCTGTCAATCGACGAACTGGATCTGGAAGAAACCATACGGCCGACTCGTGATCGTACGCCCGTTGCATGAATGCACACTGGCTCGGGGCATGTCGCCGCGCCGCGCGCGCCCGCCGTATCGCAGCCAGAACGGAAGTGGTGCCGGTGTTGTCCAGATCCAAGTCACGACGATTCACAACAATATTGAAAATTCTACCCAGTCTACAAAAGAATCACGACAGAAATAAATACCAGGATCATCATCATGCTACTTTAAAAAATCTTTTGATACTTGTGTATCTCCATATTATTTCCATATATGTTTTAGCTTTTCTTTCCAAACTTCTTAATGTTGAGAGTTGACGTTACAAAATCAAAACACGAAGTTGAACCTGAAAAACACACCCGGGCGCGGCCGTACCGTATACCGTACTGTCCTCTGCGCGTGGTGCGTAGTACGTACACACACTGTCGACATGTGACAAGCGCTTCACAATGGGATTTCTGTTTTTGGCACATCGAAATCATCGAACGATCACGAGAGAGGTGTTTCAGAGGGGGATGTTGCAAGAAACTTGCAATCAATCGCAAGCCAATTTTACATCTTCAAATAAATCATAAAGACTTTCAATTTATTGTACATTTGTAAATTGCAATGGATTCCTCGGGTCTGCTTCTAACTTCTAAAAATATAAAGGAAAAAACTTATCTGCAACAGTTAAAATTGATCTACCAGTTGGAAATTTGTGATTGAAATTTGCAATCGATTGCAAATTTAAGTTTCTTGCAACACCCATTATATGGGTGTTGCAAGAAACTTAAATTTGTTCATAAGTACAAATGACTTTTACGAACGGCTGGAACATGTTCGTCTGTGCTTTACTAACATTTTCTTGTCAATGTCTTTATTTTAATAAACTTTTATGATATTTCTTTTTTTTAACGAAATACAAACATGATAATTTTCAATCAGACGTTCAGATTATCTCCATCAATTTTATTTTCTGCCGATGATTTAATTATTGATCATAATATGACAAGATTCAAGATGATTGCGATCTGTGATCATCATATTTATAGTTGGATCGTAATTGGGCTAGCCAACTTAGCCGAGTCGGCTCCGAGTGTGTGTGAGAGAGAGAGAGAGAGAGAGAGAGAGAGACAGCCACTGACCACGTGACTCATCATATAAATCAAGCGCTAGCTGCAAGGGCGAGCGATGTAGTCGGTCGACCGCTAGTCTAGTTCTGGACGTTTGTAATTATTTTGTTCCGTAAAACCCCATGTACGTGCACCCAGCGTATAACCCCGGGGGGGGGGCACTCACGTATATTGGTGGTACGGGGACGTGCCGCTTTGATGACCCCCTTTTTCAGACCCCGATTTCCGTTCTCTAGATACAGTTCCGCTCATATCAGGAGCCGCTCAGCCCCGCTCTGAAGACCCCCGTTAAAAGAAACATATCTGTTCGCATGCGGCCGGGAGCGTGGCGGAGGCAGTGGTCGCTCGACCTGGTCTCGCGCCCTAGGCCCTTTTGTCGCGCGAGCCTTGAAAACTGCTCCAGCTAGCTAGCTACTAGCGCTACACGGCGCGGGCGCGGCCCCCAGCGCGGCCCGTCCCGAGATCCTGCGATAGCGAAGGTGTACCGCCGATAAAACGAGGTTAGTTTTGTAGTTCCCTAGACCCTGTTTTTCACTCTGCCCAATAGATCATAGTTCCCAAGACCCCGTATTTTACACCTTGAAGTCAGTTCCTTAGACCCCCTTTTCGGGGATTCGTGAGGCACACCCCCGTCAAAATATAATTCGAGTGCCCCCCCCCCCCGGGCGTATAACCAGGGAGGTGGAAGGGAGACGGCGCGAAGTCCTCTGATTCACTCTCCCAAAGAATCAGAGGACTTCACGCCGTCTCCCTTTCACCTCCCTGGTTATACGCTGGGTGCACGTACATGGGGTTTTACGGACAAAATAATTACAAACGTCCAGAACTAGACTAGTCGACCGCCGGCGCTGGCCGCGCGCTAGCAATTTGCGGATATATATGCAGCAAGTATTTTGCCGAACTGTCTCAGTCTCACTTCGTTGTTCAGAAGACAAAAATACGCTGGCAATTTTTTAGGAAATATCAATATCTCTAAAAGAATCCGTCACGTAAGAAACACAGGGTCCCAACTCCATTTCTTTTACCTTTTTAGTGTGTGTGTTTGGGAATATTTTTGTGTGTGTTTCGTAACTTTCTTCTCCCTTTTCTTTCATACTACGGTCTGCGGGTTGGAGAATGAGCTCGGCTCGGCCCGCAACCCGCGATCGGGGGCATCCCGGCAGGTTAACCCGTACCGCAATGGGTTCGGGTTACAGCACTACCTATGACCACTATTTGAAGTGGCAAGGGGGCAGTCCCCCCCCCCCCCCCCCTCCCCTGACAGATTTTCATCCATTAAAACAAAATATCATTTTCAGTCATTACAAAGCAATATTTTATTTCAGAGTATTTTGTAACTAATTTGCTTTTAAAACCTTAACAATTTTCTGGCTCGGTCACAAGGCGACCTCTCAATACAACAAGATATTTTGAAGCCAACCGTCAAAAAGTTCGGCAACGCTAATATCGGGGCATGCATCAAACTAAACATAGTAAAGTTGAATGCCACTACTAATTGAGTTCAAATAAAATCTGAAGTTTCTTCAAACATACAAATCAATAGTTTATGCATGAATTATAAAGAATTAAAACTGTCAAAACCCTTTAAATCAAAACGGAATGAGACCAAAAGTAGCTATTACTTCAATGTACTGTGTTGCAAATGACACAACAAAAGATTTAAAAAGATTTAAGTCAAATCATATTTTGGGCGAATTATGAAGAGATAGATTACAGGAACATCCACCCCTCCCCCTCCTTTCGGACGCATATCTATACAGGGCTTAACTGAAAAGGCGGATTTTTTTTTTTTCTGGAGCACCAATGGCTCGGATGTTTTGCCACACCCCCGCCCTCCCACCCCCTGAAGCCAATGTCCAGATACGCCACTGCCTATATGAAAGAAAGAATGGATGGATAATGAATAAAAGAAAATCAGTTATATTAAGCATATTTCCAAGATAACGTTGTTCACTGAAGCTTTACATGTACATGTATGATGTTAGGAATAAATTGATTACTTCTTATTAACCCTTTCAGGACAGGAATTATTCAAGGGCTAAATTGATCACATTTCGTTCTTCAAATTGGCAACAATAATATTTTTCTTTTAGTGCTAGATGGTTCTAATAGGTGTAATATCTTTTCGAACAATAAACATGGTTAGTGATTTTATCGATACGTTGAAAAAATTGCCAATTTTGATGAAAAACAATGATTTTGAATCTCTCAATGTGTTGCCAATTTAAGGATTTTGAAGCTTATTCTCCTTTTTAAAATTCCTGACATCAAACGCAATATGGTTATGTGACAAAAATGGACATAGCATGTGTAGAAATTTTTGCTCTTTCTACTCATACATCTGGTATATTTTTTAGAGCTCTGAATCAAAACTTATTAAGCCAAACCACAAAATGTGGTCAATTGTCTTGAAAGGGTTAAACTAACAATGAAAAGGCATAATCTACGATCCTATATATACACAAATAAATTGAGTAACCCAATTACTACGCTTAGAACATCAGGATTTGGAGCTGATTACAATTATGCATAATTACTGCACAGAAGACTAAAAGATTTTTTCGGGGAATGCTTAGAAATTCAATTGAGATACATTATCGACATCAATAAGATCATATTAATCCAATCGTTAATATATATTTTACATAACAAAATACCGAAATCAAAATTACACTTCAATCAAAAGACGCCTACCATGGTAGGCTTCTCACTCTCTATCAACACACTATAATGAACATGATGAATAGCTTTTTTCCCCTCAAATTTTCTCCTCGATACCTCTCGATACCTCAAATAATTGTATTCGAGATAAATCTTTGACCTGTCATGCTATATTCATAGTTTGAAGCTCCATCCTGTTAAGGTTGTAAACATTATATAACCGAATGAGGATTATATAACACATGTATTGCAAGTGCACTATTAGACATTCACAAATGGTGCTTGTGTCATACAGTACATGCAGTATGGTGAATACCCCACAGTATATGCAGGGAATCTAGTTTCATTTCCCTGGTATATGCATGCATGCCTACATCAATTTTTGTACTATCTAACTATCAGTGGCGTAGCGCGGTCCAGCTACTGAGGGGGGGGGGGGGGCTCCAGGAGATGTGGGGTCGGTCTGACTTGGTGGGGAGGACAAGGCCATCGAATAAAGATGGTGGAAGGGGCTCCTATCGTCTTCTTTTCCCTGTCCCCTTCACCCCCTTCACTCTCTTCTGGTCCTTATCTCTCTTTTCATTTTGTCTCCTGTTTGATGGGTACTAATAATGCCCCCGCGTGCCCCCTGTAATTCTCCCCGTATAGCTACGCCAATGCTAGCTAAGAAGGAATATCAACCATTTTCTTAAATTTATTGCCATGACATAATTATTCAGATATTTTTTATTTATTATAGGCGTATAGAATTGCGCCGCCGTCATTAAGGCCTACAGTCTAGAGACAGTTCACTGCACTCTATTGTTGAGTATAGGCATATACTGTAAAATCCATATCGAGAGAAAGTGTCTGCAAGGCTGATGATGTAGGGCTATTGGAACATTCACAATCGCAAAAAAACTGGAAACAACAAAGATCAACTGTGAAAAAAACGGCAATATATACATATAGCCTATACACCTACGAACTATAAGCTTAACTCGTCTTTTTTTTTTTTTTAAATGCAAGAAAGCGAAAAAATGAGAAAGAAATCATTCTGTCGGTATAATTGAATAATTCTGAAGATAACCTAATCAAACTTAGGATTTTTCCGACATAATTATGATATGCATGCACACTAAATGATTAGAAAATGGATTTCAGATGGCCAGGTAATAGACCTGTTCACAAAGTTATTCAAATTTATGGATGTTTCTATTTCCTGGGGACCTATATAGTAACCAGTAACGAGGTATTTCCATAAACCTGTTATTAATGAATGAACTATATATACAATACTTGGAATCAGTTTGCATACATTACTTGTTGTTATGTCTGACAAGCTTCTGACAAGCTCTCAGGTTGTCAAAAACCACCTTTGTTTTAAAAGTATGCATACAATTTGAATACATTTGTGGACATGCAGGTCTATTCGACCTTCCTGTTCAAACCTTGGAATTCCACTATCCGACTATTCAACTGACATAATAATGACTGAAGTTCACATGCGTGCATGCCTTTGTAATACTCACCAGGCCAGTTAGCCTTTAGGCTACATTTTTTCTACAATTTCATTTTGATATTTTATCATTTAACATGAATGTTGGAAACATGCAGAACACGATGAATACATGGTAATATTGTATCAGACAACATTAATTACTTACGTTATTTTGTGATGCACGCACGTCCAAAGCAGGGCTATAAGGATCTTCACTTCAAACCACGATGCATGGGATTGCACGTTTTCATCTTTCATCCAAGCGATTTATTTTATTATGTACGTATTATATACCAGCACAAAACCATGAAAGACATATTTAACCTGCTCAATACAGGTGATGTTTTTGGGGTGTGCCAGGACGTCCCATAAATTTTATCTCCTTGGATGAAATTGCCCGTAGATGATAGTTGCGTGTGCCACTTGTGGAAGCGAAGTCATATTTTGTAGTAAAAATTAACAAGGGAGTATTGATCGACTGTCCCTATAGTCTCCAAACACAGACTAGAATGTATCTCGAATGAAGCCCCTGGCTAGTTCGCAGGCACAAACCCTGATCAGTTGTAAAGGAGTGTCTGCACTATAAGACTACCATAGGCCATGTACTATATAGCTGCATATTGACACGACCAGTGGGTAGCTAGGCTAGGCTTCGCCCAAGACAGAATGATTTTCTGATAAAGACGAAAGTGTCAAATTAGGGTCTGTGCTTGCAGACTAGGCCCTGACCAAGCATCACAAATAAGAGCAAATACGAGGGCTTTTTTTTCCCCATTTTTTTTTTTTTAATTGAAAGTTAAGCTGTGATAACAACAATCAATATCATCAGGATAGGATTAAAAACAAATAAAAATCAACAAAAATTACCGAATCACAAAGACTGGAAGAAAAATTGGAGAAGCATATCTTTTTCGCTGTACACGATATTCTAACTATTTACTGGTACCTTGATAGTTTGAGGATCTACTTTGGAATTTGCATATGAATATGATATTTCAATACAAGAAATATTGTCTTCTTCGCTTCCAAACATTTTGTTGAAAACAGAAAAATTTATGTCTTGCACTTTTGATTAATAATATCAATTAATTCATTCCAAATGGATTTAACATTGTCACTTTCAATGAAAATATGTATAAAAGTTTAGGGAGTGCTTTGAGACAGATAGGTATGAAGATAGTCTCAACTTGGAGCTCCCTGGAGTTACTTGATGGTACACATTTCATTATTTGCCACTTATGGATCGACAAGGAGTTTTGCCAACAGACTAGACTAGGTCGGCCTTTCATAATTTATACTGGGGGAATGTGGGGGCCGAAGGAGGTCACGCCACTTCCCTGGCACTTGGAAGGGGGAGGTCAAGGAGAAGATACTGGGATTTCAGCTAGACATGTAAGCCCCCCCCCCCCCCCCCCCCCGCTAGCGACTAGACGTCCGCTTGATGACAAAAAAAGAAGCCTGTTTGGGCTTCAAAATTCTACCTTAAAACAATGCAAATAGAACTTGATTTTCAGATATAAACAGAAAAATGCTAATAATGCTGGATTTGCACGTCGACTGTGCCAACAAAAATGCTTGTGTACTAACTTTGTAAATATTTAACTAAATTAAAGGTGTATTTCACATCACGCGTTTTCCTCCGTCAAATCAAGGAGGTACTTGCTTGCCTAGTACCTCCTTGGTCAAATCCTTGTTTTGTATGCATCTGCTGAAAAGCTGAGATAAAACTGGGAATATAATGATGTCGTATTTACATGTAACAAGCCAATCTAAATTTATATTCTACAAAATTTTTTTTCGGTGAGAACGTAGACTAATAACTGTGTGATCAAAGTCCGTATCGCAGATGTCTGCATCTCAATGTTATCAAGAGTCATGATAACTATAAAACGACCAGTTGGAAATTTCGTACATGGATAAAAAGAATTCTACACAACGAGGAGTGACGGCCGGTATCCCGAACCATGCTTTGATTCGATTTGTTGTTGATGATAATGATGATGATGATGATGATGATAATGATGATGATGATGATGATGATAATAATGATGGTGATAATGATCATAATAATGATAATGATGATGATAATTATAATGATGTTCAGTTTGAATACCGATGTTAGTGATGATGATGATGATGATGATGATGATGATGATGATGATGATGATGATGATAGTGGTGGTAGTGATGTTGGTGGCGATGGATACTGATGATAATGATTTTGATTAAAATATGATGTTTGCGATGATGGTGGTGGTGGTGGTGAAGATGAAATGAAGATGGTAGGAGGGGGCTTGGGATGACGACGATGGTGGTGGTGGTGGTGATGATGATGATGATGATGATGATGATGATATAGTGGTGTGGTGGTGGTGGTGGTGGTGGTATAGTGATGACGATGACGGTGGTGGTGATGATGATGAATGATCATGATGGTGGTGATGGTGGTGGTGGCTGTTATGCTGGTGATGATGATGATGATGACATTGATGGTAGCTATTAACGACAACGACGATGATAACTTGCACCCTCTGTATGACGGTATACATTCAAGGCAGGCAGAATTGTCAAGTACACGTATATGGTGAAATGATCATAACCTGTGAGAATAGCCACATCAAACGGAAACGACAATTTTAAATAAAATGAGAGCGAAAGCAGGGCGAGCTAGGAGAATGCGTATATTTATTACCATTGACTTGGTTTTAGTTTCTGAGTTTCAGAAGTTATCATTAGATCTGTGTATGTGTATACAAGGATATCACATAAACACAATAACACCATGCAAATACAATACAATGATAAAGCCCGCATGAGTGCTGAAAACACCATCGCATATATCCCAATTATACAAAATCTGGCACATGAATTCGGTTTAACAAAGATTTTTGTTACATACGATGTGAGTGGTAAGTAAAATAAGAAATTTGCTAAAACGTCAAAGCTTTCGCGCTTCGAGCGGGAGGCCAAGGGTGGAAACTCCTAGTCTCTCTGGCACCCAGTTACATGTACAGCGCAGTATAGCGTCAAAATAATTGAAAATCAGTCAGGGCGTCGAACTAATTAACTTTCCGCCCCCCCCCCAAAAAAAAAAAAAAAAGAAATGGTGTGAGCCGTTATATCTTTCTATCAAAATATGCTAAAAAGGTCAAAGCTTGATCCCACCCCTGTCACATGAGTATCGCGTCCAAATAATTGAAAAGCAGTCAGGGCGTCGAACTATTAAACTCCCTTGCAGTGGCGTATATACGGGGGGCAGAGGGGGCACGTGCCCCGGGCGGCACTTGAAGAGGGCGCAAAAACGCAAAAGAGAGAAAGAAAAGGGGGATAAATACAAGACAAAATGTATAAGAAATTGTGTTTTATAGGGTTTGAAATGCAAAATTTTTATATAGCTCGGTCGCTTTGCTCCCTCGCATAATTATGTTCAAAATCAAAAGCTATTTCGCGCCCCCTAATGGCATTTTTAAATTGTTAACCATTAATTGACTCTAGTTGCTTTGACCCCCCCCCCCCCCCCCCCCCCCACTTCATAAGGCAGGAGCTTGTTAAATTTTGCGCCCCCTGATGGGATATAATTGCATAAAAAGCACTAGTGTAGAACGTTCGAAAGAAATCATACTTAAACCTTACTTAATTCCTCAAATATATTTCTTCAGGATTTTCATTCATTTTGTGCCCCCAAAATAGGATATTGCTAGGTTGCTGTATTCCCTTGGATTTTTTTTTTTTTTTTTTTTTTTTTTTTTTTTTGGTAGGGGTAAAATACATAAGAAATTTCTTTGAGGGGTGAAAAGGGAAAAAAAATCTGCCGCTCGGTCGCGTTGCTCCCTCGCTTATACAATAACTCACAAATCTGGGCTAACAACCCCGGGTTATGTGCATCAAAACTCTTTTTCACGTAGTGCCATCATTTCTAAATTAAAACCTTCATTAATCTGAGTTTGGGCATGGGGCAGGGGGCGCAGATTTGATAGTTTGTCCCGGGCGCCAGAATACCTAGATACGCCACTGACTTCCTGCACCCACCCCCTGCGGAGCATGCTTCGCAAGCTCGTCAGTATTTCGCACGCTTCACGTGAACTTGATAAACCATTACTACTAACTCACGGGCATCGCGAGGGTGGGGGGGGGGGGGGGGTTGTCAGACCAAATTTTACGAATATTATACGAAAAATTTGAACAAGCACAGGATTTTAAAAGGTTCTTGGAAGTTTTTTATTTGCTGTCAAACACAATACCCGGTATACCCGATGATATTCATTTCATTTTTAAAATGAAATAGCTTGAGATTAAAAAAGGGGTCGTCTAGAGATAGAGCAGAAAAAGAAGAGAGAGAAAGAGAGAGAGAGAGAGAGAGATCGTTTAGTAAGGTGGGAAGAGGAATTCTAATAACAGGCCTAGTAGCACAATATAATATAGCAATTGATTATAACTGCGCTTCACAAGAGTATTGGCACAGTTGAATTCAATCACTTTTGTAGGAATGGTAAATTACACAGCTTTATAAGATTCGAAATAGATTACCTAAAGTAATATGGATCATATGAGATCCAAGAATGCAGGAGCTGATATAATGAAGTCCCTGTTCTTATTATAAGCATGATGCAAGGATGGACTGATGGATATCATTGTCGCGATCTCTTTACCTTTAAAAACAATACATGTAGAGAAAGAATACTAACAATGGAGAAAATAGTAAAAAAGAAGCAGCTAACAAGCAGAGAATTGTTCGTAGTAATCAGTGTTGACCGTGTTGCAAAGCTTTTTTCTATTGATATATTTTTTTTTTTTAAATCCAAAATCAAGGTTGATCTTGACTGCCACCCCAGTTATCAATAAATTTTCTCAGTTAAGAGTATAATGAATTATGCCACTAATCAATATTTTGCAATTGATATACAATTCGATCTAAGTTACAAGGGCTAGTGTCGAAAGCAGTCATTTATAGAGCAGTAGTCAGTGTTCATACTCATCGTAGAGGGCGTATAAGATATAGGTTTAAAAGCCTACATTTGCGTTTGGCTATAATTATATATTGTTCTCCATTTTCCCTTCATGAAAATCATCTCCAATATCATTTCTAGACAAAGTGTAGGAATACATACCAGTATCCTTATTGCACTTTATAATAATTTTTAAATATAATAACTAAATAACATAAATTTGACCAATATCAACCTTTTATCAGACCCATTTCAAAAACAAAACAACGTTTATAGTTTTAGTCATGTTATTATATCTCCAAAAATAAACGTTTCTACAAATCTCCACATAATTTCCCCCAAAGGCCATTTTTTGACAACCTGACAACCGACTATTATTGTATGTTATTGAAATGTGTATGTACTATGTAAATATACTGGGCTATAATATACGTTGTACTGCATATGTTGTTCTAATATTTTGACTTGAGAGTTTTAGAGATGCTTGATATAGAGAATAATGATAAGAAACAATTTTTAAAAATAAATCTATATGATGGTATATGTATATCTTGGCAAAAAAAATAAATTATTTTCTTTTTCTTCTTTTGGTTTGGGGATGAACGGGATTCTGGTCACCATTGAGGGGACTGTGAGAAGAATAGTTATAGAAAACAGTATAATGATGGCGCTACTTCAAATTACTTTGAAACAATTAGTGGAGGTGCCGTGGTCTAGTGGTTTAAGGCGCTTGACTGGAGATGCGAGGATCGGGCGTTCGATCCCCGGCACGGCACTTATGCCCTTGAGCCAAAGCATTTTATCTACATTGCTCTTTTATCGAAAATCAAATAAATGAAGTGCTATAGATATATTGATAGCAGCTTGTGCATGTGTGTTGTTAAAAAAAATATATATAGGTTTTCCAGGACAATTTCATACTTTTTCCATTCCAATTCGTGAACGTGCATTCAAATTCACACAGCGCACGCCCGCGAAAATATTCGGGCTTTCAAATTCAGAATCCGATCTTTCAATTTCATTTATGGGCGCTAAATCAAACAGAATGAAACAAATATATATATATATACATATATATATATATAATATATATATACAGTGCGTCCCAGAAAAAAGAAACCCGTTTTTGGAGATAGATATCTTGATAATGAAATAGAATTGGAATAAAACATGGACACTTTTAGTAAGAATAAAGTCTCTTCTTTTATGTGATACCAAATACACGAAGATTTGTTTATGCTTGACCGACTTAGAACAATTTTACCAGCTTAATGTAAGAATCGATTTGCACAGAATATTGGTGCGAACGTTTTAATGCAGATTATTCCAGTTTGTTTTCAATTCCCTTCATGTTGTTATCACGTTTTCTGTTTTGTCTTCAGTATCTTCTTTCTTGTGTTTGGTTTTCTGTTTCTGTAACAGTTTTCATGTTTCTGTTAATTCAGGTTTTTCTTTTCATTTCCCCTTTTCGCTCACTCCTTGCTTTTAATGTGATACAATTTGTTTCACGTTATGAATCATTTCTGGCTATTTGCATCTTTTCGCTTTTTACATTTTCACAGCATGCATCCCCATTTTTCATTCCCGATTTCTATTCAATCCTTAACATTCTTTAGCTAAGTTATCTTCAATTCATTTCAACCTTCTTATTTCATTTCAGTGATATTCTAACCTCAATCTTTTCGATCTCTTGCATATCTCAACTTGCTCTCTTGCTGTCTTCTCTTGTTTTCCACTTAAAAGAATTGTGACGCCTAATTGTGACACCGAATAACGACACACAAACAAACGATGAAACTATAAGTTTTATTGTCTCGCCTGCGTAAGCAAAAAGCGAGACATAGGCGCCGCTTTTCCGACGGCGGCGACGGCGGCGGCGGCGACGGCGTCAACAATTTTGGAAATGCTCTCATTTCAAAAGTATACGTCCGATTTCCATGAAACTTGAACATAAGTGTTGTAGAGTATCACAGATAATGTGGAACAAATTTCAGGACAAAAGTCAAGGTCAAAGGTCAATTAAGGTCAATTGAGTTAAATTGTGTTCCAAAAACTTAACCTGAGGTTAAGTTTTTGAATTTTTACTTTGTTTCAAAAGTATTTGTTCAAATTCTTTGAAACTTGGCATCATTCTTGGTAGGGATTGTCTTCATGTCACCCTCTTTCAAATAAATACCCAAATCTTACATTTTCATCACATTAAAGGTCATCTACTGACAGTTTAACTTGGTTAAGTTTTGGGTAAATTTCAGTTTTGTCTCTACATACAGTACATGTATGTACATGTACATGTAGTATGTGCATGTATTGTACACATGCATTTGACTGCTTTGCTGTTAGTGGATTTCAACCAAAATTGGCACGGATCATCCATAGCCAAGGAGGATCAAATTTAATATAGATGGGGGTACCTACCGGGGGGGGAAGTCTTGGGGGCACCACCCCCAAGAGCACCAATAATGACAGTAATTAGATTCATATTTGCTTCTTCTTTAAGCCCTGATGCAAGATTGTTAGCAAAGTTGGTAGGTATCATCCTTAAAGGAAGGAGACCTCAATTTCTGAAACAGGGTACCTTGCCTCCAAGGGGGCTCAGGGGCAGCAGCCCTTAAAGTGCCCCAGTTGTGAAAATGAGATATTTGTTAAATTCATACATGTAGCTGAGTTCTAACCAAACTAGGTAAGAATCTTCCTTAGGCAAAGATGATCTAAATGAATGCAAATAGGGTATCTATAAAAGCCCCCCCCCCCCCCCCCCACCAAGAACCTGTGACACCAAATTGACATTTTTCTTTCTTCTGTAAAAACGTATTGCCACATGTACATGTAGATTGTAAGCAAACTAGGTAGGAATCATTGTTAGGGGAAGGAGACTTCAAGTTGTTCAAGTACATGTATTGTAGACCATTATCTTCAAGGGGTCTGATGGAGGGGCACCACCGGCACCCCCAAAAGTGTCCCAATGGCAATTATTTCATGTACACATATTCTGCTGCTTTAAAACACACAGCTTGATTTCAAATGAACTTCACCATCCAATAAATCTTACTTGAAGGGATTTAAGTTATACAGATGGGGTACCTGGCCCACAAGGGGGGGGGGGGGAGGCTCAGGGGCAGCACCCCTTATGTGTTCCAACCTTTGATTTTTCACCAAGCGAAAATTTTGCCCAGAAAATTGCGTGATGCAGGCGAGACTGCCCTGGGCATTTCCCTTGTTTCTTTTTATTTCATCCTTTACAAGAGCAACTCATAAATCTTGGACCGTGTAACTCTATCCCCAACGTCCCTCAACATGTCCACCATGCCTGTCCACGCACACCTGTGCTCTGCCCCTCATGGCTCCTACTGCCTGGCGAATCACGGGTTCTTGGTGCCGCAGTGCCTCACATTCTCTCACGATCCTGTTACGCAGGTCATTAGTGTCTCGTGGTGGGGAGGTGTAGACCCTACTCTTCAGAAAGCCCCAAAGAAAAAAGTCACACGGGGTGAGATCTGGCGACCTGGGAGGCCATTCGACATCATGATTTAACGCGATGACTCTGTTGTTGAAGAGTTCCTGCAGTCTCTCCCTGACGACTAATCTTCGATGAGGCGGTGCTCCATCTTGTACCCACCAGACTCTTTCGAAGATCCCATCAGGCTGGCGAACGAAGTGTTGATCAAGTTCTGGAACGATGTCTTCGTTATAGATGTAGGTAGCGTTCTCCATCGAGATTTCCGTTGAAGAAGAAGGGTCCGATCAACGATCCATTACCACAGAGTCCTACCCAGACGGAAACCTTCTCGCGACTGATGTTGACATCGTAGTGGAACGGTGGTGGGTTGTGGATTGGAGCATACTGCCGGACGTTGTGGTTATTGACCTTGCCGTTCATGAAGAAGGACGCTTCATCTCCAATGATGAGGTTTTCAACAAACCTTGGCCACGATCCAGCAACCACTGGGAATATCGGAGTCGTCTGGGCATGTCTGCTTCTAGTAGTTGGTGCCGAATGCGTATCCTGTAAGGATACCATTGCACGTCCAGTCGGATGATCCTGTGGTAGGAAGACCTTGACATGCCAAGTCCGTTTCTTCTCGTCGAGACATGGGGATTTGCAGCTACTTTCCTGCTGAACTGCGGCAATGTTGTCCTCTGTTCGGACTGACCTTGGCCTCCCAGATCGGCCTTTGTTGAGGTTCAGACTTGTACCTTCATTCTGGTATTTTCGAACGTTCTTCCAGATCGTTGACTTTGACGGAACATTCCGATCAGGAAACCGACGACGGAAAGCTTGGGCAACTTCCTGAAGGCTTCCAGTGCGATTCCATTCGGTTACTAGGAAAACTCTTTGCTGTGTTGTTAGCTGCATGGTCAGGCAAGCAAGTGAAAAGCTTGTGCTTAAAACCGTATTCATTCTCATTGAGAAATTTGGTGAAAGAAACATAAAAAAGAACACCAAAGAATTGCTAATGAGCCCTCCCTTTGTTAACCAACGTTGCTGCATCCTTTCCAATCTTGACCACTTATTCTGTGCAACTTGATTTTGACATTCAAATTTTAAACTCTCCTTGCTCATCAATGCATAAACTTTAAGTGTCATATTAGGTGTCAAAAGAAAGAGGAAGAGCTAAACTTTATGATGATATATATTATATGACATGAATTGTTCTATTTTACTGGGAAAATAGCTGACAACTCCGGTTTCCTTTTTATTGGGACGCACTGTATATATAATCATGATAATATATACTGACGTCCGATTTTGGATGAAATGGATTGCAAAATTGATATGACCAAGCTGTATTATGTAAATCTAATATCGGTTATATTTTCTTTGTACTGCAGTAACTACGCTGTTTTTTGTTTTTTGTTTTTTTTTTCCTTTTACATTTGTTTACGAACATTAATTGTTACCCATATATGTGTGTATGTTTTGCTTCATGTAAAATCCACTCCCTTTCTCGACTAGATTTGAGTTTAAATGGCGGTGATACCAATTTTTTGTGTAGAGTCAACTAAATGAGACTATTACAACACTATTACTGTTACTGCATTATGCATTTCTATGCCTAAAAATATAAACGAATTGTCTGTGCGCTTGTGTGATTGAATGAAATAAGTATGAGATGCATTCATAAGCAGGATAAGATCTTTGGTTATACGCATATCAGGAATAAAGTTTTATCAGACTTTATGAATTAGATTTTTTTCTGTGTTTTATTCAATCAAAATATAATCACAATATTTACAAACAATTAAAAAAGATCGGCATGACTATAACAAGATCAAACATAAATAAAAGAAAAAATGAATTTAAAAAAATAGAAAGTGCAGTGAGATACCGGACACCCCGCGAGCCCGCCAATCAAGCGACCGAGCAATCAAAACCCATTCCCCCGTGACTAGGCTGACCTCATCTCTATATTGGTTTTAAAAATCCTTGTGAAGAGTGTGCATACCATCTAAATATTCTGAAATCATAATTCACACACACACACACACACACATGCAGCCCCACACATAAACAAACTTTTTTTTCATAATTTTTTATTCCTTGATTCAGTTTTCAAAAATTCTCTGACAAGCAAAAAAAAAAAAAAAAAAAAAAGTATATTAGCATTTTTGGGGTGTATTTTTACTCAAAAATTCTCTGACAAGCAAAAAAAGAAAGGTTATTAGCATTTTGGGGTGTATTTCTACTCAAAAGTTCTCTGACAAGCAGAAAAAAACCCCTCTAGAATTATTCTAAAATTCTGTTAAATTTTGTGAAATTATGCCAAGCATAATGCTAGATGCTAAAGCCATCAAAATTCTGCCAGAAAGCAGAATTCTGCTAACTCTGGCAACGTTGGCTCCCCACATATTACATTTCTTCTTTTTTTTTCCAGTCGTCCCTATATCTTTCGAAATTTTCTACGTATTCATCATACATTGTACTCGATTTTAGTTCTTTACCCGTATGTTTTGAAATTGACAATTATGCTTGTAAAGTCTGAATTGTTTTTGATGTAAAAGTGGAACAAATAAACTTCAAACTTCAAACTTCAAGTTTCATTGGGGAAGTGAGGTCAGCATTTCAATTCATTGGAGTTTCAACAAGGCCAAGTAAAATTGATTCCTAGTTTCTCGTCCGGATTTTTTTCGAAAAATAAAAAGGAGGGGTTTCCTTATTATTCGATATTTACCCGTACATAAAAATTCTATCGGGTTGAATTTTAACACAAATTTTCTTACTTTATTACAAATTTTCTTTTTAATTTCATTTGTCCATTCTTTCCCGAGGCTCAAAACAAGGTGAAATCGCATTATATTAATGACATTTGTTGTCTGGATATCCTCAGAGATTTATTTATATGATTTAAAGGGGGTACCCAATGCTGAAACAATGTTAGTTCATTTAAAAGATCATGATTTTATTAGAAGAAAATCATGTGCCTTAAATTTTTTTTTTAATTCGTGTTGCCAGAAAATCCCCGAAATATGGTAAGATTTCAGGATATTTTGGCCCCTCAGCTGTGTCCCAATTTCAGCTAGGTAACCACAATGACGTCAAAGTGGTTACCTTGTCGCGCAATTATAGCAAAATGCGCGCAAGGTGTAATGCATTTTGTACAGTCTAGCGCGCAACACATCTGCAATACGCGAACCTGGGTAACCACTTTGACGTCATTGTGGTTACCTAGCTGAAATTGGGACACAGCTGAGGGGCCAAAATATCCTGAAGTCTTACCATATTTCGGGGATTTTTCTGGCAACACGAATTAAAAAAAAACTGAAGACAGATGATTTTCTGCTAATAAAATCATGATCTTTTAAATGAACTAACATTGTTTCAGCATTGGGTACCCCCTTTAAGAAAAAATATCATATAACCAACAAAAAAAAATTGAGGCAAACAGAAAAAAGGGAAGGAGGAGGGGAAAGAAACTAGGAATTAATTTTATTTGGCCTAATGTCCAGAAAAAGTGAGAATTCACTGTTTTTAACCAAAATGACCTTTTTTTATTGGGCAGGGTTACATGTCTTTTATGATTTTTTTTTCCCAGTCCAACCCACCCCCGACGATTACTAGCGGGCGACATCCCGTCAGAAACACTTTTTAAAAAGTATTTATTTTGACGAACAATACCTAAATGTTCCTCCTCCCCCCCCCCCCACCCTTTTTTTTTTTTAACAGTTACGCAGACCGATCCCGTAGTCATCGACGGTTGTCCAGACAGCATCACCGTTACTCTCGACGACAGCGACACTTCAGACGTGTCGTCGGTCTCATGGACAGAGCCCGTACTCAATAGTTGGTCTAGTTGTCCAACGTTGGAATTTCGTGGACCTGGAGCTAACGGAGGCAATTTCTCCTCGGGCACGGTCGAGCTGTCATACGTGGCCACTGATGCGGCCGGGAATAGCGACGTTTGCCACTTTTCGGTTACAGTGGGGCGTAGTGGTGGTAAGGAAAGGGAGTCATTTGGGTTTTGATTATCATCGATGTTAAAGCGGCCTGAGTGGGATCTTAGGAATGTTTATTGTAAAAAAAAAAATATTATACAATGGGTGAATTCAAGTTCGGTGTTGAAAACTGGTGTTGGTGTTGGGGCAAAACTAGCACCAGCCACATGACCGAACCTGAAATGAAGCTGATGCTGGGATTGACTTCACTAGGTGTTGAGCTATCAATAATGTGACTGGTATTATTTTTATAAACCCGAATTCGGTGTTGGGGCTAGAATCAGCAGCCCAATTCATGCTCTCAACACCAACACCAACACCAACACCAAACTTGAAATCACCCAATGTGGGGGATAATGATTTCATACGTAAATGATCTGTCGGTAAAATGTTTTGTCTGATCTACATCCAGCATACTATAGACCCGCTCTTTTAAGGCGTTCTAGTAATGAATTTTTAAATATTTGTCAAGGTGTATTGCAAAAATCTTGAAAAATCCTTCTTTTTTTTTTTAACCAATGACACTAATTTTTTGAGTGACCCTACAGTTCTAAGCTACTTAAGTCGCAAATCTGACAGCTCATAAAATGGTGGAGGGGAGGGGGGTCTTTGAATAGATTGCCTTTTTATTGGTGCTTTTGATCCGACGGGCCACTCCCCGCTTCCTCTCTTCTCCCTCTCACCACACGTAATATCACCTATATCTCTCTATATACAGTGCGTATAAAAAAGTACACCCAACTTTGATAGCTTCTAATTAAAATGTTATAACCTCTGTGACTATGGAATTTATTTTATAGTTAAAGAGCAACTTATATTATGTGAAATGATGTTTTATTCATAACTTTTCTGCCACGGATGACTGAGCAGCCGGCTTTTCAAAAAGTATTGTCAATATCCTCTTGTACCAAGTTTTGGCTGAAGCATAGCCTTTGGACAAGGCCTCGCGCGCTGCTTGTCTGCCGAGCAGGGTCTGAAAATAGACTAACGCAGTGTGCGTTTACAGCAGTGATCACTGGACCGAGCCGCGTCAGCGGCGAGGCCTTTTAGTTTGCTAACTTGCGGAGCTCATCATATTTTGCATATGCATGAGGGTCTTACATATACAGCAGCTAGTGACGATCGTGGCCAATCGTAATTGTTTTAACCGCGGTGTTCTACATGGATTCGTTTATCAAATTATGGGGAATTGGTATTCAAATGTACTTAATAATTAATAATATCTAGTTCAATTTTCAATAAAACATGGATTTATTAAAAACAATAGAGTATTTAATGACTAGAGTATGCATTATTTTGCTACTTAAGTAGATCTATTGATAACTTCAATGGACAGAGCAGTGCGAGTAGTCCCTCCCGCCAAACTCTGGGCAGTTTCGGTAGGAGACGCCGATGGGGGTGGTGTGCTCGCAGCGACTGTGGCCGTGCGCACGAAGAAGTCCTTGCACAGTGGAATGGCTTGAAAAATTGCAAATAACCGGTTGGAAGATTAACAAATACATCTTCCCCTTTCAATGCTGATCTTATAGCTTTTGATTGTAACTCCTTAAAAGATGAAAATTTCAACCTTCCAGCCGCATATTCAAGGCTCTTTGATAGGAGATCTTCTTCGCCGCCATGTTCGTCGGGCAGAGATATGACCGCTCAAAAATTATTTATGAATATGTATATTCATAATGAATATTCATAAAATTCTCTCGAATTGTCTACTTTGATTGGTGCATCGGATTGGAAGGGATGGTTGGTCGGCTTTCTGGGTAAGCTACTTGGCATCTAATTATCTACGGATTTGGGAGCGAAATATAATACAAAACAAAAGCAATAAACTACAACAACCACTCAGGTTAGTAAAGGCCTCGGTGCTGACGCACCTCGGGCCACGGATCACAGTTGTCGCGAGATTAGTCTATGTATTCAGGCGCGTTTATGGAAATAACAGCACCGAGTGCCTTGGGTAAGCTACTTGGCATCTAATTATCTACGGATTTGGGAGCGAAATATAATACAAAACAAAAGCAATAAACTACAACAACCACTCAGGTTAGTAAAGGCCTCGGTGCTGACGCACCTCGGGCCACGGATCACAGTTGTCGCGCGATTAGTCTATGTATTCAGGCGCGTTTATGGAAATAACAGCACCGAGTGCCTTGGCTAAAGGCTAGCTGAAGCAGAGAATGTGGATCAAACCAATTATGGATTAGTTACTTCATTTTGAAAAAATTGCTGAGTTATTTTTAATTCATTTTGTGCATTTGAACAGAAAAAGTGTTAAAGTCAACTGAAACTCAAGAAAGGGCATATTACAAGCTAAATTCGTGATATTTTCTTTGCCATGATAACGAAATATTGGCTTCATCCGCACCCCTTGTTTAAGGTAAGCCTTTTTACTGACTCATTAAAAAATGGACATTTATTTGGGAAGCTTTTTTTTTTCTTGAAGGCCTACTGTCAATTACTTCGGTAATTCTCAACACATGCATCCTTTCTTGTATTCTTTTTAGTGTTTATGCTCAGTAAACCTTTGAGTTTTAATATGCGCTATTCGAGAAAAAACACCGTGTGCAACTTATGCAGTTGAAATAGTGCAATGGGCCGGGACAAATGAGCAGAAAATTGGAAGGCTTTTAAAATAAATTCAGATTATCATATGGACTGAAACAGGGTCATTTGAAAGCTTAGATACACTGGATCACTTTGAGCAATGAAGCATTGAATCACAATGGAGAATGCAATTTTAAATCATTTTAGACTAGAGTAGCACCCCTGAGTAGTACATTCATAAGGCTTGACGCACATTCATTGCATCAGCCCAAACTTGGAACAAGGAGATTTTCAAGACACTTTTTAAAAACCTTGGTGCTCAGTTATCCTGGCAGAAATGTCATGAATGAGGTACACTGGACGGACAACAAGTTACTCTTCACCATGAAATATATTTCAAAGTCACATTGGTTATAACCTGTTAATTAGAAGCTATCAAAGTTGGGTATACTTTTTTTTTTTTTATATATATACGCACTGTATACCTCGACGTCTCCTAATTATTTAGGGTTTTGTCGCATGTCTGTGTAAGTATAAGTTAACCCACAAGTTTACACATCGCCTGATTTTGCTTTCTTGTCATTTCGTACAATTTTTGTTTTGGCAGATATGACATCGACTACGCCTGACCCCCAGTCGGGTAACAGCAACACCATCTCTTCATTTTCTCCAGTTCTTCCATCCCTCATCATCGCCATCCTCATTGTTCTCATATAGGACTCCATCAAAAGCGTGCACAACGTGTTATAAGCTATACTTCCGGGTTGTACAGATTCTTTGTGTTTATAGATAAACGGAAAATGTAAAAATTTTCCCTATGCTCATGTATACCTTTTGTACCATATTCTACAACCTTATTGTTTGTCTCGTTTTAGCTAAGATTATGATTAGTACTAATTTTTTTTTTATTGTTCATTAAGACCTTGTATATTTTTCACTATTATATGCTGTGCTCATGAATAAAAGAGCTGTATATCTATGATGCATTTCTTTTTTTGTCCAGTTTTTTGTATCATGTGGCAGTCTAAGGACAAGAAGTGAAAATAGTGAAAAGGGAAAATATTCCTCGTGGAATCTAGGGGAACAGAGTACATGAAAATAAGCAATCTTTTCAACGAAATAGGGAATTTATGAATGAAATTTTTAGATTTCAGATGACAGAGGGGCCTTTAAGGTCAAGCAAATTCTACAAATTCTTTTAAGTGGTAAATGGCACTTAATATTATGCTAAAATAAAGGTTACTTTGCAAGGGGCACATTAAGCCCGCCCCCCTCCCCCAAGCTTAGACTGATATTTTTGTAAATGAAATATGAACGCAATTGAAAATTATCTTATGCCCACAACATGCATAGTAGGTACTAATTAGTGGACTAATTGAAGGGGCTTAATATCGGATTATCATACTCTCTCCTTATTATCCCCCTACATTTTCTTCCACATCTGCGAAAAAGGTGGTTGATTGGTTGGTTTGTTTTATTTCCCATATAAAAAACATCGAATACATACATGCAAATAGATAAAAATATATAAATCAAGGATGAACAAAACAAAAAAATGATGGCTAGAAAGCTCTCTGCAGAGCCCTTAACATAATTTCAAGGCAAGAATAGGGATTACTGCCATCTTATGATAACGCCTCTCCCTGTGATCAAAGTCCTATAGCAGATGTCTGCATCTCATTGTTTTCAATAATCATGAGACTTATAATAACCGTAAAAATGCTGGTTGGAAATTTCTTGCATGGATAAAGAGGATTTTATACATAATGATTTACATCTAAAAAAATTCTGCAGATTTCTGTCCCTGTCGTCAGTTAAGTACGCTATTTTTAAGTTCAGTGTGCTCTTAAAGCTATCAATGAAAACTTACACCGTATCATCGTGTGATTGCCATTTTTATGAAACTTTTCATTGTCACTACACAGACGTTTGTCATAGTAAAGACTTTGATGGTATAACATAACCATACATTGATTCTAATTGTTGTTGATGATGAGGGAGAAGATCATGATGATGATGATGATCATGATAATGATGATTTGATGACGGAGATGATGGTGATGGTGATGATGATGAGGAGGAGGAGGATGAGGATGATGATGGTGGCGGTAGTGGTGATGGTGACGGTGATGCTAATGATGATGATGGTGGTGATGATGAGGAGGAGGATGGTGGCGGTAGTGGTGGTCGTGACGGTGATGCTAATGATGATGGTGGTGATGATGAAAATGATGGTGGCGGTAGTGGTGGTGGTGACGGTGATGCTAATGATGATGATCATGGTGGTGGTGATGATGAGGATGATGGTGGCGGTAGTGGTGGTGGTGACGGTGATGCTAATGATGGTGATGGTGATGGTGATGATGAGGAGGAGGATGATGGTGGTGGTGGTGGTAATTATTGATGATGACCATGATCATGATGGTTGTCGTGGTGGTTGAGGTGGTGGTAATGGTGATAGTGATGGTGCTGATAGTGATGATGTTGATGATGGTATAGTCATGATATTAACGGCGAAGACGACAATAATGATAATTCACACCCGCTGTAGGGCGTTGTGTTTATGTTAATACATTCAAGGCGCAGAATAATCATGTATACTTACAATTAAAAATATATAATTGTAATAATATACTTGTCAGAATAATCAAATTAAACGAAAATGACAACCTGAGTAAAAGAAAGGAAAAGCAGGGCGAGAAGAATGCGTATGTATGTATCAAATACAATTGCCATCGACTTGGTTTCAGTTTCTGAGTGGCACATGTTAAAAGATCTATGCATGTGATTTATAAAGATAAGGATATCACCTAAACACGTACAATAATACTACACAGGCATTAGTATTTGCATCAAAATGCTTTCTTCTATTCTACAAAATATGGCTAAACATGTGGGGGAAATGATTGTGACGAGTTGACTATAAAGCAAAAATGGGGTAACCTCGCTATTCATAAGGACCGCTATTCATAAGGACCACTTATTCATAAGGACCGCTATTCATAACGCGTGCCTAAATGAATAGCGGTTTTCTATGAATAGCGATCCTTCTACATAGCGAGCAAACCATAGACAAATTACCTCGCTATTCATAAGGACTTCTCGTTCATAAGGA